>ML677333.1:36989443-37186247 GCA_007922305.1 Dermatemys mawii
TATACAGTGAGTTTGTATTAAGTCTTTTAAAGATGTTTCTTAGGGTGCCATAACAGAAATACATGGCTTTATTTACCGAGGCTTTTTTTTTTAGCAAACTTTCCAAAGAATGACTTTCTACGTAATTTAGCAAAAATGAATTTTCAAGAACTGCATAAATCAGCAGCTGCTTCTGACCCTAGGTGAGACTAATAGATTTTAATAACTTCAACATTGAGTAATCCTGACTGTCACCACAACCTAATATACCATGTCACAACTGTCAATAGGACAGGCAGGAAAGGTATTTTCATTAATGTCCGTTTCAATATCTGTGGATTTTGCCTGGAATGCAAAAGAGCAAACACCTGTCCATTACCTCAAAACCTGCACCACAGTGTCTCTAATACTTTCTGTCCCCTTATTTTTTCAGTGTAATGAAGCTAGGAAGATACATGGTTACATGGATAAAATGTGTATTTGTATCTACAGCCAGTTTTTCTACTGCTTCTTGGCTGAAATTAATAAACTTCCCAAGTGATAGCTGTCTTCTGTGTCTGTGCTAGCATGTTTATAGGTGACTGTAGAAGAAAATGGCTTCTCTGCATTTCCATCTGTATGTTATTTCTAGTACATAGTGAGACAAATTTTGTCTTCACATATGCAACTCCTCTTGACTTCAATAGGTACAGACACTGGAAGTGTTGAGAAAACTTCTCCCCCACAACTTCATACTATCCATTCTATTGTTTTTCCTTTGAATAGCTGCAAGGTTCATGCATCTTCACTCAAATTTTGTATCTGTTTGCCCCACTGTTGACTACTAAAATTCTATTGCCTTGCATATTGCTATTGTTTTTATATGTATACAGTGCCATACGTATGCATGGTGCAAATCCCTGTCCGCAGAAGCTAAGAACCTAAAAATCACCAGTTCATCTGCAATGTGCAATACTGACTGACTGTTGTTATAAAAATAAATACACAGTATTTGGCTACAGAAATGCTCTAAAATTAGTATGGTCACAAGTGGAACAAATATGGTCTGTAAGTTACTTTGCTAGAGAGCAAAATTTTATTCAGAGACTAAAAGTAAAAACTGCAAGTAGGAAAGAGCTTATTTATATACTTTTAAAAAAGTTATTATTCAGATTCTGACTGGACTTACACCAATAAATCTTGAGTAGCGCCAATGTCATCAAAAGAGTAACATTAAAGGAGGAGACCACACCAATACATTTATCAGTTAATTGTGCACTCAGATCTAACTTGCAACCTCCTGCATTAGCCTGAGTCAAGTTGCTCAGATGCCATCGTAATAGACACAAAACAGTTCAGGGGTCCTTGGCCTGCTAGGTAGGAGGCAGCTACTTACTGAAACTGTTTGAAAGATATGTTCATAGTGGAGGCCCATTGTTAACTTTTGACTATAGAGAACAGACTGAAAACATTTTAAGGTCTTTTCAAGACGCCACTTGAACTGGTATGCAATACCAGCATTTTTCTTATAATTCCATCAGTTTCTGCAAGGTTTTTGAATGCAAAATTAAAACCAACATGCTCAAACTGCATAGCCTAAAGTCAGAGAGACAAAGTCTTTTATTGGACCAACTTCTGTTGGTGTGAGAGACAAGCTTTTGAGTTTACATACAGCTCTTCTTCTGGTCCTAACACCTAAATCCTTAATGCACCACATTAATAAAGTGGTGCATAAGTAATATTTTAGCAGTGCTGAGCATCTGCCATGTCTATTTAAACTGTGCTTCTAGCCTGTTTGTCTGAGAAGGAAATTTTCTAAATGTGACCTGATTCAGCTAAGGTTCCTGTGGCTGTAGACAGCCTGAAAACATGACTAATAGAGCTGTTAACGAACAGATTTGTTTCAGTTATGTGGTAACTGTGAAAGACACCCATGCCAATTTTAATGTCAATATTGCTAGTTATTTCACTCTGAGTGGAGCTTGAAATTGTCAGTGGAGTTTGAGTAGAGTAACTTCCCTCCTCCACCCGCACCTCATCCATGGAGTATTTAGAGTGATGGATCTGCAGATGCAGTCAACTTAGTTGGAAATAATGCAATATATCTCTACTGCATAATAAATTTCTCCGAAGGCCTGTAAAGATGATTCTGATTTAGAAATAATCTGCAGTTGGAAGAGTAGCTGAAACACCACATGCTACTATTTTATGTGCTCCCAGGAGTGACTATAAGATCGGACAGTTTTAAAGAATATCCAAGTGTGAAGATAGGCATTTGGAGTACCCCAAACTCATGTCAAATTGTACATCATGATAGCCTCACAATATTTTCTCATTGTTTTTGTACAGCTAGATGTAGCTGAATGTTTTCTCATTATTTTAACATTTATGGAACAGTCCTGTTTAAATCTGAGATCATGACCACAAGCTTTCCAATTTAGCTAAAATACAGTCCTCACAAATATCACATGTTCCAGTTACTATCTGAAAGATCAATTGAAACTGTAAAATGGAACTTGAAGAACGGGTTACCTCAGGATCTTCTGATTTACTTAACTGTTTGGAAGTGGCATTTGTTACTGTCAGGTGTTTTCAAAATAGACTATCATTAAACTTGAGCTACTTAATCTGCAGTCCTAAAATTTTATCATATCGAGAAAAAAACTAATCTTACTGAGTATATAGATACTTATGTCAAGCTAAGGGAATGGGATGAAAGCTGCTTAATGATTGTAAAACTGTTGCCCTTTTCATTGTCAGCTTTTTAATTAATTAACAAAAAATTCAGTTTATAGATGCAATTACTGAAAAGTCAAAATAGACTGACTCAGTGAGTTACTGTTGACAATAACATAATGGTAACAACTGTAGGCCATGCTGTGGATTCCTACTGTGCTAGCTTTTTCCTTCAGGCTCATGATTTGGAATGCAGGTCAGAAAAACAAATAAATGAGAAAACTCAAAGTCAGAACAAGAAGATGGCTGAGAAGTCTTGGATGGATGTACGCAAATCTCTATCCGTGAAAGTTTCCAGAATGTAAAAGAAAAAACATGTTATATAATTAAGGGCCAAATTTTGTGCTATTTTATACCCTCCGGAGCCCCTCTGAAGTCACTGCATGGCATTACACTCAGAATTTGGCCTTAAATGTTAAGTCTGAGAGATTCATTAAGAGTGAACATTTCAAAATGACCTATCTTTGGTTAGACTATGCTGTAGATCGGTCACTGGCTGATTGATACTATGGACTTTTCTTCCTTTTACTAGTGCTATAAAAATCAAAAGACTCTATAGATCTGAAGAGGATCACGGGTAACATCTCTATGACAATCTCAGAATTCTAGCCCCTACTAGTAACCCGATGGCTGTCTCGGGTATATTTAAATACAATGAAACAATTGAAAATATTTAATAAAGAAAGGGCTCGGTGCTGGCTTCTCATGGGATATGGAAGACGAGAAACTTTAACAACAAAAGCAGGGGGAAAAAAGGAGTTTGAAATCTGCTAACATCGATACGCCCGCTTTTGTTTCAAGACATTGTGCCTTTTATTACTTGCAGATCAGTTTTCTTTGCAGGTGATGTGGGCCCAGCATTACATCACCAGAAGAGCAGCCAGGAGTATCTTGATGCCAGGATGACTAAAGCAGAGAGGAATGTATTATCACAGACCTCTGAGAAACTTGCCAATACATTCCTTGCTGGGGGATGCTGCGCTGGGAGAGGAGGAGAGGAGCCAATTTTGCATGAAGAGTGAAAGAAAACTTTGTAGAAGAATGATCTGGGGTCAGAATCCTGCTGTCTCCTCTGTGCAGATCTAATTATGGGCATGTACTTCAAAAAGAGGGTTTAACTGAAACCAGATTTAGCTGGGTATTGCTTAAGAAATACTGCATGAATTTTCAACCCTGCCTTGGAGGAAAATGTTAAATGCTTCTCTGTACTTGGAATATTGTCCCAATAGTTGCCGAGTGCAATTTGAGGCTACTATGAGAAATGCAAACAGCCAATTCAAATCTTTATCTCTTTAATGAACTCCAGCATAAAAATGTGTGTGTGTATAATTTATATATACATACATACATTAGTTGTGGTAGGCTGAAATATTGGTTTTCTATATTGACAGATAGGAAAGACATGGTATGTGTTGTGCTATAGATGTTTTATCAGCCTGGTTTTGGGATGGTCACTTTACTCCCAAGTGTCAAAGCCAAGAATGAGTTATGCAGATCACCCCAATTACATTCCAGTAAAATCTGTATGCCATCCCACTCCATTATGTATTCTGTAAAATATATGCCATGTATATTACAGAAAAAGCTATTGCAGGAATGTTTTAGAGGACTTTCAGGGCTATTTTGTGTATTCTTCTCAAGATTATAGACTTGGGCCTGATCCTGAAGCATTAACATCAATGCTACTGACTTGAATGAGAGAAGGATATACCCTTACAAGTCCAACCAAACCAGGATTAGAGGGAGATAAAATTCAAACCAATAAATGTAAACACTCCCACCACTGATGTAAATAGCTTTCTGGGGAAAAAAATTGTCAGGGTTTTAACTCTGATCTCTCAGGCCTCTCCAGGACTTGTAGCAAGAGACGTTTCATAGAGGATCTCTCCATTCCATTGTGCCCATTTCTAACCCTGCAGGATCACTAGATAACAGACTTTAAAGTTGTGTCAGTTTTATGTTTGGAGAAGCTGCCACTGGTGCAGGAGTTAATTGTGTGTGTCCTGGGCCTCAGGCAGAATGTAATCTTTTTTTTCTGGAGGGGAGGGGAATTAGACAACCCTGGAGGAAAAAGTGGACAGTTTTCTGGTAGACTGATTTTTAAGACAATGAAATGGCAGCTATTCGAAGCTGCTCCCGGGTCACAAATGTGTGAGCAACTGAACAGAAGTTATAACTTAACTGTATACCTATGCACTTTATCTCATAGATATAACCTCAACCTGACAGGGGCCTAAGTGTCCACTGCCTTGCATCATCTTCAGTCAGAGTGCTTGTAAAAATCTGCTGCTGGCAGCGTTAGAGTGGAGAATTAGGATTTGATCAAATTTTACCCTCACTTTGCATAGGTGCAAGTCAGTGGAGAATCAGGCCCAGGGTGTAAGAACTGTTAGTTGTGTTACACTCTTTCTCTCTCTCTCTCTCTCGCACACACACACTTAGTTAATATTTGCTAATACTTATGGTGTATTGTTTGCATTTGTTGCACCAAGAGACAAAAACATTAGGTGCATGTTAGAAATTGCAAAATAAATGAGAGGGGGAGTTCATAGAATCATAGAATATCAGGGTTGGAAGGCACCTCAGGAGGTCATCTAATCCAGCTCCCTGTTCAAAGCAGGACCAGCCTCAACTAAATCATTCCAGTTAGGGCTTTGTCAAGCCTGACCTTAAAAACCTCTAAGGATGGAGATTCTACCACCTCCCTAGGTAACTCATTCCAGTGCTTCACCATCTTCCTAGTGTTTCACCAGATCCAAATCCTTTTATTCTTTGGAGTAATTCAGATCTTAATCCAATCATGTTGGCTCAGATCCATTTCTGCAAAATAAATGTGAACACCACCACCTGACACAAATCCCTTTGAGCTTTACAGATTCAGATCTGAACCTGAACATTCATCTAGTTTTAAACAACATCCAGCATTGTAGTATCTCAATTCTTATGCCCAGATCAAAGGTATTTAGGTGCCTAACTCTCATTTGAAATCAATGGGAATTAGTTGCCTAAATACCTTTGAGGATCTAGGCCTCAGAGCCTCCCAAATCATTAAAAATCAAGAACACTATCATCCACCAGCTTAATTTATTTTCTCTATGTGCCTCAAGATAGTTGTGGTAAATTTTTTATTTGTGTAGATTTTCTTTCTTTCTTCCATCTCTCTCAGCTCCCTCTCCTATTACTCCTTTCCTTGTTCTTCCTTCTTGTCTTCAGCTCTCTCTCCTCCTCTTCCATCTTTTGTCTTCCATGATGTTGTTAGTTGTGATTGTGTGAAAACCAAGTCAAAGGAGTGAGTTTTACCTTTCATTTTGAAGGCTATGAGGAGTGTGGCTGTGCTCACCTTGAAAACTAATGCTTTCCAAAGGCTTGCTCCTCTTGCCAGGAAAACCCTGTCTCCTCCTCTCATGGGTTTTACCTGTGAGGTTGACAGCTTCATAGGTCCAGAGGACGACTCCCGTTGAGGTAGGCTGCACAACAGAATCAGGCATTCTCTGTAACTGCCTCTATTTTTGAGGACTGCACTGTCACAACTTGCAGCATTGTGACTGAGTCAGTGAGACCTTGCAAAGGTGCAGTGCTTCCACCCTTGCCATCCTGCTGTAAGCGCACACAGCGCTCCCTGCAAGCATTGCAGGTTCTGGGATTTGTTTAATTGATCCCATAATGCCTAAGGCAGCTTGCGAGAAGCTGGGGGCCATGCCCACACCTATAGATTGGCTTAGGGGTGACTGGTGACACTGCCAGACTGACTCTGGAGTGGACCTAGGGGCACAAGCTGTATTATGAGAAGTATCATTGCCTATGAGTGGTGATGCCTAAAGAAGTGAAAGACTGGACTGTATTCTTTTCATTCATTTATTCAGTAATATTTTCATTTCAGTTTTGCCATTAATGGTTTTTCAGTTCTTATTTTCCTGGTCTTTTGCTTTCTTTTGTAGCTGAACTAATGGCTTTCTTCTCTCCTGAGTGGAGAAATGGGAGTGATCCAAGCCAGGATCTGAAGGGACGCCGTCTCTATAGGGCACCCTCCATTTAGCATATCTAGTTTCTCCTGTCCCCGCCCCCTTCAAAATGCAGTAGGACTTCCAGGATACGAACCATTCCTTGGGGGGACAGTGAGGCAATGAATGGGTGCTGAGGCACCATGGGGAATTACAAGAGAGCAATGGGATTGGGAGACAGCAATAGCCTTACTCTGCATTTTAGCTAATGACCCCTTCCTATGTTTGATCTCAGGAGTGTGGGAGATGCTGAGGCAGAGGATGGACAGCAGTGGCACTCCTCAGTAGAGCGCACTAATGGGGGTGCCCGCATTTCTCTGTTAACTAATCTTTCATTTTTATCTTTTGTTTTCCAAGTGAATCTCCAGGGGACCAAAGAAAGAGTTGAAAGTTTGTAAGAAAGTTGCAGTTTTTGTTATATTTTTATATCCTTCTTTGCTACCTGAGGGTTGGGACTAAGCAGAGCTGAGGGCAACAAGCATTCTCTCTTGGCTACGCTAAGCCTTGCCCTGAGGAGAGGTTTGTGGGTGAATGAACAGAGCCAAGAACTGCCTCAGCTGCTCTCATGCTTACATGCAGCCAACATGACAGGTGAGAGAGCCAGTGCCCTCAGCTGTCAAAGCTGTGACTGAAGGATGGGGAGAAACATTGTGGGACTTTTCTGAATGATCAACTGCAGCTGCTACACAAGTCCTTCCTGTCTACAGTGGCCAATTTTATCCAAGACCCCATCCCAGTTCCACCAGACCCCACTTCTCCCATCCCCAAGACCCAAGCATTCCTGTTCCTTCTGGATCCCTCTTACCATTGATGTCTTTGAAAAGTGAGCCTGGTGGCTTTCAGCACTCTCCTTTCTTTCCAGGCTGTCTAGGGTGCCCTAGATTGCTGTTTCCCTCCACACTGGGACTTTAGGGGAGTTAGAATGCCAGGCACAGGTTACTTCTCTTCCCACCTATTGAGTTTTCTGCAGATAGTACTAGGCATTCTCCCCAGCCCTTGGGTTGGAGGGACTGGCAGTCTGCTCACTGCTGTGGCCATGTACAACATGCAGAAATATTTGCAACTATACAAAGACTTCAGCCATGATTTAGCTGGACGGATGAGTGTTCCCTTCTCTCACACAGGAAAGGGGCCGCCTAGAATCCCACCTTCACAGAAAACTTCATGAATGTGGAAGGGTTGGCTCTCACCTAGCACCTCATCTCCATGGAAGGCCCACTGTGGTGCGAGTGGCCATCTTGTACCACTCATCCTATTAACCCTGAGAAGGTGGGAGGGGAATGAAGACTACCCCACTTCCCTACCCAAAGCCACCAAGTACGAGTGAGGAAGGAGAGATGAGTGACAGGGTGCTAACCATGAATGGGAAGACAAGACAATACCACAGGGCTACGGAGCTTCGATAGACTGAAGGTTTTGCAGTAGGAGAGGACAACAGAAGGAGGCTAAATAGAAGGTAAGGAGATCGTCAGGGAAGTGACTTGGTACTAGTCCTGAATATAGCTAATGTGTATGCTAGATGTCTGTGGGTAGGAGGAAAGAAGGTGCCAATGGAAGTGCGAGGCCTGGATAGTTAGCTGAATGGAATAGCATCATCTTTATCTAACAGATACTGGTGAATTTAGCAGGCCATCAGGTGTCCTCCAGAAAGACTGGCACTTTCAAACCACCCTGATCAGTGGATAAAAAAAGGGCTTTAATCTCCAGGGCTGGCAGTGCTGCCAACTCTTATAATTTGACTGTGAGTCTCGGGATATTAGATGTTTTTCTTAAAGTTCCAGTTCCTTTAGCCATGGGACTATGTAAGAATCATGGATTTTTTTTTAAGTAAGTTTCTAGCCCTTATGACTGTGGAGAAATGATTGAAAATAGGAATGTTAAAGGATCAAACATTGAACAACCAAATAAAAAAAGCCCCAGAAATTTATTGAAATCTCATAATTTTAAAGCCATTGTCATGATTCTGAGGGGCCTGAGTCATGCTTTGTGAACATTGGAGTTGGCAATGCTGCTGACAAGCCATCAAAATTGTTTAGGGCTGCTCAGTCTGGTTGATCTGAAATGCTCCCACACTGATATAGATTTGTGTTTGGGTTACACTTTTCACACCACACTTCAATGCTTTTGCAATAGGCACTTTATAAGCTGATAAAACATATGAGAAATAATTTGGCAAAATCAATGTATAAAAAGTAAAAAAACCCTCTGATTCTGGAAATGTCAATAAATTCACTCTTTGTGTCTTATTTAAAAGAAATATTTTATTCCTGATTTGATCAGGACAACACTTACCAATATTGCCTAGCATAAGAGAGAGTTCCCAAACCAATGTGCAAAACCGCATTATTTGGACAACACCAATTCATTGCTGGGATAGTGAGATGGCACTAACTTCCAGATTAAAGGGAATGAGCTGGGTGATTTGTAGAAGGTAAATCAGAGAAGATAATATTCCAACAGTCTTATAGTAATTTTACTATTATAATACATCTATAGTGCTAAGGCCCTGATCCAAAGATCATTAAAGACAATAGGTACCTTTCAATTAACTTCAATGGGCTTTGGATCAAACCCTTGTTTGATCCCTTCACACATGAATACTCAACATATGTAAAAATAATTTATATACAAGCACCAAATGTGACAATTGTCCTACACCTTAACTGGAAAAACAAGCCATTGTAATTCTTGATATGCCATGAAGGTGGCAACATTTCACATTATTGGGTAAAATTCAATAGAATTTGTGCTCTTTAAAGTTTGTCAATCAGCTCAGCAATGCAGCCAAGACATAGAGAATTTGTAGCTTCATGCGTCATCTACATTCTACAAAAAGATGGTCTTGAGCTTGCTGAGGAAACAGGTAACAAATAATTTACTCAGTGAATCTGGCATCTTTCTTCCTGGGAGGGTCTGCAACTAGTCTGCAGAAGCAGATGGGCAGGACTAGGCAATTTTTAGAAAACATTTCCTTCCCAGGACACACACACCTCCCCTGAAGCATCACTCTTCAATTAACTGTGAATTTACAGCCCTGGATGTGAAGAGTGCAATCAACTTCTCCTCACTTCTGTGCCAAGGCTCTAGAATGTGGGTTTGGAAACCATGTCCTCCTGCCATGCTAAACAGTGTTCCTTTCCATAGGAAACCTACCACCTCGGGTTCAGTATGCCAGATTAAAATTCAATCAATGTAAATAAAATTGGATCACTCAAAAGTTTCCAGAAGATGAACACAAATTGGGCACCAGAGCGGCCAAAGCAAATTCATTTTAAAATTCGAGTGCATACTCACAGAAAGGTCTGGCGAGATCTCCCAGCTCTGGACCTGAACAACGTTATTAGTACAATGCGATCACAGTGACATTTTACAAGTAGTTTGCATGGGCAATACATGTATCTTATAAAAAACCATTTCGCTTCTTAACTGAGGAAGTGTTAGGATGTTGAGGCTATGCTATATAGTAACTGTAGTGCTCACCTTTCACGCTCCTGCTCCAAGAGGTTGGTAAAATCATCGCTCTTGTTCATGTAATCTGTATGTTTATGCTTCTCATTTTCCAGTTCATAAACTGTGCGCCGATGGCACTTCTCGGCCAAGAGGAGCTGCTCCAACATGCGACGATATGTCTCTTTCTGCTTTTCTTCCAGTCTGTCCAGCTGGGTTGTTGAAAAGGAGAATGGACTGTTTGAAAAGTCTCATTCACTGACATTGGCTGATTAACTAACCGAAGAAACTGTATTTAGTAAATGCCAGTAGAGTAATTTTATGTCTTGGGTTTTACATAAAGCAGCAGCTAGGAACCAGAGTAATTGTTCTGTGAAAATAATGATTTCTTTATACAGTATATTTATATTAAACATTTGCATAGCTTCCAGATATATGAAGAACAGACTCTGACACCATTTTACGCTACTTCTGCAGGTCAGAGTGCTTCCTGCAACATGGGTCTGGGCATGTTCAACTCCTACCAACTGGAAGAGGAAATGAGAGTGTTCACTGAGACAGTGATCTTTTAAAAACCAGAACAGACAATGTATTTAGTCTCTTCTGTCAGGTAATCTGTCCTCAGGCCTATTGAAGTCAATGGCAGTTGAGGGCACCCATCAGAACAAAAGAGGATGAACACTATGTACAAATTAAGATGCCTAATGTTAGACAGCTAAATCCTGCATTTCAGTGGCTAGATGGGAATGCCTAAACATAGGCTTTGGCACTTAAGTTGCATGCCTAAAGCTGAAAATTGGGGTGCACATCTGTGACATGCATAGATAGTCAGAGCTGCCATTCATTTGACTGATGAAAAATAAAATCTAAATAAGTTAGAGCCAGTGTGGATTTTTTTTGTAATACATTTCTGGTTACTGTTCATTTTAAACTTTTTTCTCTTCCTCTTCTTTTACACTTTATCTCATTACTTTTTTAGGAATGGTTTATAGTTTTTAATTTGTCTAATGTTATTATTAATTATATTGCTATTAACTATCATTATTTTATTAATATTATTCCAGCTATTTTTCAAACAGTAGTTTTCAGATACATGTATAAAAAGTTGCTAGGAAACAACAATACCAAACATTGCTATTCACGCTGCTACCTTCCATGTTTTGTTGGGGAAAGGGCAACTGAATCTGAGTCCTCATTCAGTTTGTAACAAACTTCCCACTCAGCTAGACCCAGACAGTACCTTTCAGAATACGTGCCTCCAACAAAAATATCACTAGGTCCTGCCTGATCACACTCAGCCCACCCATTGTGGGAATCATGTCTTCTAGAGACAAGACTGGCCAAACTAGTTGATATTTTAGGATATCCCTGTAATGAGCTAAAGGAAACATGAGAACAGGATTGCAGCCCTTTTGAAACAACTCTAGATGATAAACAGGAGAGTCTGAGGTGTTCATTAAACTTCACAAAGGACAGAGCTTGGTATCAGCTGCATTCTCATCTGGACAATGGACCTTTTGAAGCCAGAAAATATTGTAAATGCAGTATTTTTAAATCTATCATCTTCTAATAAACTCCTTGCTGTACAAGTTTTACAGAGAACAAAGAGTCCCTTCCAAACCAAGGGACTTCATGGACACAATGCCCTTGCCACCTATTACAAAAGAGTCTTGTTAAGCTCTTTTAGCATTGTTCAAAGTGAAGATTTAATGTATCCTCCTGAATGCTGCTTACTCGCCTCATACATATTCCAGAAGATGTCACGTTAAAAGTATGCAGTGTATTTTAAATTGTCTTCTGCTAGACACAATTAATATGAATTGTACCATGTTCTACAAAGGGAGTCCTTGAAAAATTGTACATACATTGTGGCATATTGTACATTTTTTGGCTGGCAGTTATCAGTGCTAGTTTTTTGACATGGGGGTAGAGTTCATCAGCTGTACTGTTCCTATTCTGGTACTAAGCAATAACATGGCTGCATGCATCCTAAGACTCTTGGATGTTCTGTGACTCACTTTTTTCCTCTGTGAATCAAATGTTGGCATGAGTTAACATGGGCATCTCTTGGCCAAGTCTTATGAATACCTATCCTCATAATTTGCACTGGACGCCTTGAGTATGGTGAGGGGTTCTCAGATACAATGTGTGTGTTTACAATGTGTCCTGATCCTTCTTTACATTTTTCCACATAACCAATCACCCAGGCATGTTGAATCAGTTTGATCACTCTGTTGACTCTAAATTCTGAAAAGATATCATCTAATACAGTGGGTTGTTCAACCATTGTACCATTATTACTGTAATTATTGTACCATTATTATTGATGTATTTAGAAAAAGAAGAAGAGATTAACTAAAACCTTAGGGGTACTAGTTTCTACCAAAATAATGGATCTCAAAGATGGCCTTTTTTACCTTAAGAACATGCTCTGTGCTCAGTTTTGGATTCACCCTGTAGATATTAAGACCTTTTTTTTTTTTTTTAATCTCCTGCCTATTGTACACTGGTATAGCTCCAGTGTACTTCAAGCCAAGGATCAAATGCTATAAGTCTAACTTAAAGCCTGATCTTGCTCTCTATGAGCCTGATTCTTCACACTGCTACACCATTTTAATGCTGATGTAACTTTGTTGACTTCAATGGCATTATACCTGCATAAAATCAGTGTTATAATAGAGAATCAGGCTGACTGATGCTATTGGGTGCAGGATGATTGGGTCCACAGTCGTCATACTGGCAAAATGACTGTTGAAGACAAACTTTCTAAGGAATGAGTAAAGACTATGGGATTTGGTCCCTAGATTTAACTTCTTCACCTGATGCAATAATCCAGTCTCATGAAAATTGGGGTGGGAGGGAAATTTCTTCTGTCTGTGGATTGACTTCAGTGGAGTAATATTTAATTTATACTGGTGTGAGTGAGATGGTCTTCTCATCCTAACTGCTTACTTGATGATATTCTAACAGGAGACACACTGTCAAGAGCACTTATCACTATGGATTTGTACCTAGTGATGGAAAGGAATTTAAAATGTAGAGTAAAAATGTAGAGAGGTAGCTGTGTTAGTCTGGAGTTGCAGAAGTGACAAAGAGTCCTGTGGCACCTTAAAGACAAACTAAAGTTTAAAGCATAAGCTTTTGTGGGCTAATACCCACTTCGTCGGGTGCATGCAGTGGAAGTATCCAGGGGCAGGGACACTTCCACTGCTTGCATCCGACGAAGTGGGTATTAGCCCATGAAAGCTTATGCTCTAAAACTTTAGTTAGTCTTTAAGGTGCCACAGGACTCTTTGTCACTTCAGTAAAAATGTAACCATTCACAATCCTGGGAAGGTTTGTTTTTGCTTAACTGCTTCAAGTTCACTACTTAGGGGAGCAGGGGAAGGAGGGCAAAGTCCTCTAAGGAACATGAGAAGCGTTTGTTTTTGCACTCAGAGTGAATGCTATTATCACAGGGAGCATGCCTTGGTGGTTTCGTAACAAGGAAATATTCACCTTCCCTTCAACTCCTTTTATTTGCATGAGCAGTGAACGCTGCATTTGGCTCTTGCTTTGTGAAATGACAGCAAAGGTAAATGGGCACAGTCTGTTCATCATGACTCACTCTCATCCATCCTTCCTTGGGGAACTGGATAAGTTGTTACCTCTGAAATGGGTTTCTCATAGACATCTTCCCCTACGGATTTGTCCTGGGCAAGGATGGCATCCCTATGCAACACTCGCAGCACATTCTCTGGAGCTGCAGATCCATAGTGGGCCTCTAAAACTTCAGGTTTGGTTTTCTCTGTCTTCAGCATGTGGATGACATCTTCTCTAGCCTGCGGGATTTCAACACAATATAATTAGACAACCTACAATCAACCTGTATTACCACAACTACAGTGTGTGCAGAGTGTGTACATAGTATACATACAGCATACATGGGGGAGAGAAATTAAAAGAATATTAAGATTACAAAATCAAGCAGGTGGGAAATGCCAGAATAAAGTTTGCCTCTGTAATCGTAATTTGACCCCATGTGGGTATGAATTATGATAGTCTTTTCCAGCATCGCCTATGAAATTTATAACATTTGGGGTAAAACCCAGCTCTCCTGGGTCCCAGTCTAGGACCTTAACCAGAATAGAACATCTTTGTTCTTTTTATTAACTCCTGCCCCATCCACTGTCCATCCTGCGTGCTGGATGAGGCAGGTGTCTTGTAGAACAAAGACTATATGATCATATAATTAAACTACACCATACAGCACACACATAGAATATCAGGGTTGGAAGGGACCTCAAGAGGTCATCTAGTCCTACCCCCTGCTCAAAGCAGGACCAATCCCCAACTACATCAACCCAGCCAGGGCTTTGTCAAGCCTGACCTTAAAAACCTCTAAGGAGGGGCTGAATTAAGATTTCATGGGCAACTGTAATTCTGTCATTTCTAACAACTAAATGCTTGACTTTGCAACCATAATGTTCTTTTAAAGTAATTATTGTATGTAAATTTCTAGGTTTTTTAAAATCAAGGACCTTTATATTCGTAGCATGGATCTCAAAAACTTGAGCAAAGAGAGTAACTAGTAGTAATAAAGGGCTGTTAACATCTATGTGCACCAGCCACTAGAGGGGGACACAACATGTACTTTGACAGTGGCTTACTTAATTTTTTGCTAGACGACAGAGGAATTTTAGGAGTTTATTCCTGGCTCTGGACAGGAGTTTGTTCCTGTGGTTACAAATAGCAGAGTCAAGCACATCGATCTGTCATGCTGTGGTTCTGCCATATCAGAAACAGGCCAGTTCCCAACTCTGTCTGAAGTGACTTTGTGCAGTACTTGTTGCCCCATTGGTAAAATGGGGGAATGACACTCGCCTGTCTCTTAATGTGGGGTTATGAAGCCTTGCTCAATAAGAAGGGTTGTGAATTTCACAGAATTATAGTCAGTAAGTAGAGAAGAACTCATGCTTTCCTACTGGCTTTCTCCTTCCCTTAGGTCAAAGAGGCAGCTGTTGCTCCTGCCCCATGTAATGCTCAGTCTGTGTGGATCTGGGAAGCAATTTCAGTGCACATGGAAGGTTCAGAGATTTTAGCAGCAAGCTTTCTATAAAGCTCTGAACACACACATGGTGATTTTCAAAGGCTTATAACTTGGCCAAATCTGGGTGTGTTTTCACAGGGACAGCAAAGGTACCTCTCTGTCTCCAGGCCTATCATCTGCCAATTTTGCCATGGAGGCATTAAAGCTCTTCAAAGGAAAGGCTTTTAACATTAGCAAAACTAGTTCTTTTCCTCAAACTCAATTCTTGGAAATGGCTGAGCCACTTTTACTGACACTTAAAAATTGAGCCTGAGGCAGAGTAAGCAGCTCACGTGAGAATGTTAACAGTTATAAACAACTAAGATCAGAGGCTTCTAATGGAAAATATTAGACAATTAGGCATTATAACTGTCTCTTCCTGTAATATAGAGAATACATGATAGAGGAGTATAAATATGTTATCAGCATGAGTCTGAGGAAGCCACGTTACTCTTGAGTGACAGAATGAGTTATACAGGTCATCCCCAACTTATGCCAGTAAAATCTGTGCTCTACAATCCATCATGTACTCTGTATAAGATACTTACAGTATGTGAAAAAAATTATTGTAGGAATTCTTTAGAGACATTAAAGAAAATTTATCGTGACTATTTTTCATACTCTCACTGTAACAGCAGGTACATTAGTTAATATGAGTTCAGTGTTTCTGGGCTCAGAGGAAGCCATAAAATCCTCTAAAAGTAGAATGAGACAGCTTTTCTATGCATATAAATGTCACAATTTTCAAATCTATTCTCTTGGGCCCTTCCAAAGGAAGAAGTGAGTATTGGATCCCATAGAAAAACGGAAAGCACTGCAAGGCTGTGAGATATTGGATTGTTAATTTGTGATGTTTTGCCTTCTTTTACAGGACTGAACATAATTGAGGGGGGAGACAAGTAAAATATTTCTCTGTGAGGTTGATTTTATTTCATGCATAATGACAACTAAATGAAGATGTTTTTGGAATCATAAAAAGTTCAAAGGAGGATGTAAAGATGGATGGACAGGGGACAGATGAGATGCTCAAAGATATATGATATTAGTTCTTCACATAGTTCTGTGATTTTTCACATGGATATCCCCATATGTGTATATATATATACAATATGTGTTATATGTCCATGTCATATGTACTGTATAAATGAATAAGTGTGTGTGTAGATATAATATGCTCATTGCTCATGTCTTTATCTTGTCAGGGGTATCAGCTAGTTCACCAAGTACTGTTTCCTTGTATGTTACCATGGACATAGCATAACAATTTATGAAAAGCAAACCAACAAACAGTTACTCCACTGAAGTTGCTAGGAAGCATCAGAGCAAAAATAGGCCTGTGCTAATAATAAACTGAACACAAATTGCTTTTATCTGGTAAGACACAAATGCAGAAGTGGGAGGATTTTGCAGTGCAACTGCTCTTAAATCTTAATGGGCTACAGGTTCACAGACAATACTGTAGCTTTCAGTAGTTCTCAGGATTTCAGTTGGTCTCCCTACAAATGCCTCATAATGATTGCATGGGGAATTGGCTAAAATAGCTGGCCTGTGAAATTAATGATGTCATGCTTCCTCCAAATGACTAATTTTCCACTTAAACAACAAGACTAGCCCTCACGTTGCTGTTTGTTTCAAGGTATAGTGATAAAGTATATAATTAAAATAAACTTTAAGACACAGGTCATTTTCAAATAGCAAGCCAATATAGTCCTGTGGGGAGACAGCTGGGTTGCCTGGGGCCACATACTTGGTTTAAAAAAGAGAATGGAGGCAGATTCTCCATGGTGAAGTACTTTTGTTGAGGTACTTTTTGGCTGTGTCTTCACTACAAAAGGTTCACTGACAAAATGTTTGTTATCTTACAACCACCAACATTCCTATATCACTAGAGCATGTGCACATTTGGCTGCTTTTGTTGTTGCCGCATGTCGTAACCATAAGCGGTTGTGTCAGCAGAAGATGTATTGCACTGTGCATGGATATCTGAGTATCTTCTGCACCACTGTTCGATGCAATGCTTGTGGGACATTTTGCAGTGCATTTTGGGATACCAACACAGCGGTCAGATTTATACGAGTGCCCCCATAATTTCATCCCATAATTTTCATGCCTTTTTTAAAAATTCCCATAGTTCCTCATGCCACTTTTCTCTGTCTATCATGTCACCAAAAGAAACATGAATCCTGAACAGGAGAATTTTCAAGTCTGTTTTAGAAACGCAGTGTACATTTCTTCTGAATTTGTGGAACTTCAGCTACCAACTGTAGTGCTGCAATGAAGATAAGACAATTGAGGAGGGGTAATCTATAATGTAGACAGTGAATAAAACTGAGGGTGTTGCAGGCATTTGCTGACCAACTCCACACAATGGAGTGATGCTTCTATTCTGGAGAAAGGAGCACTGAATACTGGGATCACACTGTGATGCAGATTTGGGGTGACCAGATGTAGCTGCAGAACTTTTGGATGCAGATGGCCACATTCCTGGATCTGTGTGTTGAGCTTACCTCAGCCCTCTAGCACAGAGACATTAGAAAGAGAGCTGCTTTGACAGTGGAAAAGCAGGTGGTAATTGCACTCTGGAAGCTGTCAACTCTGGTTGGTAGGTAATCACTTCGGTGTTGGAAAATCCAGTGGAGTGGTTGTCAGGAAGGTGGCCAAGGACATAAGTATCTCTTGATATGCAGACATCTGAGTCTGGGCAATGTGAAGAAAACAGAAGAGGGATTTAAAGCCTCCCGAACTATAGTGGGACAATAGATGGCACACATATCCCAATTCTGACAGAGACTCTATCATCCCAACTGGTGGGTATTTTCTTTTATATTTCCTGTTTGTTTAAGGACACAATGTTACTTAATATAAAACACATGCTAGGGCACAGGTACAAGGAAAGTATTTCAGATTGGAAGTAAACTTGCATATAAAATCACAGACTGTGGCCCCAATGGTTTTTGGTGGAATAAATGGTGTTTTCTGGAACTAGAAAACCATTTCTCAATTCCATTCCCCTTGCCATTGCGGTAAGTGAGAACATTCAGAGATATGAGATGATCAGATATTACAACAATTTCTAGCCAATGGAGATATTTTTGTAAAAGTTTGAGATTATTTAGACAAGAGGTTAAGAATCACTGTGAGGAACTTAGAAAATGGATGAATTTTCACTTTTAGAAAATCACATTACCTTTTTAATTCATTCATAACTTAAAATTGATATGAAAACTCAAAACCAATTTTATATGCTATTCAGACTGTATGTTCTTTAAAGACGGTACCATATGTAATCTTCCTTTATGTGTGCACAGTGCCTACCATGTTACTGATGGACTAGCAGAAGTTTTCAAGGTGAACTAGCACACAAGTTACTTTTACCTAGTTAGAGTGGAAAGTTTTTAGTTACTAGCAGTTTTTGTTTCACCTGGGAGCCATGTGAGGGGCTCTGTGTGTGAACTTTTGAGAGGAGGCTTGTGAATGTTACAAACTCAGTTCCACCTAATCTGAATTTACGGCCTAAAATTACAAAATAAATAAGCCACTGTGTTGGGGTGCCTCCACTTTTGGGTACCCAACCTGAGAATTCTTATACCTGGTTTTCATACTATAAGCATAAATGGCTACCCAGTAAAAATCAGAGGCAATATAATTTTAAACTGATAAAATGAAATAATTTTTACACAACCTACAACTAGCATGTGGAACTCATTGCCACAAGACATTAAGTCCAAGATCTTACAGGAGTAAATAAAGAATTGGACATTTATATGGGTAATAAGAACACACACAGTTACATTAGAAAGGATAAAAGTATAAGGGATATAAGTCCTCATGCTTGAGCATGTAAGCCGGCCATTGTCTTCTCTGTAGTTAGGCAGAAAATGCTTGTTTTCTGGCTTTCTCATTATTATCCATTGTGAATAGTCTTATATCTTCTTCCTCTAAAGCACTGGGTTCTGGCCTCTATCAGAGAGTTTAGTGGACTAGATGAATCACTGGTCTGATCTAGTATAGCAATACCTATATTCTTAATAACTAGGAACCATATTGTTGAAATTCACATATGCAGCTGGTGAGGGTTTTCAACTCATAGGTAGAGAATGACCAGAGCTGGGAGGCACCAATTCCAAAGTTTCATAGCCTCTGTGAAAAGTGAATGGGATTGGGCTTCCCGTTACATGTTTATATAAAACATAGAAGCAATGTTGTCGGTCATTATCCTGATCTTTTGGTTCTTGATGAGTGGGAAAAAGTGGAGGCAGGCGTTGCGGACTGCTCACAGCTCTAGAAGATTTATATGTAGTAAAGTCTATGTATGAAACCATAGTCCTTGAGTGGTATGGTGACCCATGTGTGCTCCCTAACCAGTGAGGGATGCATCTGTAGTGATTATAATTGAAGGAGATTCCTGTAAAAATAGGACCCCAGAACAGAGGTTGTGTGGTCGAGTCCATCATATGAGTGAGCCTGGTGAGAAGTTTGTGCAGTCTGTGTACATTTGGTTTGTAGACTGTGGCTAGCGAACCTTGTAGGCATCACAAGTACAGGCATGCATTCTTGACCACAAAAGTGCATGCAGCCATGTGGCCTAGAAGTTGTAAGCAATCGTAAGCAGTGACCTGTGGGCTGTTCCGCAGTTTGGTGACCAGATTCTTTATGTTGGTGAATCTGTCAGATGCAAGAGACACAGTGCTAGCTGCAGGTCGAGGGCTGAAAACCAATCTCCCTGCTCCAACACTGGAATAGTGGTCATTGGGGTAATCATTTTGAATTTTTGCTTTTTGACAAAGTTGTTGAGTTGCCTGAGGTGGAGAATGGGTCACCATCCCCCACTCTTCTTTTGCATCAAAAAATAGTGGGAGTAAAAGCCCTTTCTCCTGTGCTGATTGGGTACCTTGTCCACTGCTCCTGTTTCCAGAAGATGTTGTACCTCTTGGTGGAGCAGGTGGTTGTGAAAGAGGTCTGTGAAGAGGGACAGGGAAGTGGGGGAAGGGGAGCATGGACAGAAAAAGTATGGTATAGCCTGATCAGATAATCTCTAGGGCCCATCTGCCCATAGTGATGGCTCGCCACTTGTCGTACAATGGGAGCAAACAGTGACCAAAGAGTTGAGTAATTAGTGTGAGCACTGGAGTAGGTAAGAGGTCTACCATGCCCTCGACCAAGACTTTAAATCTGCTTGTTAGGTGAAGGAGGTTGAGATGCTGCTGACGGTGGCGGGTGGCAGCGTTGAGGCCTAGGTCTCTGGCATCGATGCTATTGCTGATTGTATGGCTGTTGGTGATGTTGTGTGTATGACAGGTATCACAGGCGTTGGTAAGGATGATACTTATATTGTCTCCTCCTAGAGCCCAGGGTAGGGATGCCTAGAGATCTGTGTAGCCCTGGAATCCTTCCTGGTGTGTGCAGCACCTCCTTGGTCTTTGCTGCAAATAATTTTTCATCATCAGACGGGATATCCTCCATGGTGTTCTGTATCTCATGTGAGAAAGAGAAAGAGTTCAACCATAAAGCCCGGTGCATAACAACCGCCACTGTGTTGGACCTGGCTGCAGTGTCCGCAGCATGAAGGCCAGCCTGGGATGCATGTGGGAAATGATTTGCCCTTAAGAGACCACTGCCTTACATTGCTGTCTCTTTTCTTCTCACATATCATTAATAAATTCCATGAATTTACCATAATTTGTATGGTCATGTTTGGCTAGGAGGGCGGCATAGTTTGCCACCCTGAATTGCAGTGTGGAGGATGCATGAAACTTGCGGCCAAATAAAATCATTATTTTACTGTCCCTGCCAGAAGGAGCAGACTGGAATTGCTGTTGCTTGTTTCTTTGGTTTGCCACCTCCACTACCAGCGAGTTTGGGGCTGGGTGTGTGAAAAAATACTTTGAGCCCTTGGAGGGGCGTATCGGCATCAGCCAGAGTACAGATGGCACCTGAGGTGTCTGGAGCATCATATGTGCTGAGCTGTGGTGCGATTGGCTCAGATGAGACAGACTTGTTCGGAGATCGTCTGAAGGCAAGTCTGGTCCCTGTGGAGACAAGGCTGGCCGCTTTTTTCCAGATTTTTGTCCTTGTTGGACTTAAGAGGGCTCTGTCCCTAGGAGGACTCATGTCCTGGATCAGAGGCAGGTCTGAGGAATTTATCCATCAAAATTAACTTGAGCCTCAAGTCTCTGTTCTTCCATGCCCTGGCTTTGAGCTTGTAACAATGGGATTCCCCAAGCAACCGACGCATTGAGAATGGCCATCGGAGATGGGGGTGGCCTCTCTGCAGATAGTGCATCTCTTAAAGCCTGGGGAGCCAGGCATGATATAAAGTCACTAATTAACCATGAGGAAAAAAACAGGAGAAAAAAATCTTTTTCGGGGGGAAGAGGGGAGGGTCAAACAAAATAAAACGTATCTGACTAAAATACTATGCCCCAATAGCGTATGAAATTTAACACACTTATTATCTCACTATAACTTACTTTTTCAGCCCTCAGGGCAATAGTTTTCCATTATAAACCTAATACTAACACTGCAACTCCTTCACACTGCTCTGGTAGGGTTAAGAGACCTTACATTACTTAACTTACACTTATACCCCACAGTAAGTGCTATTTACACTGCCAAAAGCAGCATAAATAGGCCTTAGAATACATGAGAATTAGGCCCATGGTTTAGAAAAACTGTGGTGTAATTCACTGCTTGGAAAGGTGATTGACAGCCTGGCAACCAGTGGTTTTGATTTGTTGACAAACCAGTTCTGTATGAGCAGCAACAACTCATGCTTCCTCCTCCTGCCCTGCTGATTCTTACTATTCTGACCCAGGAGATCAGCTCTGAGTGAGTTTGCAGTTTGGTCTCCAAGCCCACTCAGTCTTTAGCCTGTCCAATCAGACTGCTGGCAAAGCTGCACTTTAGTGCCCATTGAGGTGATATGTTTTGGGATAGGACACTTGTCCACTGCAAGCTGGACTGAGTTAGTCAAACTTGTTTCACATAAACCACCTAAGAGCCATTAGATTATATCAGTTTTCAGTCATTACCAAAATGGGCTGGACTGGAGTCAAACCAATGACTCATTGATGAAAATAAAGTTTATACCAAGCCCCTGAGGCAATGAGTTTCTTAACTTCTTTCTTCAGTTCTGGCTCTGCATAACTTGCCTTCCTGATAACTGGCACCACATCTTCTCAGAGTTACCTGCCTATCAGTAATAATCAGCTGCCTAAAACAGAAATTGGTTTAGAATTTGCTGATTAAAGAGCTTCTTTATTTCAGTAACATGAGAATTCCCCAAGCTATTAAGAAGGAGCATGGTGTAAAGTTAAAGGCAAATGATATCATTCATAAGCAATGCTTTCAGGAAACAATTAGACGTTCATCTGGTATTTTTCACTTCCAGAAACTGCCTTTTTAATCACCATGGCACATTGGAATGATTACACAGGTAAAAGCACCATATACTACAGGATTAAAGTTTACAAAGTCATATTTTATCTCTGATTAATGGCATGACAGTAGCTGTGAAATCATGCATAGGAGCACATTGTTTATTACTTGTGCTGTTATTTTACACCTGCAGTTTATTAATAGTGCAACAGCTGCTATGTACAGGATCAGAAACCAGATAAGGTCACAGGTTCCTCATGCAGTCTGCTGATCCTACCAATGGCTAATTTCCTAAAGTCCAATAGACTTTGCAAGCTTTTCACATAGTGCTAATAAAGACCAAGAGCAAGGTCTCATATTACACTCCTCTCAAGGAAATCAGGTGGCTGTTCTCAACCTGCTCTCAGCTGTATCTGAGGCATGCTGGGTGATATGTCACTGCAGAGATTGAAGGGACCTTTTGTTTCTGGAAATTCCCATTAGACAGTTCAGGTTATGCATGTGTACAATAAGGGTTCATCTAGCTAAAATTAATGACTTCTTCAGGCAGCTGTGGCCCTATTGTGTCTCAGAGCACATTATAAGCAAACATATATATCGGTGTAACATTCCTAACAAAAGTCCAAATGCTCAGATTTTGTAACACCTGTTCTCTTGTTAGACTCTTAATAGACTAATTGAAATATTTTTAAAAATCTTCCTACATTTCATATTAAAATAAGAAAAGAAATAGAATGAAGAAATAAAAATTGGCCACTACCAAGATATCAAATTGAGGCTCCTTTGAACCATATAATATTAAATTGTCCCTTTAGGGTCCTTCCATTAATACCCTGCCTCCTCAAAGTATTCCTATGTACTCTCACAATGACTTTGTCACAGGGTAGCTGGGCTGTGTCCATAGACTGAGCCCAGTGCCCTGGACTGGAGCAGGTAACCCCAGGTGAGCTAATTAAAGAGGGCTTAGCCTGTGCCAGCTAAGCCAACTTAGGTAGATGGGTGGGGTGAGGCTGTCTTTCATTGCTGTGTAGACTTCCAGGTTCTAGCTCCCCAGCCTATGGGGTCCTAGTGCCCAGGCTCGAGCCCGTGCCCGGAAGTCTACGCAGCAATGAAACAGCCCTGCAGTTGGGCTGTGGGTTTTTCTTTGCTGGGTAGGCATATCCTCAAGGGCTGTTAGTAGGCAACTGGCAGGAGGAAGGACTGAGACAGGCTGAGCCCTTGAGAGGAAAAGCCACAGCAGAGTGGAGCGAGCACCTGTGGTTGGTCCGTGGAGCAAAGGGACAAGCGGCTCAGGGAAGCAGCCCTATGGATGCTGATCCAGGAGGAAAACAGAACTGACTGATGTTGGGAGGCTGCCAGGAGCTGGAGTACCAGAGACTTCTGGGAGCTGTGGCCCTCAAGCCTAGGATTCAGGACTGAGTTAAGACTGTGCTCTATTTGTTTGTTTACCTCGGATGTAAGAAACCTCCTTGACTGAGGCTGGGCATAGTGGGGAGAAGCAATGGCCCTGATAACAGACAAGCTAGGCATGTGTTGTTGGGATCAAATGTTTACTGTGTACAAGATCCACTGCATGGGCTGCTTCAAAGCTGGAAGCTTGGATCCTGTCACTGAGCACCACTGCACATTGCTATTTTTTTTTGTCAAAAAATTTGAGCAATAGCTCTCTCCTACATGAAATCTCACAAGTATGCTTATCTCACTTGTGTAATAACTCCAAACATGAAAAAATGCTGTCTTTCCCCCTCTGGTTTCCCAAGGAGTTTTTATTGTTCATAGAAACTGCTTTTCACCTGAGCTAACTTCCCCACCCCCTGGTGGCATACAGCTCCCGTGAGTGACTTTGTTTTGACATCTACAGGCCCACGTCTATGTATGTGACTTACAATTTGCAATTTAAGGAGCTGGGAGATTTCAGGGATGAAAACTTGACTTTCAGCCTTTGTTGAACAATTTAGAGAACTTTTACAAAAATGCAAGATATTTCTAGAAATGCTGGGAAAATGAAACTCAATAGTGTTATCCTGTCCTCAGTGTGCATAACTTTTACCTTACATTATGACACTGTCAGTGTGATATCAGCTATGAACTGCATATTGCTGTAAGTCTCTTACAATGATAATACAGAAAGTCCTATTAAAATCAGTTTGTGCGGGGGAGACATGTGTTGGGCCAACCCATCCCCTCTGTAAACTCCACTGAAGTGATGCTAGTGGAGTTACAGCAGAGATTAATTTGGCCTCTGTGACGGAGCCAGACCAGAAGGATATAGGAGAGTGCTGGAAGGCAGGTACATTAGTCTCAGGGTGTGCAGGTCCCTGTTCCCTGGATAGCCAAACAAAGGCTACTCCAGGCCAATCAAGACACCTGGGGCCAATTAAGAACCTTCTAGAAAGGAGTAGAAACAGCTAGCCTGATTGGGACACCTGAAGCCAATCAGGCACTGGCTGAATCAAGATAAAAACCTCCCAGTTAGTCAGGTGGGCTGTGGGTGTCAGGAGCTGTGGAAGGAAGTTATGCTGCTGGTGAGACTGAGTGGTGGACAACATATCATACAGAAGGAAGGAGGCCCTGAGGTAAGGGTGAAGTGGAGTTTGAAGAAGCGGGGACTACTGTGGGGAAGTAGGCCAGGGAATTGTATTGTGTTTTGTGGATAAAAGGTCAGCCATCTTAGCTGATACTATTAGGGTCCGTGGGCTGGAGCCCAGAGTAGAGGGCAGGCCTGGGCTCCCCCCTTTTCTGCCTCCCCTAATTAGTCTCTGAGATTGGGAGACAATAGAGACTGTGCCAGGAAGGATAGCTTCTCCTCAATGGTTTGTGATGAAAATGGCTCAATAGGCTGTGACCTTGTCTCCAGAGAGAGAAGGGCTCCGTGGAGGGTCACAGTGAGCCGCTGAGGCTAGTAAAAATCTGCCAGGAAACGCAGGATCCATGAAGATAAGGACAGAGCTTTGTCACACCTTTTACAGTTCTTGTTTGTTTGTTTTTTTAAAAAAAGTCCAAGCTAAAGATCGCAGTGCTATGGAGGAGAAGTACTGAGCAATGTATTACTTCTTAGAGAAAGCTTCGAAACAGATCAAATGAGCACTAGAAGACATCTGTCTGTTATTTCCTGCCCACACAGCTTTGTTCTGCTTTATTGCCAGAGAGCTCCATAGATGATGTCACTTTTCTCTGAAGAGAACAGGCCACCAGAGCCTTTCACTGACATAATTAATTATCTGTAGTCTGGGCTAGGGCCAGCAAATTCCCATGGCAAGGCCTCTAGAAGTATTAACTCCACACTGCTTGATGCTTTCTGACTTTTAAAAGGCTGGTGTATAATTTCTTGTCTGTTGACATTGAAAAGGAGCACTGCTCTGAATTAGCAAATAATGGGTAGGTTGCTGCATCATACAGATTTACAGTTTCATGATCTTTGGCAGTGGAGAAGCAAACTCAAAAGGTCACTGTAGATTATGTACACAAATCAAAGCATGTTGGGATATGTCTTACATGCTTCAGGAATGCATCACAATGGTTAAACCTGCTGTTTTGGGATTTTCTATATCCAGCTACATAAATGATATCTTAGCCACAGTTAACCATATAAAAACATTTTGCACACGACTTGTACCCAGCAACAAGTAGAGACCACAAACTGAACAGCACCAGCTAACAAGAATACTTTTCAAACAGTGCGTAGACTGTATATAGGAAATTATCATCCACAGTCACACACACAAGACTCTCATCCACATTTCAAGATTTCTCTGGGGTTCTGTGCTGCAGTGAACAATTTGTTTGCTGATCTCATTTTAGATTTTATTCTCCTTCCAGCAGACAGTGAGCTAGTCACAGAATTTATTGGTGTTAAAATCTATGCTCTGATTTGCAGTAAAGTCATGGTAGTAGATGATCAAAGTTTATACAATTTTCTTCAAGCTATAAAAGGTAACTTTGTTCAAAGCAGATTTTGCCAATAGTTAGTAACTTTGAATTCATAGTTTTTAAGGCTAGAAGGGTCTGTTATGATCATCTAGTCTGACCTCCTATATAACATGTCCTATAGAATCTCATGCAGGAATTCCTGCATCAAGCCCATAACTTCTGGCTAAGGTAAAACATACCATTTTGCAAGATGCCCAATTTTGTTTTAAAAACATGATGTGGTTGTTCTGGCAGCACTTGCTTTGGTAAATTGTTCCAATGCCTAACTACCTTCACTCATAAAATGTGTTTTATTTCCAATCTGAGTTTGTTTAGCATCAACTTCCAACCACATGCTCTTGTTATGGCACTGTCCATTAGATCAGTGGTCCCCAAACTGTAGGACACGCCCTTCTAATTAAGAAAAGTTGAGGGGGCACAGTGGTGCTAGGCCAGCTCCCATGTGGGGGCAGGAAGGGAGTGCCACCCAGCCCTGTTTTGACTCCAGCCACCAACACCCGGCTGCAGCCCCTGCTCCCAGTGGCATCTCAGCCCTACTCTCAGCTGAGCCTCAGCTCCTGCTTCTGGCCACAGCTCAGCCACCGGCCCTGGCCCTGGCCCTGGTCCTGGCCCTGGCCTGGCCCTCAACCCCCGGCCGCAGGTGTGGCCCTGGCTCCACATCCAGCCACCATTCCTGGCCACAGCTCGGCCACCAGCCACGGCCCTGGCTTGGCCCTTGGCTCCCAGCCTGAGGGCAGGGGCGGGTGTGTGTGTGGATGCATTCCATTACTGGAAAAAGGGGGCACAAAAGGAAAAATATGGACACCACTGAGTTAGATTAAAGAGCCTCCGACAATCAAATCTCTTCCATGTGCTACTATTTGTAGATAGTGCTCAAATCACACCGAGGGTGACCAGACAGCAAGTGTGAAAAATCGGGGCGGGGTGGGGGGTAATAGGAGCCTATATAAGAAAAACACCCCAAAATTGGAACTGTCCCTATAAAATTGGGACATCTGGTTACCCTGGTCACATCTTAACCTTCTCTTTGACAAGCTAAATAGACTGAATTTCATAAGTCTCTCTCTCTAAGGCAGGTTTTCCAGCCCTTAAATCATTCTCATAGCTCTTTTCTGGACCCTTTACAATTTTACAGCATCTACTCAATAACACCCACCTCAAGAGCCAACCTACTGAAAGAAAATTAGTTTCCCCTGAACAAGAAGAGGGGATCATGCTTTCTCACTGGTACTGTCTTCATAGTCAGCAACACTTCAAGGAGAGATCTTGAAATCATAAAAACCTGTAGGTAACTATTTTACTGCATCTAATTCTGATTTACATGATTTCATGCCGCTCTGGCAGTGTGAAAGCTATTAAAGTGGGAGTAAATTATACCCATTTTAAGGCCCTTTTTACACTGCTATACTTGAGTCATGTAGAACCGTCTTGGTGTGAATGAGATTCAGACCTGTTATTTCGTGACTAGCTGATACCTAATTTAAAAAGGAAGAAAAAGGTTGACGGAATTGTGATATTGGGGGACAGCTTCCTCTCATCTCCTCTTATCCCAGGTCCACATTCTGGATTGGGACCAGGAGATCTGGGTTCTGCTTGTGGTCTGCCACAGACTTCTTTAAGGCCTTGGCACTAATCATTTAATATCTCTGTGCTTCAATTCCCAGTCTGTATAGTGGGGATGACAATACTTCCTGCTCTCCTGGGGCTGTTATGAGGCTTAATTCATGAATACATTATTGTGAACTGAGTGAAATATCACTGAAGTGGGTGGGTGAAACTACCACCCTCCATTTAAGAGAGCTGTAAGAAAGTTTAGTTCCTTTAAAACAGCTCCCCACAAGCCAGGAAATAGAATTATGTGGGTGGAGGGCTTCACTTGATATTGTTTTGGATAAGAGTGTGCATGTGTATGGATGTGAGACAAGCTGAGAGAAGCAGAAACAGCCAGAAAAAGAGAGCCACACACAGCCAGTTCAAGCAAAATGTAGTTCTGGCCAAAAGAGGTTTGGGGCTGCCAGCAAAGTAACTATTGTGACAGTTCTCTGGACTCTCAGGACTGTGAGTCACCTTGTTACCCCCTGCTGCCAGCATAAGGGAGTTTAGCCTGTTTGTCAGCTGCTTAATGGCACCAGCCTTTCAGCCACACTCCTCTGGGCTATACCAGCCCCATCTTTGCCTTGCCCGTGAACAAGAGGTGCAGCCCAGTCCAAGAGTGCCTTCGGATTGTTCCCCTGTGATATCCAGTCCCTGAGGCTGGTTACTCACAGAAATACCAGATCCTCTGCCCCCAAGGGAGCAGTGTACACCAGTTTACAAGTTTTACCTTAAATCATTGCACCTGTAAAACGCAAAAGCACTTATAATAATGCAGAAGAAGGCTTATTGAAGAAAGATTGTGATTCTACTAGAAATAAGGAAGAGTGCTGGAAACAAATAGCTACCATACAAAACAAAATCCTGAAATGTGAAGCTGGGTTTACACTTAATAGTTACCTTTTCTTTCTAATAAAGTAGGTTTATTAGAGTTCAGTCTGTTCAGAGCTGGCTGGCTTCAGAAGAAGAAGGATCCAGTTTTTCATCTCCACTCCACTCCCCAAGATGCCTCCTCACTGAAAAGCTCCAGAGGACCTTTCCCCACTCTGTGTTATATTGAAACAGTCTTTGGTCTCTGTTCACAGGCAGGACAAATCCCTGTCTTGTAATGTTCCATTTTTTACCTTCCAGTGGTTTCAATTGTTTGCAATTGCCTCTGATGGTTTTCTATTGAAACTCTTGTTCCTAAGCAAAGCTAGACAATTAAGGCTGGCATTAAATCCCCAGCTGAATAGGATGAGGTGACAACTTCCACGTGCTTGAATGGGCCATCACTGAGCTATGTTATCCCCTGGGGACTTATTGCTACTCCAAGTCCATAAGTACACTTTCAGTATAAATACATCATTCCTTAAATATTACCCATGCATACATCCCATAATTAAGGCTAAGATTTTGTCATGGTTATTTGTAGTAAAAGTCATGGACAGGTCATGGGCAGTAAACAAACATTTATGGAACCCGTGACCTGTCTGTGACTTTTGCTGCTGCAGCTCCATGGTTTCTCCTGTCACTGTAGTGGCTGGGAGCTGTGGGGTTCCCCCCTCTGCCCACAGCAGCTGGAAGCTACAGGGCATCCTCCTCCCCATCCGAGGCGGCTGGGAGCTGCAGAGGACCATGTTTCTCAAAAAGAAAACGGGACACACCCAGCCGCTCACCAGAGGCGTCCCACTCCTGCTCACCTGCACGAGGCTGTTGCCTGTCTCTAGAACCCTGTGGAGGGCTCTCTCAGGTGTCTGTCACTGGAACCTTGCTGGAGGCCTCCTGTCACTGCTGTCCCTGGAACTCTGCCAGGGCCCGGCTGGCTGCCAGCTCCAGAGTCCCGCAGCCCTTGGGGCTGAAGCAGAGAATGTTATAGAGAGCTCTGGAAGTCATAGAATCTGTGACTTCCATGAACTCTGTGATGTAAATGTCGCCTTACTCATAATGACGATGAATCTTGACAAGTTACAAGCTTTCTGTAGATACCTTACATGCTACTCTTTGTGGATGAATAGCCTGTAAGACATGTTTGGTGTAGTGGGTTTGTAAGATCTGACATGAGAGCTATTCGCAAATAACAGGAGACCCTTTGCCAAGGGGTCTCTCTCACAACTATCTCCTGTTGATTGGTTCCTCCTGTGTTCAGGGAAACAGGACTTTGTACAATCCTTGTAAATAAACAAGATTGCACCAAAGATACCCAACTCCACCAGTCTCTCCTCGTAGCTGGAACAACTTGCAGTACCCTGGATTTTCAGCTAGCTTCTTGAGCCAAAACTGGGTAGCAAAATGTACAGTCAGGGCCAAAAAGGGCTAATACAATTTAACATGCTCCCATACTATGGATATAAATACCACAGAAAAGCTTATAAACATTGTAATCAGCTCACTGATAAGTGGTGCCATTGTCACTTCAGTGTAATCTCTCCTCCATTACCTTCTTTTTAATTCGTTTGCAGACTGCATTCCAGTTGGGAATGAGTAGGGAACACAATGAAAAAAATCCAAACATACATACATAGCACGTTATTGTAGTGTTTGCCTCCAGAGAATACACCATTATTAAGCTTGCAGGGGGTGCAGCAGGAGGGCACAGGGGGCACTCTCATGCCTCAGTGCCTCAGCAGTCAAGATGATGAACTGCAGATGAAATCCTGCTGCCTCCCTGTGTGAGATCTCAGCTTAACCCAGGGCATGATCCACACAAACACAAATGTGTGCTAATAGGTGGTGATGGTAATGAACTGTATTCAGAACTTTGCCTTGGCCAAGTGTTTCCTTGGCTTCCAATAAGTGGGGTTTTAGTGCTGTGAATGCCAATGATGAACATTCATTTACTGATGATTGACATAGCTGCAGTAAAACTAGGACTACATTACAGAAAATATTGCCAGTTTAACCAACCATTTAAAACTATGTTAATGGCAGTTATCTAAAAAATCTTGTACTGCCAACATATGCCTCAATAGCATATGAAAGTTAACACACTTAATATCTCACTATAATTTACTTTTTCAGCCATCAAGGCAATAGTTTTCCATTATAAACCTGAACTTCTCTCTTTGTCTCTTTCAGACACAGAGAGGACAGATAAGTTAAGAACTATATATGTTTGGTTTAAGGGCACTCTATTTTTGTTGTTGTGCGGGGAGAAGGGTCTGTTATGAAATTATGCTAAATTATCTGAGAAAAAGAATATATCATTTTCAGGACTCAGAAATGTTTCATTTGCAAATCTCAGTGGGTGTGTTTAGAAGAAGGCATCCCTTGGACAGTCTATCAATGATTCTTCATTTTGGGTGATATGTTGGCATTGCTTTCTCTTGTATGCAGACCACTAAAATAAATCAATCAGACCAAACCTTTCTTTTTGAACATCATGGAGAAGCTTGAGATTTAAGCCAGTAAGTTATGGAAGATGTGGCAAGACCCAGGAACATGCAATAGCCAACAATTCTCTGAATGAAAATGTTACATTTCTTTCATTTAAATCGACCAATAGGTGGAGCCTGTAACCCTAGATACAAGAAACTTTCTCAGAGTTCAGGTTCCCACAAATACAGTTTGAAAGTTTATATTTGCTGTTATTAAAATGCATTTTTGGAAGGAAAAATATTAGTTTTGATTTCAAGAGATTATCTGCTCCTCAGATGAGGATCAGGAGACACAAACTTAATAAATACACCATTAGGACAGTAAAGCCAATAAAACCAGACTCGGAGCCACAAACTGGAACATTAATGAATGACTGATGATTCAGTACTGGCCTGTAATGTGACCTGTGATACATAGGTTCACCACAAGTTTGCTTCAAGAATCCCAGATTCTTAAAGCTAGAGCGACTATAAAACTGCCATGTGTTACAAAAGTGTCTGACGTGTCCCCTCAGTAAAGAATGTGTCTTCAGTGAAGTACATGGGAAATTATACAAGCAACTCCCATCGTTGTTACTACACAATTCCTTATTAACCGAAGGGAAAAGTACCTTCTGATCAAAAAAAACTTTTATCCATTAACTTCAAAACGTTATAATGAAATAAAAGGCAATTAAAGAATGTGGATCATAATCTGCTCCCCTGAAAGCCAATGGAAGTTCAGCCATTAAAACCTCCGGGAGAAAGATTGTGTCTTATAATTTTAGGAATGGTGGTGCCAGACTGTCTCATTTTTAAAGGCTAAGGGAAGACTAAGGATATTTCAAAAGAAATGTGTGTGATGCTGGTAAACCAGGTGCCAGCTCTTGCCAAAACTGTAGGCGTCAGCTGAGCACTGACAAATTCATAGTTGGAAACCAGAACCGCTCACCTGTATGTTAATATTATTCAAGATGTGTGGTGAACTTGTAAGTATGTTTGTAGTATTTAGACTCTATAAAATGCTTGTAAGTTGCTACATACAGTAATCTTATTTGTAAAATGTCTGTATTGCATGCTACAATAGGTAAATTTTGCTTTATAGCTGTAAAAATGCCTCTTCTGAACTTTGGAACCTAGACAGGAAAAGTGGTTTTCCCACCCCATCCAGAAGAAATATCAAGACTAAGTGGACCATTGTGGAACATCAGAACAAAAAGGCTGGATAAGGGCCCTCTTCTACCCAGGAAGGTGCCACAGGTGCCAACTTGTGCTGGTGGGTGCTTGCACTCCCCACCCCTCGACTCTGGCTCTACACCCTGGCCCAACTCCACCCTTGCCCCAAAGTCCCTGCCCAAACTCCACCCTTCCCCACCCCTACTGGACCTCTCCCCAAATCCCCGCCCCAGCCCCGCTTCCTCCCCCGAGTGCACCACATCCTCCCTCCTCCCCGCTGCCTCACAGGTTTACTGTGCAAAACAGCTATTTTGTGGTGCGAGCACTGGAGGGAGAAAAGCAGGACATGGTGGCGAGCTCAGGGGAGGAGGTGGAGTGGAGATGAGCTGGGGCAGGGTGGGGAGTTGGGCAGGGAGCTGCCAATGGGTGCTCTGCACCCACCAATTTTTCCCCATGGGTGCTCCAGCCTGGGGGCACCCATGGAGTCGGCGCCTTTGGAAAGCGCTGTGTGCGAGAAGGCAGGCCCCATCAGTTTGAATTCTGGAAGAGGGATTAAAGATGGCTAACATAAAAAAAAATTCGTCTCTTTGCCAGTCGGACTCTGACAGGGCTGGAGCTATGAAACAGAAGCAGAGCTCCACAGAGTCAACCTGGATTAGTCCTAAAAAGACATTCCGTGCTGACAGATTACTACATCTCTGTCACCTTTTGGAACCATAGACCGAACTCATTTGTGTATGTATCAGGGATGGCTAAAGTTACTGACGCTCTGAGTCACACATGACAATCTTCAGAAGTTCGAGAGCCGGGACATACCTGCCTGAGCTTGGGGCTTCAGCTGAAGGCACCTGCCTGAGCTTGGGGTTTCAGCTGATTTTGCTGCTGCCTCTCTCCAAGAAGCTAAAGCAAAGACCTCTCCCTGCAGCACCCAGCTCTCCACACAGAGCTAACTCCTGGGAGCTGAAGGGAGGGGGCCGCTGAGGGAAAGAGCGAGTGCACATAGGGGTGTGTGACTCAAGCTGTTGGGAGGGCTGAACCTTTAAATTGTGCCCTCCCCAACTCTTACAGACAGCCATCATCTCTGGTAGAACCATCGTCTACTTTGACCCACCATCCCAATGCAGGGCAGAAGCTCTGAGCTCCGCCCCCAGTCTGGTAGGTGGAGAATGGTGGGTTGGGAGGGCTCTGGAAGCCGTACTATAACTGCGAAAGAGCCACATACGGCTCACAAGCCGCAGTTTGCCACCCCTGGTATATATGTTGCCTGCTTTCACCTGTAAATAACCCTCTCGTTTCTTTTTCCTAGTTAATAAATCCTTAATTAGCTACCAATGTTGTCTTTGGTGTGAGCTGTATTGTACAAATGGACCTGGGGTAAGTGACTGGTCTCTTGGGACTGGGAGCAATCTGAGTATTTTGTGATTTTTGGTGTAAATGACCATTTATCACTAAGTCCAGCTTGCATGGGTAACAAGATAGACTGAAGTGCCCAAGAGGACTGTCTGTCTGCAACTCCATGGTCAGACTGTTACAGGAACTCGGGAGTGCACATTTATTATTGGGTTAGTGAAATCTAATTATAGAATATACCATGAGTTTGGGGTGTCTAGCCTGCTTTTGACACTCTGCCCTGAGGTTGGCACTCTCAGTTGTGAGCCATTTCAGCAAGCATGACAAGGTGCTCTTAGCCCTCCCACAAGCCTAGTGTAGAAGATTCAGTGGTGTGGAGACCCTCCCCAGTTATTCCAACTCTGTTCTGTTACCAGTGCTTAGTTGGCACAACAGAGACAGACTCTGGTGTTCACAGTTCATGGAGGAGGACGGAGCTATTATGAAGAAGTGATTCATCCTACAGTTAACTATAGGTAACAGCTTAAAAACTTCCAGCTGATGTTTTTATAAACAATTTTTTTAAACAATTATCTACTTTTAAGGCAGTTTTATTACTAAAGAGCTGGCTTAACTTTAGTGGAAACAGGAAAATGCTGAAATAAATCACCATACTTTAGTAAACTGTGTCTTCGTACTTTCTCATGCAAAGACAGCAGGGTTCCTTTTGTAATTCTAAATTTTTGTGAGTAAAGACTTGTGGTATGCTGGCTCAGATTGCCTTGCATCACAGTGCTTAAACAGTGCAGTGATCGTACATTATAGCAAAACTGATGATTAGATGGAATTTACCTCTGATAACAATTCCATTGTTTTAAAAAATAGAACTTTCATAATGCCCTTACCATCTGAAATCTACTTGAGTTCTATATCATATCAAAAACATGGATTGCCAGAAAAACAACCTGTATTCAGTCAGATCTGAGGGAATAATTTAGCTCCTTATAGCAATACTGTTTTTGCGTGCTCTCTCTCGTATATGGCATCTCCATAGCAATGTTCTCTAGACACAATTGTAAGCCATTTCAGGGTCCCTTCTCTGATGTGTTTATTGCTACTTTACTCTTCTGGTGCTGTCATTCTGCTGCCATGTTGAGTCCCCCCTTCTCCTTCTAGTTCTCTCTTCTGCCACCGCCCTTATCTGCTTTCTTTTTTCTGTTGCTGTGTATATACCTAGAATTTTCTCAGCACTTTAGTAAAGTTAACTCTCATCTAAGGAATATGATAAGATAAGAGTGGACTAAATCAACCCACTCACAATGCTCAACATAGCTAATAACACCTTCACCAAACCACTACATGCATATGCTTCCTGCTCTACTCAGCTCTCTTCCTCACCTCTCAGACACAGGTTTATCAACCCTGGCCACCCACCCTCCATTCCAGATGACCTCTTTGATTTGAAACTAATTCTCCAATTTGCCAAGATCATTTTGAATTCATCCTCTCCTCCAAAGTGCTTGCAACCCCTCCCAAGTTGGTATCATAACAAATTTTATAAGCCTACTTTCCACTCTCTTATTCTACTCATTAATGAAAATATTGAATAGCACCAGAATCAGGACAGACCCCTGCAGAATCATACTAGATTCAGCTAGCCATTGATGACTATTCTTTGAGTACAGTCTTTCAGCCAGTATTCACCATCATCAAACACACATAGTCGACTAAGGACCTTGAGAATCAAAGAACCATAGAAATGTAGGGCTGGAAGGGACCACAAAAGGTCATCAAGTCCAGCCCTCTGCACTGAAGTAGGACCAACTAAACCTAGACCATACCTGAGAAGTGTTTATCCAAATCATTCTTTAAAACCTCCAATGATGGGAATTCCACTACCTCCCTTGGAAGTCTATTCCAGAGCCTATCTACCCTTATAATTCAAGGGGACTGGGACACTGGAGGGCACCTACTGTTAACTTGCAAGGCAAAGACAGGGCTGGCATAGCCCAGAGGAGAGCCCTTGAGAGTGACTGACTAGTTGGTGGCCTTAGGGAGCTAGCACATAGCTAGTACAGGCAAGACTCCCTCTCATTAGAGGCAGGAGGTAATAAGGTGACTCCCAGTCCCTAATACCATGAAAACCAATTCCAATATACCTCTCACTGACAGGCCCAAGACAATAGATAGTTGAATCTTGCGGCATGCCATGAATTCAACTAGTCCTGTGGATCCGCCAGAGAGAAGTGAGTTTCTGAGGCCTTGCCCATATGAGGGATTTGTCCCCATGCCAATCACCAGTGGTAACAGCCGGTGTAGCTGCATCAGTGCAAACCCTTAGCATAGACAAGGAGAACCACAATTTATACCACTATTATACTATATTTATATCGTTTATCCCAGTTTCAGTCAAAGGTAAGCTCCACGGGTACAGTTACTGGCTTTGTCTGTTAGCTATGAGGGTCTTATTTCTTAAGCAAAGGATGTTACTCTGGTAGGTTAATCTCTGCCCGTCTGTCATGCAACGTTTACACCTTTCACAATAAGCTTCTAAAAAGACGCTATATCTGACCATTTGAAAGAGTGATGATTTCTCAGGGCAGCTATTTTGTGGTAAATTCATGCACCCTGAGCTTTAAGAATTACATTTCATCCATCATATGAACATTCACATTCCCCGGTATACAATCTACAACAGACAAAAATATTTGTAACTGGTATTTTAACATAGATTATTAATTTAGGCCCTGATCTTGTTATTGGCTCTGCGCAGCCATGCTCTGCACCCACATTGAGCTGACTGTAGACTGGGGGCCTCAAGAAGTATTTTCCATTGTGACCATGCCTACACTAGTGAACTTACAATGGTACAGCTGTGCCGCTGTATGATCACTCGTGTAGTCACTCTATGCTGGCAGGAGAGAGCTCTCCTGTCGAAATATTAAAATCACCTTCATGAGTGGCAGTAGCTGTGTCAGCAGGAGAAGTTCTCCCTCCAACATAGTACTGTCCATATCAGTGCTTCTGTCGGTGTAACTTATGTTGCTCGAGGTGTGTTTTTTCTACACCCCTAGAGTGACATAAGGTATACCAACAAAAGTGATAGGGTAGACAAGGCTTGTCTAAAGAGTGCAAGAGACAAATGTAACTGGTAACCTCTGAACTGTGTCTGATATGTACCAGTGTCACATGAAGGAATCATGCTAACGGAGAGGTTATAACTAGAGGGTTAAGTTGAAAGGTGCTTTTATTTTAATTGGTGTTAGTGCAGCTTTTAAGCTTGGTAGACAGTTTCCTACATCTGTCAGGCAACAGACAAAATAAATGATTTTCCTTGAAAAAATTAACTATTCCTAGTGGAGTACTACCTCTGCAAATGAGATTTTATTATTGTTTTTTAATCCGAAATAGGAGGGAGGCTGGTAAAAATGTGTGCATGCTGTTTCCTGTTTCCTTTCAGGTCCTTATCAGGAAATGTTTAACATCGGGGTGGGTATGTCTATAGATTAATGGCTGCTGTTTGAAAAGTATAGAGGGAATATTTTCTTGCCAGTACAAACATGTAGATGTATCAGACTAAAGTCTGTGCACCACAGATAGGATGATACCTTAGCTGGAAAGATCCCCAACACCTCTGCTGTTCTGTTATGGTAATCTATCCCTTTTCATTTGTGTCACCGAAATCACTGAAAGTGTCAGGCACAGGAATATTATTCTTTCATGTCTGACTGTAGCTCAGGTTCTTTTTTCTTTTTAAACAAATTTTTTATGATTTAGAAACCTGCAGACATTTTTCATGTTGTTATAGGGGAAAGATCCCCTGCAAATCGTTTACCTCTATGCGTGAGGTGAGTGGTTAAGGACTACATAACCTCTGCTTGCTTTCTGTTAGCAGTAAGATACTGCAGAATAATAACTCTTGTATCAAGCGGTGTGTGGCTTTTTAAATTAGTTCCTGGAATGAGCTTGTTTATTTCTTATTCCCTCCTGGAGAGGCTGTCCTTAAGGCTCCCCTGCCCATGAATATTGGGAAGAAGAAGTCTAATTACAACAAGTTTGTATATGCATTTTTTTCTTCCTGATTTCTTTTAGAGAACAACGTTTAGGCACTGATCACTTTAGTGGTTTATGAACCCCTATTCTTCCGTAAACTCAGTAAGTAGATATGGCCAACCTAGGACATTTGAGGACAGACAAATCAAAGTGTCTAACGTGGCTCTAGGAACCAAAACTCCAGTGAGCTACTGGAGGTCACTGTAGTTTTTTAAAAAGTTATAAGTATCACTGTTAGGAGATGTCCATATAGCTTATTAGCATTTTCGGCGCTGGAGCAGAAGCTAGGGATTCACATCCCACACTCAGGTCTCATTATCAGTACCGACAGCAATGCAACAGAATACTGGGGGTGTGGGGAGAGGGATTGCAGCATTGTTAGAAGTTGATCAATTAGATCAGTTGCCGTGTAGCTGTTAAAGACTTTATGGCACTTTTTGCAAAGATATTGGTTAATCCAAGATACAAAGCCTGCAGTCATCCTCTCAAAACCTTGTCGTGTGTGTCTATACAATGTTTGTTCTGCTGGTATTTAAATTCCAAAGACAAGGCTGTACACCCTTTTATGCATGTCCTGGACCTTGTCTCAATATCTTGAGTAGGAAAGGTGCTTTATAAAGCATCTAAACCATGGTACCAGAGCTGTGGCTAACAGGAGTCTCTTGTTCTGGAGACCAGCTAAGTAATGTAACTTGAACAATCCAGAAGGTTTGAAGACAAAGCTAAACCCAGAGTTTGATTTGGCTCTATGAATCAAAATGCTAGTCAAGCCACTACAGTTGACTATACACATCTGAAAAAGAAAATACGTAAAATGATACAGTGTAGTAGGTCATTGGGACAGCCAAGGTGTAATGCCAGACTATTCACCCTGGAATGATTCTTCTTTGGCTTGTCCGCATTAATGATCACAAAGCCCAGACCTTCATCTCAAGCCAGGCTTCTTTGGCCTGACCACTCTATTAACAATTCAGTGCATTTATCATAACTGGGTAAATAATTCAAATTGGTTTTTGAAGCTGTATTAAAAACCCGACAGATTAACAATTAATTTTTTCCACTTCAGTAGCACCTTCCTTCTGAGGATCAAAAAGTGCTTCACAGAAGTGAACAAATTTAACTTCACAGGCCTCTTGTGGGGTAGGTAAGTATCAGTAGATTCTACGCTCTTTGTGGCAGGGACTATTCATTTGTCTGAATAGTGTCTAGTACAATGGGACTGTAATTTTGACTGAGAACTTTGGATGCTACTGCAGTTCAGATGATGATTGTGCTCAGTTGCCATATGAGGATAATGTGTGGATGGATGGGCCTTTAATTTTTCTGTTCCCCTCACTGTAAAGTGAGAGACAAAGATTGAAGACCCAGCTGGGCTCCAGTGAAGTCCACAGGAATTTACATGAACGAGAGCGGGATCAGCAACGTTTAATTCGTAATGAAAGAGGTGGTGGGGGATCAAGCTGGGTGGTGGGAGAGTGGGTGCTGCTGGCTAGCACCGGACATGGTATGGTGACCAGGCACCTAGCTCTGAAGGCTGTGCCACTACCAGCAGCAGCACAAAAGTAAGGGTGGCATGGCATGGGGTATTGCCACCCTTACGTCTGTGATGTAGCTGGCAGCAGCGTTGTCTACAGAAGTCCAGAGGTACTGGGGCTATGAACTGCCAAGCCTAGAGGTGCCAGGGCTGAGCGCTGGCACGTCCCAGTGCAAATTAAGCACTGGGGATCAGGCTGCAAGTGACTTAACCAAAATTAGACAGGATTCTACAACAGAGCCAAGAATAGAAGCAAATCTCTTTCCATGCAGGCTGTGTCTTCACCACAAAAGTGTACTTCATCCCTCCCCCCTTAGTGATGCATGGAAAGCACTGAATTGATTTCTGCTTAAATCTTTCAGGAAACCATACATATGCTACATGATTAATCAGAGCAGGGTGCATTCATCACTACAGCTGTGTGTGACAGTTTTGTTTCGCAAAAATTAACACTGATAGTTTCAAACATAGTTGCAAATCTCATCCAAGGTGAAATGTGTCCATTTTTAACAGTACACATGGCTAGTGAAATTCTGCCCCAGAAGCAATAGCGTGACTTTTTGTAAAACTGAGTCAGACAGAATTTTATTCTCTTTATTTCCATTTGTCATAGAAAAATTATGGTTCTATTCCTCTGGAAAGGTGCCTTTTGTTTGTGACAAACTAAAGTTGAAAACCAAAGAACAATTTAGTTTCTGCCACTAAATGAAAAAAAAAATGCTTTCTCTTCTCTGGTGACAAGATTATTTTTCTTTTATACATATCTACTAGTAAAGCAATCAATCAATGCACCTCAGACTGTGCCTTGATATTTTGGGGATGGAATAAGAGTGTTCAGTAATGAGCTCAGACCTGATGTTTTTGCAGTGGTGGTGTAACTCAGGTTTCTCACTGGTTTATCACTCAGAGTATAATTGTTTCCTGGCAGTGGATTAATGGGGAGGCACAGGGATCAGTCCAAAACTGATGGAAAAGTCTAGTGAATGTGGCTTTCAGGAAAAGAAGGGTATGAAAAAAGTGCTGTGTAATAGTGGTTCACTGGAAAGAAGAGGCTGGGGATGATAAGGACTCTGACCTCATTTAAACTGCACATGGGTACTTTGAGGGGAAATTCAGAGAGAGGGGGTACCACTATGGAAAGAAATCCCATTCCCCCGTTATAGCACCATTCCATCTGTAGGTAAATGTGTCAACTCAGCCAGGAAAATTGGTATAGTTTTTGGAATGTTGCTGTGGTTCACAAGTACAAACACAAGTGCAGTATAAAAGGCCAAATTGTTTCATGTATTGCCCTACTGTCACCTCAAGTTCTTTTCCAAAATTACTGATTTCCAGGTTTCTCCCTCACATTGAATAACTGCCTTCTGGGTTGTTTCCTCCATTATACTTGTTTGCATCTGAATCTCATTTGATTGTTTTCTGCCCACATGTCTGATCTCTTTAGGCCTCTTAGTGCTTCTCTTTCTCTTCTGACTGGTGTTTGCAACTCCTCCCACTTTAGCATCTGCAAATCACTAATGAGGATTTAAATAAGGCTGTACTTAATAGTGACTTCTGCACTAAACACCTCAACCCACTCAATCCCATTTGTCATTATTCCTCCTTTGGAGTCCTTCGTCTTAAATCTGTGTGCCAATATTGAGACCCAAGACTCTCAAGGTACGTCTACATTTAGAGGTGGGGGCGTGATGCACAGCTGCAGGAGAGATTCTCGCACTAGCTCTTATTGAGTAAGTAAGCTAAAAACATAGTGTAGTCATGGCAGCATGAGCAGTAGGAGGGGCTAGCTGCCCTAAGTATCTGCCTAGGGTGTCTCACAGGCAGGTACTCTGGGCAGGTAGCCTGTCCCACTGCTTGCGCTGCCATGGCTACACACCATATTTAATGCCATAGATTGGTGGGGGCTAATGTGAGTATGTCTAGTCTGAGTATGTCTCCTGGAGCTGGGAATTATCTCCCCAGTTCCAAGTGCAAACATACTTTCAGAGAAGAGTATAACAAGGAGAAGACACAGAAGAGTTATATAACAGACGAGCTATATAAGCAAAAGGATTTACCTGCAATTCTCCTTCCATTATACTGAGGAGCCGGATTAAGTCCGCTTTAGAAAGTTCTATGGATTTCTTGTTCTTTCGTTCACCGGGTGCTGGTGACTTTAAGTGTCGTTTTACAGTCCCTGAGACCATGACCTCCTCTTCCTTTTGATGAGATTTGTTCTGTTTCTTGGCTCCTTCCTGAAGGTTTTCATTCTCTGCATTGGTGACAATGGGCTTAGAACTGGACAAATGCCCATGAGGAGAGCTTTCTCCACCTTGGTTTCGGGATCTCATCCCCACCTAAAGAGAGAAAATTATAAAGATGCATTTTCTAAGCATGTAAAACTATTTAATGAACACTCAATCTACCGCAGAATTATTGCCAAGAGGAAGAGTCATCTTTTCATTCTGAATACCAAGATTAATGTCATGCTCAGTGCAAGAGTGCTGAAAAGCTTCCCCATGTCAATAAGTTTGTCTTTAGAAGCCAATGAATCAAAATATTGACTATAAACTTATTAGAGCCTTAAAACAGGGTAACCATACTGAGGTGAGTTACATTCTCTGGTGCTTGAAATGACATGAGAAACTGGTAATTAAATTTTTCCAGTCTCTTCATTTTATCAGTCAGCATTCTGTTTGCTCACTGTAAGAAAAAATGAGAGTACCAGGGTTCGGAGGCACATCTTGATTTAACATGAGAGTTAACCAAAAGATGAGACTGTACATAATATTTATAAAAGCATATACCTGGAGTGTAAATTTTCTAAGAGACAGTGAGGAGAAATGTGACAAACTAGCTTCCCACCTGTAACGTGTTGGGTTCAATGTTGGTAACTGAGATAACCCTCCATCATTTCCAGTCTTGATTATTGTAACATCAACCTCTCCATCCATCCCTGCCACATCCATCATCTTCCTGGGTTCAGGCTAACCAGAGCAGTTAAAATAATCTATTCTGTATGTCATTCTGACCACAGAAACATGCATTGAGCCTTCTTTAACTACATCAAGTTGAAGCTGTTTGTCCTCACTTTCAAGGCTCTTCAGCATATTGTCCATCCCTGAGTCTGCTCTTACCAAGTTGCCTTCCATGCAGTTTTCACTTTGCTGAGAACAGCCCATCTGCCTGTTTGTTGGCTTCTCTCACAAACATCTCTGTGGGCTGGTCTTCACTAGGGTGGAGAATTGACTGAAGATATGCAACTTCAGCTACGTGAATAACGTAGCTGAAGTCGATGTATCTTCAGCCAACTTACCTGCCGTCCTCATGGCGGCGGCAGTTGGCAGCGCGCTGCCCTGTCGACTCCAGCTTGCGCCTCGCATCAAGCTGGAGTTACGGGAGTTGACAGGGCACCACGGGTAATCTATTTCTCGCGTCTTCATGAGACGTGAGAAATCGATCGCTAACAGGTTGATTGCTACCCGCCGATCCGGCGGGTAGTGAAGACATACCCTATGTGTTCTTCTGTGCTGCCCCCCATGCCCAAGCCTGCAATTCCCTGTTTGATCTGATCAGTAAGGTCATTCTCCTCTGTACCATCACATCTCTCTTTGAGAGTAGTAGCCATGTTAGTCTGTATCCACAAAAAGAATGAAGATCCTTGTGGCATCTTAGAGACTAACAAATTTATTTGGGCATCAGCTTTCATGGGCTAGAACCCACTTCATCAGATGCATAGAGTGGAATGTACAGTAAGAAGATATATAGAACATGAAAAGGTGGAGATTGCCATACCAACTCTAAGAGGCTAATCAGTTCAGGTGAGCAGTTATCAGCGGGAGAAAAAATCTTTTGTAGTGATAATCAGGATGGCACACTTCAAACATTTGCAAGAAGGTGTGAGTAACAGTAGGGGGCTGCTTAACACAGGGCAATAGATTGCAGTTTGTGTAATGACCCAGCCACTCCCAGTCTTTATTCAAGCTTAATTTAATGGTATCCAGTTTGCAGATTAATTCCAGTTCAGCAGTTTCTCATTGGAGTCTGGTTTTGAAGGTTTTTTTGTTGCAGAATTGCCACTTTTAAGTCTGTTACTGAGGGACCAGAAAGAGTAAAGTGTTTTCCTACTAGATTTTGAATGTTATGATTCCTGATGTTAGATTTGTGTCCATTTATTCTTTTGCGTAGAGACTGTCCAGTTTGCTCAATGTACATGGCAGAGGGGCATTAGTGGCACATGATGGCATATGTCACATTGGTAGATGTGCAGGTGAACGAGCCCATGATGGCATGGCTGATATGATTAGGTCCTATGATGGTGTCACTTGAATAGATATGTGGAGAGAGGTGGCATTGGGCTTTGTTGCAAGGATAGGTTCCTGGGTTAGTGTTTTTGTTGTGTGGTTGCTGGTGAGTATTTACTTCATGTTGCAGGGCTGTCTGTAAGCAAGGACTGGTCTGTTTCCCAAGATCTGTGAGAGTGAGGGATTGTCCTTCAGGATAGATTGTAGATCTTTGATGATGTGCTGGAGATGTTTTAGTTGGGGGCTGAAGGTGACAACTAGTGACATTCTGTTATATTCTTTGTTGAGCCTGTCCTGTAGTGGGTGACTTCTGGGAACTTTTCTGACTCTGTCAATCTGTTTCTTCACTTTAGCAGGTGGATACTGTAGTTTTAAGAATGCTTGATTAGCCACTTAAAGTTGGTATGGCAAGCTCCACCTTTTCATGTTCTTTCTCTCTGTGTGTGTATATATACAGAGAGAGAGAGTCTCATTATAAATATATATATTCCTACTGTATGCTCCACCCTATGCATCTGATGAAGTGGCTTCTAGCCCACAAAAGCTTATGCCCAAATACATTTATTAGTCTCTAAGGTGCCACAAGTACTCCTCATCTCTCTTTGAGACTCACCTAGGTCTCAATACCTATAGGAAATCAGCCAGTCAGTTATGGCTTGAGGGGGAGGTGGGATCTCTTGGCACTCACTTCACCTACATACAATTATAAAATGCAAAATATAGTCAAATGTATATATTTGCACAGGTATCCCTACCTTCCCACCCTTCATGTGTCAGGTACCTATGGTAAGGTGTTTGAGGCAGGGACTGTGTCTTTGTACAGTGCCTAGCACCAAGAGGCCCCCTTATGATTTGGACTCTGGATGCTACTGTAATAGAACTATGAAATAGTAATAACGAATTTTGAGGCCTGTTTCCGGGCCAAATTCAGAGCTAAGAAGTAAGGAGATATAAGCTAGACTCCCCAGCACTAACTTTGTCATCTAAAACTCAGACTTCCTTAGACCTACTTATTAATGTATAAAACTATAAATGATGTAATTTATAAGATGAACAGTCAGATGAAGGGATAAAAAGGTTTAAGTTAAAGTAAAGTAGGTGGGAGCTCTTCAACTTACTTTATTACAGGCATCCTGTTTCTTTATGTGCTACACTCCTGCCTTCTGGCCCACTATTGTGTGAGTTAAGCCAATTTAGACTCCCTTGGACTTGGTTAAGTTAGGTAGGCAGATTCAGAACTAAAGCGTAAAGGGGTTGAAGATACAATAAGTGGAAGTGAGTGGAAGGAAGCTTAGATGGAGCATAAGTATAATAAACCTGTTTGAGGGACCTGGAGGAAGGTGTAAATAACGATATCTTAGATACCCTCTAGACTTTCTTTGACATTCTTAGGGCTTGATTCTCTGGTTGCTTATACTGCGGTAAAATTTGCATAATTTTATTGATTTTAGTGCCATTACTCTTGATATACGTTAACAAGATTAGAATCAGGCCCCTAGATTTTTCTCGGAGTTGCCTAAATTCTCTTCTGACTTTAGTTTGCACTTTGTTCTCTAGTCACAGGAGATGATTTTCAGCACCACAAATACTACCTGTTTGGTATAATTGCCAATCTGTGTTGATGAAAAACGCAGGAGTAGCATATCAGTAATGACAAGGCAAATCTTAAGGTACACTGGCAAATCAGTTTGGGGAATTTTACACAGAGCCAGAAGGATTTACACTTAAGTTGATTCTAGCCAGTGCTATAAATACCTTCTTTAGATTAGCCTTAGTTTTTCATAACGTCATTCACAGTGTGCCTGATTGTTTTTTCATTTTCATCTGTTATATACTGGTTTACCTATGGATGTGGTGGAATCACCTTCATTAGAGGTTTATAAGGTCAGACTTGACAAAGCCTGGCTGGGATGATTTAGTTGGGGACTGGTCCTATTTAGAGGAGAGGGTTGGACTAGATGATCTCCTAAAGTCCTGTCCAACCCTGATATTCTATGATTCTAATGCTATTGAATTCAATGAAGTCTGTCCTGAGAAGACAATTCAGTCCAGTGTTTTTAAGCAAGAGAGTCTCATAATGAGGTTGCTTGCATTGTAGGGTTATTTCCAGCCAGACAATATGTGATACAGGTATACAATAGCTACTAACTTCCTGAAAGCCTACACAGTATATTATTAATCAGACAGTTCTGATTTATCACAAGAACCATGTTTTCTAAAAACAGATCTCCATTATGAGCATGAACAATACCTGAGGAGCTCAGGAAATCTTTTGAGTCTCAGGTTTGTAATGGAAAAATAAACATTGTACTATGTTTCCTTTCAGATAGGGCTACTCAATTAGTTTGGTTGTAATGGGTTTTAAACTCCACAACCATGTTTCCTCTCCAAGACGGAGCACTTGGGGTTTACTTTTGTCTCTATTTTCTATGTTTTTCCTTTTGAGTCCCTCAGGTCTGCAGCCTCCAGCCAAAAGAGCACCTAAACATTTCTCATAGATTAGACTTGAAGTGAATGATTTCATGTTTTTAGAGCAGTGGTGGGCAACCTGCGGCCCTTGCGCTGCATGCGGCCAGTTATGGTAACTGCAGGCTGCCAGTCAGTTTGTTCACATTTGCACGCCCGTCCACACCTCCCAGTGGCCATGGTTCGCTGTTCCCAGCCAGTGGGAGCTGCAGGAAGTGGCACGGGCCATGGGGCCTCTAAAAGAGCAGCTCATGACCTTTAATGCCGACTTTAAAGAAACTTTGTCACCATTAATTTTAGTCTACAATTACTAAACATTTTGCTTCATCATGTGACAGCAAGAACATGCCTGGAAGATTACCAGGCAGGCAATGCAGTTTAGCTGACGTATTAAAAACTTTCTCTGCTCCTGAAGTGGAGAATTCTTGGTATTAGAGAAGCATTAATCATTCCTCTATTGTTAACAATATAGAACTAAGCTTGTATCCCAAAGGCAAAATATACTATGAACTCATGACCCACACTCAATCTTTGTTAAGCAGTTTTCGTTCCCTGTCAGAGGGTAAGCAGCCCTCATGCTGGATTCCTTCTGCAAACACCACAACCAAGTTCAACACCAACTGCTTTAGCTACAGGATGTGATACAAGCCCTTCCCCCACAACCCCATAAGTCTTGTACTTTCTTCCTAGGCGCAAGAGAGGAGAATCATTCCCCCCTGCACCTAATCATGGGCTTCTCTAGCTCTTCCTTCTCCCATTTCTCTTTTAACTATCCTCGGCTGAGGTGCTGAATCACCTTGTCAACTGGTGAATCATCCAATCCTTAATCAATCATCTCCTCAATTTGGCCCATGTAAGGACACTTGCCAAGTGCACAGAGTGCTGAGTCAGCCTTAAGCTACTCACACTCTCAGATTCCCACAACAATGGATTTTCTGTTTCCAAAATGGAAGGAAATGGATATGCTGATAATACATGCAGCTGTTGGCTCTTCCTTCTAGTCCAGGGGTGGGCAAACGTTTTGGTCCGAGGGCCACATCGGGTTTCTGAAATTATATCGAGGGCCGAGTAGGCAAGGCTCCACCCCCAATCCAGCCCCCTCCCACTTCCCGCCCCCTGACTGCCCCCTCCCACTTCCTGCCGCCTGAGAATCCCTGACCCATCCAACCCCCTACATACATACCTTGCCCATTCCTCAGACCCCTAACCACCCCCCAGGACCCCACATCCCCCTACCCAATTCCCCTGCTCCTTTTCCCCTGACTGCCCCAATCCCTATCCACCTTCTCACCCCCTAACCACCACACCAGAACCCCACCCAACCCACCCTGCTCCCTGACTGCCCCCTCCAAAGCCCCCCGCCACCACCCTGGAATGCCCCCATACCTCTTACCATAGCTGCTCTGTGGGGGAACGGGAGGAAACATGCAGCTGGGGCTCCCAGACCTCTGCCCGCGCACGGTGGCTCCGGGAGAGGGAAGGAGTGCACAGCCTCAGCCCCCTGGAGTGCTCCCCGCACTGCACGGCTCCAGGGGAGGGGCGAGTGTGCAGCCCCGGCCCACTGGAGCTCTTCCGGCCCCGCGCGCCTCCGGGGGAGGGGCGAGTGCACAGCCCCGGTCCCCTAGAGCACTTCCCGTGTGGCGCGGCTCTGGGGGCGGGGGAAGCATGCCACCGTGGCCCCCAGAGCTGCCCACGCGGAACGGCTCCAGGAGGGGAGGGGCCAGGGCAGCCTCCCCGGCCACGGGCCAGATGGGATGGCCTCATGGGCCAGATGTGGCCCGTGGGCCATAGTTTCCCACCCCTGTTCTAGTCCCTTGTCATTGTTCTTCCAATGACCCAGGAGAGAGATATCCCTGCTCCAGTACCTCAGAGTGATATATCACTGTTATAGCATGATGTGGAAATTAAAGTCTAATCCTTCATTCATTGAGGCCCAACAGCCTCATGTTTACTTAGAAATGTGTTACTGATAGCTAATGGTGCAAATAAGACACAGCCTATAAGGAAACGATGCTTTTATATTAGAGGCTGATTTTTTTCACTTTAATTAAAACATGGAAAACAATTACCGCTAAATTTTATGTTTGGCTTTTAAAAACCGGTGTGGGGGAAGCAAAGAAGAAGATACAAACAAATACAAGCACACCGAAGACAAACCAGCAGCACCATCCATAGTAACAGAGTAAAAAGATGAGCCTTGTCCTGCAGCATGTCTTGGTAGGTCTAATTCAGCTATTGACCAAAGCAGAGAACCAAATCCCTCACAGCAGCTCCCTCTCTTTTGTGTCACAGGAGCTCAGGCATGAGCTCCAATGCAGGTCTGCATCTCAGTACTGTGTAATCATTCCACACAAAGGGCAGAATTGCAGCTTCAGAAAGGCACCATCCCTCTGAAATCGAGCCAGTTTCAAAAATGAGTTAAAAGTAGTTTCTGACACTAAACCAGCCCCAGAGTCCCACTGCCAATATTTGTGGGTTTTACAATAATATTTTCCTATTTTAGGTTTTTTTAAAAAAAAAAACAAAAACAAAAAACCTCTTCTCCTTCTCCCTTGCACTGTTACTGTGTGAAAAATCCACACAATCTAAATAAATAAATAAATAAAGCAAGCAAGCCCTGACTGGCTTGACACAGGAAACAGTGACACTCGCTGTAAACAAACAGTAAACAAACTGGGTAGGAAAAATAGAGCAGCACTTTTATTTACAGTAAGGGTAGGCCAATTCTCTGCAGGCAGAGGGATGCTTTCAAAGCAGGAGTTCTTTTAAGCCGCAGCCCTCGTTAGTGGGTGTTTGGAGGTGCTTCAGCTCAGAGGGAGTTCTAAGAACAGGGGTGGGCAAACCTTTTGGCCCGAGGGCCACATCGGGGTTGCAAAATTGTATGGAGGGCCAGGTAGGGAAGGCTGTGCCTCCCAAAACAGCCTGACCCCGTGCCCTATCCAACCCCCATCCACTTTTCACCCCCTGACTGTCCCCCTCAGAATCCCTGACCCATCCAACACCCCCTGCTCCTTGTCCCCTGACCATCACCTGCAGAGACCCCCCTGCCCCTAATCACCCCCCTGAAACCCCACCCCCTATTTAAGCTCCCTGCTCCTTGTCCCCTGACCGCCTCCCAAGACCCTCCACCCTAACTGCACCCCCTGGACCTCACCACCTACCCAACTCCTTTTGCTCTCTGTCTCCTGACTGCCCCGATCCCTATCCACATCCCCACTCCCTGACAGACCCCCAGGACTTCCACACCTATCCAACTCCTCATTCCCTGACCCCTCATTGTCCCCCCAGAATCTTCACCCCATCTAACTGCCCCTTATCTAACTGCCCTGGATCCGTTACCAATTGCCCTGGCCCACAACTGCCCCTTATCCAACTCCCCTGCCCCTTATTCAACCCCCCTGGTCCCTTTACCATGCTGCTCAGAGCAGCCTGTGCGACAGCTGTGTGGCCGGCCAGAGCTAGACATGGTCTCACGCTGCCCTGCAAGAGCATGGAGCCCTGCCCCCAGGAGCGCTGCCTGCACAGCAGTGTGACTGCAGGGGAGAGGGGACAGCAGGGAAGGGGCCGGGAGTAGCCTCCCCGGCCGGGAGCTCAGGGGCCGGGCAGGATGGTCCTGTGGGCTGGATGTGGCCCGCGGGCCGCAGTTTGCACACCCCGTCTGAGAAGCATTGATCCTGAAATAGCACAATGTTCCACTAGTGCTCAAAGATTGATGCTGCTACCACACCTTCAAAGATGGCAGCAACATTCCCTCTTCAAGCCAGGCCACTTCTACTGGCTGTACAAGGAGTGGGGAAGTTAATAATCCAGCTCTGCCTCTCCTTGTTCCCCTTAGGAGAGCTAGCACTCTCCAAGCACAAGATACTTGAGTTGTTACTACCATTTGTGCAACGAAAGAGGAAAGGATTCTTATGTGCTTTACCTCTTTTGCTTCCCTGTGCAAAGCTAATGACAATTTGTCCCAAATATTTTTCCACAGTTATCAAACTGGGGGTTGTGACCCCTCAAAGGGTCACAAGGTTATTACATGGGAGGGTCGCAAGCTGTCAGCCTCCACTCCAAATCCCACTTTGCCTCCAGCATTTATAATGGTGTTAAATATATTAAAAAGTGTTTTTAATTGATAAGATGAGGGAGTCACATTCAGAGGCTTACTATGTGAAAGGGGTCACCAGTACAAAAGTTTGAGAACCACTGTTTTACCAGCTCTTCAGTGAGTACCAGCCAAATGTACTGGAAAAATTTAAAGAAGAACCAAAGTTAGCCTGCACCATATATATATTTTCATTGGTTTGAAAGATAGCAATGCTTCATGCTGACAAGGAGCAATATAAGATACCACACAAATAGTCCCCTCTGTGCATTGATGATGACCTCATATGCTTCAGTGGCTTTCAGATATAGGAACCACATTTATGTATCTTTTCTAATGTTTTGACTTAAAAAAATTCCCAGCCAATATCTTGACTTGAAAAGAATGATTTAAGATCATTCTTATTTATGGATCTTACAGGTTGAGTTGGTTTTACTCTATTCTTGACCATCCTGTCATTCTAGTTTGCTGAAAGTTCCTCCTGTCTTATTAGCTAAAAGGGAGAACAAGATGCTAAACTGAAAACATAACACAGCTACCTTAAATATTGGGGAGCAAAAAAGATCCAAATAAATATTCCCACATGGCATCATCTTGTTTTCACATAACTGAAACTACACACTGTCAGAACCACTTTGTTTTAAGGCTGTAACCTCTTAATATCCTGCTTCTGCATGGATACAAGGAAGCTGAATATCATTTGTCTCAGTCAACCAGGCTTTCTACATGTCTCTAAGTTTGTTTTTAGTGATACAGACCCTTGAATTTTCTTGTAGGCTATCCCCTACAAGTTTATCTGCTGAAGTGCCTACCATTTCAGGAAAGATGTGGACAAATTGGAGAAAGTCCAGAGAAGTGCAACAAAAATGATTAAAGATTTAGAAAACATGACCTGTGAGGGAAGATTGAAAAAAATGGGTTTGTTTAGTCTGGAGACGAGAAGATTGAGGGGGGGATGTGATAACAGTTTTCAAGTACATAAAAGGTTGTTACAAGGAGGAGGGAGAAAAATTGTTCTCCTTAACCTCTGAGAATAGGACAAGAAGCAATGGGCTTAAATTGCAGCAAGGGAGGTTTAGATTGGACATTAAGAAAAACTTCCTAACTCTCAGGGTGGTTAAGCACTGAAATAAATTGCTTAGGGAGCTTGTGGAATCTCCATCATTGGAGATTTTTAAGAGCAGTTTAGACAAACACCTGTCAGGGATGGTCTAGATAATACTTACTCCTGCCACGAGTGAAGGGGACTGAACTAGATGACCTCTTGAGGTCCCTTTCAGTCCTATGATTCTATGCTTGTCTCCCTGGTACCTTACATGTTTGTTATACTCCAGCACTGAGCTGTCCATGCAATGACTGGGTTTTGGGCAGGGGAAATTAAATAGCAATTATCCTCTAAGGTCATGCTATATAATGGAAGCCTTGGTCAGTTATAGTAAAATGTTAAGGCCTAGTTAACCTATCCTGCTTCCTTAAATGAAGATGCAATTTTCTTTATATATGCTTGGCTATTTTTTTTTTTTTGCCGAATATTATGATGTAAAATTATATCTATAAAAGTTACTAGATTTGGCAAAGAATAGAAATTTCCATTCTGCCCCACACTCTAACCTCATCCCCCCCAAAAAAGAAAGTATGTCACATTAAGGTTATTCTCTGTAATGGAAACTTCTAAGAAAGCTAGAAGTATACTCTGATCTCTAAAAGCGACAAAGAGTCTTTAAGGTGCCACAGGTCTCTTTGTCGCTTTTGCAGATCCAGACTAACATGGCTACCCCTCTGATTCTTGACACTCTGATCTCTGATCATGTTCATTTCTAAACCTACAACAGAGCTTTTTCTCATTTCTCCCACTGCTTGCTCACAAATGCATTGCTCTCTGCAGGTTTTTCATGGGCAACAGACATTTTTCATACCTGCTCAACTGAAAATTTAATTGCAACTCTCCAGAGTGCAGAGTAATTGATTCTACAATAATTATGCTCAGTGTAACTCAGTGTCCCTAAATGCTCTATATATAGTGAGAATACATCTTCCATACAGTTTTAGAGCAGTCAAGATAAAAAAATGCACATTACAGAAATAAATCCCTACCAGAGTTATTAATAACACTTCATATTATTAAAGCTGAAAGACTCTGTCAAATCGATTTTACTTTCAGGAATTTGTGTGCTTGTTCACTTTTGCATTTCAGCAGACAGTTTGTCATCACTGCACTGTTAGCTCAGGGTATAACTCAAATACTGCCCCTAATCCAGCTACGATTGCCAGTTGTCTGATCACATTAACCCAAACACCCTTGCCTCACCCCTGCCTTGCCTCTTCCCCGTCCACTCCATCCCCCCTCCCTCCATCACTCGCTCCTCCCCACTTTCACTCACTGTCATCGGGCTGGGGTAGGTAGTTGGGGTGCAGACTCTGGGGGTAGGGCCAAGGGGTTTGGAGTGTGGGAGGGGGCTCCGGCATGCACCTGGGCAGGAGGGGGTGCAGGGTGCAAGCTCTGGGAGGGAGTTTAGGTGCTGGAGGGGGCTGAGGTAGGGGATTAGGGCACAGGAGGGGGTGCAGGGTGAAGGCTCCAGCCAGGAGGCGCTTACCTTGGGCAGCTTCTGATCAGTGGCACAGTGGGACTAAGGCAGACTCCCTCCCTTCCCTGGCCCTGCGCCACTCCCAGAAGCAGCTGGCCTGTCCCTGCGGCCCCTGTGGGGAAGGGCAGGGGGCTCCGTGCATTGCCCATGTCTGCAAGCTCACGCCCATGGCTCCCATTGGCTGCATGTCCCAGCCAATGGAAGCTGCAGAGTTGGTGCTCGGGGTGGGGGCAGCATGCAGAGCCACCTGGCGCCTCCCTGCAGAGGCTGCAGGGACGTGACGGCCACTTTCAGGAGCAGCGTGGAACCAGGGCAGGCAGGGAGCCTGCCTTAGCCCTGCTGTGACACTGGCCTTTCAGCACCTAAAATCTCCTGCTTTGGCTTAGTAACCTCTGGGAGCTAGGGCCTGATTCCAGGATACTCCCAGAGAAACCGGGAGGGTTGATAACCCTAAGTCCAACTTTCATCTGTCTAAAAATGTCTCTAGCTCAAGTTAAATGGTGCTTTCCAGTGAAACTGTCTGGCCCATCAGGAGGTATGGGCTGAATGTGGTGTGATGCTGATGCTTGTGCTAGTAATGCAATGGGCACTCATTTACTGTGTGTCTCTAACTATAAACATTCTGTGCTGTCTGAATGTTGTTTTGCAGTGTGAATGCTCTCACTTAAGCTAGGCTAAGTCCAGCGACCTGATGCTTCAGTGAAGACAAGTTTTCAGTCTGGGAAACTGAATTAGACTGGTTAGTTTCCTTATTGTTTCTAATTAGTTTCACTTTCTGATTTTCATGCAGCAGTACAATGATTCAGTGTTTGGGGTTCAAACACTGTAGACAAATATTTGAATCCAACCAAACCACAATAAAACTATTTAAATCAATATTAAGTTTTGTAATTTGTTTAACCAACACTAATTTTAAAAGTTCTGATATAGTCCTTGAATTCATTTATACAACATCATCAGGCATGATTCAAACAGTGCTTTACGTAAACAAGTCAACAAAATCCCAATCTGTTCTAGAACTGCTTAAATGATGTGGTCTGATATGGACATTTTTAGCTGGTGGATTGCTGTGTGATTGTATTTCATTATGACATACTGTTAGTGTTTTTGTTACTGTTATCAGAAGAAAGGTTTACATACTGAGCAGTGACAATATGCATTCCCTTATGCCTGCTGTCATGCTTGCAAAAGCATCTTTATTACAGCTGTGTTTATTGATACTAATGCCAGTTACTGGTTTTTAGGCCAAGAAATATGGGTCAAGAAAAAACATGTTAAGGAAAGATCTTTTTAAAAGTAGAAACATATATCTGTGTGGTATTGTCTGCTATGGTCTATGGTTCAACAGATAGACCATAACTTTTACTTTATAATATCTAGGAACTCCTGAATACCACTGCAAGGGGAGTATCAGACACTGAGCATCCTTCAAACCCGTGATTTGTTGCAGCAAGGATAAGTATGAAAGACAGAGGGTTATCACTGAAAGGATAAAGGGACTCAGAGCATAAAAATATCTTTAAAGCCCAGAAATTTTCTAACACTCTAAGCACTATGAACTGAGCCATTCTCACAGAGTGCCAGCAGTCTCAGTTATCTCCCTCAGTTCATCCTAATAAGCCAGCTTGTTGTCCAGAGTGTGCATTAGCAATGTGCATTCAGTTCCTGCAGGGACCTAAATAAAGGCAAATCTCTCTGTTTTGATAAACCACAACATGCCTGAATAGCACTGTATTTATACTTGTCATTCATCGGCCCCCTTTACCTCAGACACATATTTATGGTGAGGAAATAAAAAGAGATTTGATTGTCTTGAGTAATCATTTATATAATAATTTAAATACTATGAGAAAACCAGATCTCAATATATTTTTACTTCATTATTGACTCCCTAAAAACCAGAAATATAAATATGAAGAAAAGTACTAAAACCCTTGCACACAATGGGAAGCTAATAAAATACTATTTCCCACATCTACAGGTCAGTTCTATAAAAACAACATTTGTTGTATTTATTGACCTCTGGGGTTTTCTAGCTGTGATACCAGCCTCTAATGGAAAGGAAGATAAGCTGGAGAAAGCTCTATAATGAGGCTTTTCCAAATCTTGAAGAAATATTTCTAAAGCCATAAAGGAGGAGGCCTGAGGTAAATGCTTTGATCAAGTAGTGGAATAATTATTGGGCTATAGTACACGAACACATTTTTAAATAAGATTGCAGCATGATCCAAACCCAATTTACTTTGGTGTAACCTGGGATAGGTCATTAATGTACCACAACCACTTGAGGAAGAAAGCAGTCAAAGTCACCAGTCAGCACAACCTGTTCAGAAAATGGGCCAGTTCAACCTGAGGTGCGAAGGCTCAGTCACTTAGATCAGTGGTCTTCAAACTGGGGTGCGCACTCCCCCAGGGGTGCACGAAACCACCCCCGGGAGTGCGCGAGACCCCGGCGCCACCGCGGAGACCGCCCGGGAGACCGCTGAACTCCCGGGCGGGCTATTTTTAGACCGCCGAAATGCTGCCGCTGCCAGAAGCCTCCGCTTTTTGCCGTGGCATTTCGGTGGCTATACCCGCCTCGGGAGGCCGCCAGACTTTGCCACAGAGGAAAAAGTTTGAAGACCCCTGACTTAAATCATCAGCCCTTGCCCTCTGCTATTCAACAGTAGAGTGCTGTGCTCCTGACTGGTGTTGCTTGTCTCACACGAGGCTGGTTGATGTAGAGCTTAACAAAACTATGCATATTATTATGGAGACTTTACGGATAACTCCATTGCCATGGCTACTGATGTTTAGTAACATAACACTGCCCCATATGCGCTGTGAAAAGGCCCGGCTCGTGCCAAGATCCATGACAATAGTGACCTGCCATTGTACACAGACATCTTCAACCACCTGCCAGGTTGCCTGTCTTCTAGATATCCTTTACTATCATTTATGCCACCACAGAACATGACGATGGAATCTGCTTGGCACAACAAGTGGTCAACAATGACAGTCATTAATCACCCTCTCACTACTAACCCAACCATCTGTCCACCAGGCTTTGATCTGCCAAGGTATCTGTGGATATCTCTGAACCAGTTTTGAACAGGACAGTGCAACTGTGTAGCCAATCTTTTTAAATGAGGGTTTTCTAATGACTACTTTACACTATGTTGCATATCGTTGATGAGTGCCCACTGACTTATTTTAATGGTGGGCTACTGGTGCTCCATCTGACTGATGATGAATCCGTTAAACGGCTGGGCACATTGCATATACACTGATGATGAGTTAGCACCTCTGGAATGTGCAACCCAGGCATTAACATGTAAATTTTGCTCTCACTTATATAGTATAGATAGATAGATAGATATAGTTGCACAGGGTATAGAAAACTAGAACTAGAAATATTTAATGCCAAATTCTGACCTGACAATCTATTGTATGTAGTGTAGTTGTAGTTGTATCAATCCCAAGATATCAGAGAGGCAAGATGCATGAGGTGATATCTTTTATTGGAGCACCTTCTGTTGATAAGAGAGACAAGTTTTTGAGCCACACAGAACTCTTCTTCAGGTCCATGACCTTTCCAAGACCTGAAGAACAGCTGTGTGTGACTCAGGGGCATGTGCCGGGGAGGGGTGAGGGGCAGGGGCAAGCGGGAGAGTAGAGCCTCAATAATTGGCAGGAGCACAGAACTCCTCCAGCCCCGGAGCCAGGGTTGGAGCTGACAGAGCTCTTAGCTACAGCATTTGTCAGCTAAAGCCCCTCCTCCAGGAACCCGCATTCTCCGGAGCTCGCCCAACCCACCCATTTCTCTTGCCTCCACCAATCAATAGCTGAGATGATACAGGTGACAATCCTCCTAACCAATAGTAGAGAGGCAGTGAGAAGAGCCTGTGGGGTGGAGCAGCAAGGACGGCATCAGTCAAGGGGCGAGCATGGGGTCTCTGGTGGTGGTATCATAGGGTACTCTGTAGGTGGGTAGGAGAGGAGAACACAAGGTTCCCAGTGGGGCCACAGGAAGAGAGTGAGCTCCTCTGGCCCCAGGGCCATGGAGGCAGCACAGAATGTGCCCCTCCAAAAAGGGTCAAATTTTTATTCCTGTGCATGCCCCTGGTGTGACTTGAAAGCTGGTCTCTCTTACCAGCAGAAGTTGTTCCATTAAAAGATATTTCCTCCCCAACCTTGTCTCTGACAATTTACTGTAATTCTCAATGAAATTCAAACTTTTCAGGACAAGATGTTCTCTTGAATGAAGTATTTTGTCTATGGGACCTCTCTAGCCTTATTTCATATTCCATTTCTTGGAATCTGATTGGCTTCAGAGATTGTGCCCGCTCAGTAGCAGCCTGACAGTTCAAACCAACTGACTCTAATCATTCTATCCCAGCAGTGTCTAAAGTCACTAATAAGACGTGCATTGTTTGTTCACCTCAGCAGGATGTTATTTAATACTTTGCCTCACAGCAGTAAAGTCACATCAAGTGATGTCACCATTTAAGAAATGACCCTGGGGACAACTATAGCTAATCAGAATGGCAGCATTTATAGCAGTACAAGACACATTTTCCCATGTAATTTCTAACAAATTATTTCTGGATCCCAGCAAAATAGGAAATAAATGGGAAAGTGATATAAAACCAACTTGACATTTGTAGAACATATAATCTGTTCTTGCAATTGACAAATGGTCCGACAGTGCTTTCAAAAACTCTGAATTGGACTATGAGAGGAAAAAGGGAAAATATGATAAAGAAATCGGAGCCAGACTCTCCTTTCAGTTAACCTGGCACAATTCCATTGAGTCAATGGCTTTACACCACTGTAGCTGAAAGGAATACCTGCCATTATATGACATAAGATAATTTTACTGATAAAGAAAATAAATGCCTTTTTTCCCCTGGAACATTAGAAAAGGAATTTTAAATCCCAAACAACTAGTTCCAGAGTACAATTGTGCAATCTCCTTTTGTTTGTTTTGTTTTATTCACAGAAAGCATTTCACACAAGCACAGGAGTCAAGGACATCATATTTGTTATACCACAAAGCTCTGAATCATGATTGACATTATACTTTACAGAAGGCAAAGCAGAGATCTCTGAGGTATTGATGTTAATTTGTACAAGATACAGGACGTGAAAAGAAATCATTGCTTTGCTTCATAAGAAGTCTGTCTTTTGGGACACATATGTGGCTTGATCCTGCATCCATCAGAGTCAATAGGAGTGTTTTCATTCATTTCAATGGGAAAAGGATCAGGTTTATTATCTTAAAAAACTAACATAAATATGCAGTCAGACAGAGCTGATGAAAGATGGTGAGCATTCATTCTGCTAATGAAGAGCTTAATTTTCAGTGCAGTTAATAAATCCTAAGAAGCAAAGGGGGATAATTTTCTTTTGATTTGTATACTTTAGTAGATACTAAAATTATCAGAGGGTGATTCTGGTCTCATTTCTGCTGCCGCATGTCTGGAGTAACTCTAGATTGTTTAAAAGTGTTTCTTTAGCCTTGGGTCATTGTAAGTCAGATCAGAATCTGGGCCACTAACTTGAAAAAGCAACTTGGTCCATGATTTTCTAAGGTCTTGTTCACAGAGCACATAGTTTAAAAATAGCACTGGAGCATATTTTGCCTCCACTCTATGTAATGTGAAAACTATGTTACAATTGTGTTAACCTGTTCAAACCTCACTTAGAAGGGGTAGGCTAGAACATGGCTCCGAATTGCATGATTTAGGACCACTGACTGTTCACAGAGTGCTGGTCTGGTGCAGATGCTTTAAACCAGTTTTGAAAACTTTGTTTAATGCCAAATCATGCTGAGAAATAATAATTAGCTGTACTTACATGGATACAGTTGTATATGCTGGTTTCATTTTCTAATCTTGTTCCCAAACTTACTGATTTCCAAGGTAACTGTCTCTTCTCTACCCAGCCACATAGTGAGCCTGATCCTTTTTTAACATATGCTGGTGTAAATAAGAAGCAACACCACCAATGCTAATTAAATTAAATCAACATGAAACCAGTGTGAAATCACAAATCAGATCTACTGCCACTACCTTTTAGCTAAAGTACCGACTGTATTTAGTTAAAGACTTGGGATGAAATCATGACCCCATTGAAATCAGTGGGATTTTTGCCATTGATTTCAGTGGGATCAGGATTTCACCCATGCTGTTTGTATAAGTAGATTATAAATCACTCTTTATCTTTGTACAGCAGGATGTATTTTTATTAGACCACACGTATCTTTCTCCCTTTTTCTAGTTCTTACTGTTGAGAATTTTATTCACATGTGTATTAGCAACATCAATATATTACTTTGAAATATGAGGCATGGAAATGTACGATAAACAAAGATCATCTATTTTTCATTTAGGACTGCCAACAGATCCATCTCATATCAATGATTCCCATCAATTTGCTTTGGAGGAATTTGCTTCCCCGTGTTCCTTCCCCCTTTCACATATTCTGCTTTTTCTCCTTGTTCTCTGGTGGAGAAAAAGGAGGCCACTGTCAGGAAGATGAGTTTTTTAAAAGGAAATCAAGGTATGACTGAGATCTATTCTCTAAATCCCTTTTGGAGACAAAATGTAGTGTAAATCCTTAACAGAACATGCTGGGTCTTGAAGAAAACACATTCTTCAACACTGCACTGGAGGTTTGTGCAGAAGCCCCAAAACAAGGAAGCTGGATCCACAGAGCTGGCCAAGATACTCTAATGACCAAAAGATCCAATGATATCGCCCCTTCTCGCTAACTATCCACTATTATTCTTCAGCAGACCGCTAGACCCCATTTCTCAGTAAGGCTGACCATGAGCTGAACACAGGAATGGAGGGGCCAGGAGTGGCAAAGAGGGTTTCAAACTTCTTTTCACTCCCTCTATTTTGGTAGCTATTTAGTGCCTGGGACAGCCCCAATATCACTGAATGCTGCCTCAGGACTGCTTAACTTATGGCCCGCTTCCCATGGCCCACAGGAGACCAGTTGGAATGTAGTGTGAGTCTCCCACGCTCCCACTTCTTGCACAAGACACGCCCCCTACTCTGGGGTCTGGGGGCATAGGGCTATTTCAGCAGCTGTGTACCAGTGAGCAAGCCCCTGTGTGCAGCAAGTATTCCTTGGGCCCCCTTCCCTTTGCAGTCCCTTTTTGCAATAGATAGCTAGCATCACAGTGTGTGTGTGTATAGTTAACTATGAATCTTATATATATATACATATAGTCATATATTCTGCGCATCTCTAATGTGTGTATGTGTTTGAAGTTTCATCTTTATTACTAGCTGAAATATTCTCTAGCATGAAAGTTTCAATTTTTGTTTACTCTCAATTATCCAGTTAATTTGTTTTTGATCACGTTTGAGATCCCCCTTTCCTCTTGCTTAACAACATTGTTTGTGTTTTTAAAAGCCTTCTGTTCATTGCTGGCATTAATCTTCATATGTCCACTGAACAAATTAGGCCTGCTTTGCTCTTTTCCCTCTTTGTATTAGGACATTATGTTCCCTTATGCTGTGATATGTGGACAGCCAATAAATATAAAGTGAAGTTAAATAATCCTGAAATGAGTGGAGGAAGGGGAGAGGAATCAACTCAAAATTTCCTCCAATCCCACAGGACCCACATAAGCACCCAGAACCCAGCAATCAGGGCTCCACAAATCTAGGAAGGGCATGTAGTTTCCGCAGAGCTCCAAGGCAGTTGCTCCTTGTGGCATGTTCCCTTTGAAACTTGGTGAAACTTCCAAAATCAGTTGAAATTAAAAGAGGAAAGATGGTCTTGTGGGACTGGAAGGCAGGCAATTTGTCAGGCTACTTAGGGAAACATGCCACCAGGGAGCAGGTACTTCTTGAGCTGATTAAAGTGACAACCAGTCTACCGATGTAAAAACCATTTTCTCTGTGGGTCCCTGGGATTTGCAGGGTTGATACTTCCTTTACTTCCACAATCCCTACTACCAGTGGTCAACATTGTCAGAAACTTGGCAGGATTAATCCCATGGAATCTCCTGGACTTCTCTCCTGAGTTTATTACAGAAGAAGTATGCATTTTAAATGCCGTGTCCCCAACTGTCTAACCTGTTTTCAAAACTGGAAACATTGACCACATGCTATATGATCCCCCTCAGATTTTTCTCAGCACTTTTTGCATTCTATCAACGTAAACTTTCTTAACATCAAAACTAGGATACATTGCTTCCTTCAAGGATTAACCTCATCAGTATTTCACATCAATTTGCTATTGAGTTTACTGAGGGCCTGATCCAAAGCTGAGTGAAGTTAATGGAATTTTCTTTTATTTCATTAACCACATAAGCAAAAAAGTCTGTATTACTCAAACGTTTTGCAAAGTAAACATCTCTTCAATTCAGCTGTCCAGCACTGAAATTCCTAAGATTGTTGAGAATTATTTCCCATTCGTCCTGTAGCATTGATTTGAGGTTTGTGATAAATATCAAAGAAATTTTTAATCCATAGTTTAAAAGCATTTATAGCGGAAGTTCAACTGTTATTTCTCGTATTCTGCTTTGAGCTAATCCTAAAAGTATTAGTACTTTTTGTATTTATGCATTTCATTTTGGAAGATTCCCAAAAGAATGTAGCCAGAGGAAAAGTAGGATAAGCTGAGAGGTTTATTTAATGGTTAATAAAACACTGTTGGTTTAGATTATTGTTAGTTTATTTTGGTTACAACATAGTTTTTAACTGTGAGAGGTGAGGCATTTTGTTAGAAACAAAGCTGGACAGAACACATTGATTTTTGAAGAAACTTTTAGAGCTCTCTCTCTTCCTATTGCCAAAAGACATCTTGAAACGATGACAGGTTTCAGAGTGGTAGCTGTGTTAGTCAGTATCCACAAAAAGAACCAAACTTCTCATTCTTTTAGCTTGAAATGAGTTTGACAACAACATAAAACAAATTTTTTAACCAAAAAGCCCAAGAAATTTTTGGTAACAATATTTGGGGTTGGGAATAAAAAACTTATTTTAAGTAAAAGTATTCAGTTAAAATTTTGGGGGGTTGATTTTGGTACAAAATTTCAGCCTTCGTCAAAAGCTAAATTTTTACAGAAAGTATTTTTTGTAACAAAAACAAGTTTGGGGTCCATTTTTTTGGTTGAAAAACCAAAATACTTTGATAATTTTTTTAAAAAATTTCCTTTGAAAACAGACTTTGTTTTAAACCAGAACTACCATTAAGCCACTAAGATCCAATGGAGTTGGGTGAGAGTCACTGTAAGGTAGCTTTATAAAAAAGCATCAACACAAGGAGCTTTCTTATATTACCAAAGTGGGATTTTATTGTAACAACTAAAAATTACTAAAATATATTATGTATCTTAATCTTATTCATATCTATTCTCACAGCCCCCTTAGGTTTCATAAACCTACAATCAAGATTGGTGGTCCATTTTATTATTACCAACTCACTTCTTTAGCAAGTAAAATGTAACTGTTCTCATCAGTTTCTGTGAGGAAGTGTTAATTGAGCTGTTCGGATCCAGGCTCAGGAGTATTTAATGGGGTAAAACAAGGTACTGAAAGGAGGAAGCAGCTGTCCAAATTTATGTGCCTCTGTGGCTTAAAATATATAGTTAAACTCATGGACAACCACCATAGCAGCTATATACTTAAAAGGAAGCACTGTGAAAACTGTGCTTCACATAAAGGACATTTTGGCACTTAAACAGAGCTATTCATTTTAAATCCTTGATGTAATCCATTGAAAGAGAACAAACATACTTTTAAAATTAACCTGTCTTTCTCAAATACAGAGCTGGTGCACCAATTCTCTCTTTCCAATAGCTTTCCATTTCAAGCTTCTCTTCTACCTTGATAGATACAGAATATTCTAAACTGAATGTATAAGGATCTCAACAATATTTTGAATAGCATTGTATAGTAAAGGGACAAGTGGGTGAGGTAATATCTTTTATTGGACTAGCTTCTGTTAGTGAAAGAGACAAGCTTTTGAGCTTACATTAAAAAAACGGTATTACCTCACTCACTTTGTCTCTCTACCTTGGGACCAACACTGCTTCAAAAACATTGCAAATAACATTGTGTTCTAAAGGCATTCTGGGCAATATTAGAAGTGATATCAATTGAAAACAGAAATGTATTCTGTGTGTACATATAACTCTTTAAAAACTAAAGGTCAGATTTTTAGATGATGTAAATCAGTGTGGCCCTATTTAAATCAATGGAGTTCTGCCAACTTAATCTCACCGAGGGTCTGCCCCAAAAGGTTTGCTGCTAAATAGTGAGTGATGTCTTCAGTGAACTGTTTCAAACAAATATATTCATGACATGTCTATCTGTATAGTTCAAAAGGTCTCATTTTTAGAGTGATTGAAAATTATAAAATATACACCATAACATAGTATACAAGCTATCTCTATCTTCAACAGAAGTCAGTTGAAATCAAATGACCAGTTACTATTTGAACCTTGGCATCTGCCTTTTACTTGGTTTACGATAGACAGTCACACACAGCAAATATTTATTATTACTGAGAGGAAAAATATTTAAAGGGCCTGAGAATAAGAATAAAGAAATGGTGAACTGCAAAATTCAGAAGCATTTGCTTGCTCTTAAAATTAAATCTGAAGTCAACTTATTTCCCATGGAACAAGATCTAAGTGTGGAAAATGCCACTTTTCTCTGGGAATTCAAATCAGTTGCATGCTACAGATGAAGTGACAGAGCATGCTTTTCAGTAATGCCCCCAATCTCTGTGCTCAGAAAAGAAAAAGTGATTATATCGCTTGCAGTTTTAAAACACCAAAAGTTTTAATCTCACACCCATCCAGAGACTTATATTTACTAATATACTAACTGTTGTGCCACATAGAAACTCTTTGGTGCTGTACTTCTAGCACCAACGTCAATGCTGAAACGGTTGCTTAATTCCATGTTGTCTGTCATCCACTTCTCAGTTAAGATAGAGCAGTGGCTCCCAAGCTTTAACAACCCATGAACCCCTTTCATTAAAATGTCAAGTCTTGCGAATCCTCTCATGGAAGAGCTGGTGAAATTCTATCTTTTCTTTACATTTATATATTTCCTTTAGGAAGGGAGGGAGGGACCAGTCCAGTGAATTACTATGTAGATCTGGGTTCTTTGCTGTCATATACCATTTATACTTACGGAATTAAAAGGATCTAGCAAGCATAACATTATCACAGCTGAATCTTTTGACATTAATATTATTGGGTGTATTCAGTAATACTAGCATTTCAGGTCAGTCATATCCAAGAATGATTACAATTCTCTTCGCTCTTTGCATCCATCAGATGGTAGCAGAACAAAAAGCCAATCTGCCCTTTTAAGGTAACAACAATGGCAAGCAATCAGCGTTGCAGTTCAGGGAAGATGTTAAAATAACATGTAAAGGAACGTACTTCATTTCAGCCTACTGATGTAAATGAAAATTTCTTTTCAAATACATTTGATAACTGATGTGCTGCTAAATACATTTCAATGCCATGACTTTGATAAGTTCCATATATTCAAAATGTTGTTGCTACAAATATTTGGCATTAAAATTAAACACATTTTAGATAGTTTGAGATGTTCTTGGAGAAAATTAGTTACTCCCCCTCTGTCTTGTATGGAGTCTGATTATATAATAATATATATGTCTGTATTGTATGGCAGATTTTATGTGGGTGCTCAGATGTCCCCACAATGAATGTGCACTGGATCCATGAAAACTGTTTCCTATAAGTCCACAACTATTTCCATAAAATAAACTGCCATGTAACTTTTCAGTGGAGTAAGAATTGAGGTGTGAAGCCCCGCTGTGGAGGTGTGAATTCTCGTTCCACAAAACGACGGAAGCAGTGCTGTGAACGCTGGCCTTGCTCCTGAAGCCCGGACTGTTAACGGGGAGTTGGGCAGAGAGACGGTGGGAAGTTCTGCACAGCTTCCTGGGACTAGTGCTGGTGAAAAGCAGGAATGGCTGGGGCAACAGTGGTGCAGACACAGCTGCTGCTGCAGGGACCCAGCAGGCTCAGAGCATCCTTAGCATGTTGCCCTGAGGAGCCTGCTCTGCACTGTACATGAGACTCAACCAGAACCTCAAATGGAAGGAGGTGCCCGCATCGGTGGCTGAGGGTGTGAGTGGAAGGATGTGTGGAGCCCTCTGTGTCCTGCATATCTGGGCAGCCTGAGACTGTATGTTATTTTGACTGCTAGAGGGAGAGCAGGGAGCAATTCAACCAGAATCTGCAACTGAGGAGTCAACCAGGGGACCAGACCAAGGGGCCAGCTGAGACTGATCAGAGAAATCTGGACCAGCCCCAGGACTATAGCAACAGACACCAAAGATAACACAGACCTGGACTTCGCACTCAAAGCTCACACACTAGAGAGACATGCTGGGGCATTTTGGATTCTGAATCTGTCTGTTGCTAATGAAGATGACTGTTTGTACAAACTGAGTGTTTGTACTAGAAATGGCATGGGAGTGATTCCTGGGTAAATGCTTGTTTCCCCAAAAGCAGTAAGAGAGGTCTCCACTCCAAGCCAAGTCTTAGTAAGAAAAATTGAAGTAGATGGCTAAGATTGAATAATTCTCTTTCTTGATCTAAACTTAAATTGTCAGATGATGGGAATGAATGCTGATGCCGGATCAAATCCATTTTACCCAGACTCCACATGTCACTTTTAGGGTCCTATTAGATCAGTACACTAGATTCTCAGAGAACATGTGGTATCTTACTTTAAAAAAATAGTTCCAAGTAAAGACTGAAGTTTTCTTCTTTTGATTTATTAAATTAATTTTCCTCTTTTCCCATGCTTTCATTGAAAATCAACCACCTGAAAGTATTCCTTCCCATTGTCTTTTCCTCCCTTTTATTGACTATTATGTTTTAAAATGTATTTGTGATCTCTGGAGGACAGAAGTGGCACATTTTCAAAGATGCTCTGAGAAACCGTCTAAATATTCTGTATAACAATGGCAGCCAAATTTATTAATTTTTCTCCTTATCCGAAAAAGATTTCATTTTGGCAGTGCTATGGAAATATATGGGAACAATTTAACATCTGTGATTTATGTTTTCCTGCCTCTAATGTTTTATGACAGCTTTTTTTAAAAGATGTGCTTATTTGACACTCAGCCAGTGTTATCTGCTATGTCCTTGGGAATTCTGACCCTTTAAACCACAGTTGAATTTTTAATATAAGCTATTCAGGCAGGGGATTTTTTCTCCAAGAAGTTGTTTTGAACTTCAAGAACAACATGGATGAAATGCTATAGAAGCCTGCCCTTAAACTAGAACTAGATAATGCTACTAAATTCTGCTATGGCAGCAAGTACAAAGATAACATCAGTTTCTGCCCTGTGCGATAGACCTGTGGAAGAAGAAAGTCACAGGAGAAGATGGTTTACAAGAAAATAAACTTTACCTAAAATATAATGCTGTAGCTTCTAAAGCTTTCTTAGAATGTCAAAGGGTACAGAATCTGGCCCCTAAAAGTGATTTGCAAAGGGGTGAAAATCCTGGAATTTTGGTCATTTTTAATACTGCTGTGGCATAAAAGGAAGGCAGCAACTTGTTTTAAATATGGGTATTTTGCTTGTTTCTTGTCTTGTTCTGAGGGGGCTGGGGGGAAGAAACATAGGGCTAGCCTCTAAGTGTCCCATATTCTTTGCATCTGAATGGATTCCGGGACCATCTGCCCAGGGCCTCCTGCAGCTCCATACCAGCTCTATGCCTCAGGACCCCTCCTTCCAACTGCTTCCTGGCAACACAAGCTCCACTGGAGTCACACTACCACCACTTTGTCAGCCAGCAGCAAGCCTAGGGACTAGCCTTAAAGGAGGATACCCACCACCGAGGGTCCAGCAATGGAAAATGTGCGGGGGGGGGGGGGAGTTACTATTATTATTGATAGCCTGGGGCTGTAATAACTGCCCTAGGGAATCTCCATGGGATCATCCAAAGGATGAGGCATTTCTGCTCAGCCTCACCCTGACATCCCAACCTCTCTCTCTTCCTCTTTTCAGCTTACAGATCCTTGGACCTAAAGGTGCGGCCTTTGCAGGGTGTAGGACAAGACTGGGTTCTGAGGAAGCTAATTCCCCACCCCTTCCCCTGAGCTATGTGTGGCAAGTCCACTCTGCATGAGTCACTGGGGCATGATTAGTTATTATTGGGCAGTACATCTCTCCACCTTTATTTTGCTTATGCATAGTAAAAATAGACACTATTGTATTACATATCTACCTGTATATGGCTACTGCCACTGTCAAATTACATAAATTGGTGCTTTGTTTCTTTGTGCACAAATTAAGGGCTTATCTACACTAATGGGGTAAGTCGACTACATGAATAATGTAGCTGGAGGTGACGCAGCTTAGGTCAACTTAACATGATGTCTTCACTGAAATGCGTCGACGGGAGATGTTCTCCAGTCAACTTACCTTACTCTTCTCAGAGAATGGAAGTACCATATCAGAGTCATCTGGAGAGCATTCTGCTATCAATTTAGCAGTTCTTCACTAGACCCGCTAAATTGACACCCACTGGATCGATTGCAGTTGATCTCCCCGTCAGTGAAGAAAGCCCTAACATTGATAAATGATACTGCGCATGAAAGTGCCTCTTTACTGTTGTCTTTCACAGTTATGAAATATCTGCAGTCCCCTGTCATTTTGGTCTGATGTCCCCTTCTCCTTCTTTCTGCTCAAGATCTTTGGTCAAGGAGATTATTTTGATGAGATTCCATTTCAGTGCATCACCATTAAGAATGTGTTTTATAAAGGCAGCAGGAATATTTGCACTGCTAGGAGCAAAAGGAGAGTATTGGTATGCAATTAAAACTATGAGAAACTAGTTATTATAATCAAAGTAAAAGAGCTAAGAGGTAATGGTGGTGTTGGGATTAACTGAAATGTTATCTGTTAGCTGCAGCTGTCAGCAAAAATATTAAAGAAACAGCAGCTGCATCATATTGCTAGCAGAGGAGTGGAGCAATCCTAGGTCCAAAATAGACTTCGGAGTCGGTGTTTTCTTCTAATGACCCCATTAAGAGTCATGAGCCGTTTACTTCAAAGGCTAGTTTGACCTGGATGATAATGCTGCTACTTTTAAAATGGGTGACCTATAAAATATTTGAAATACAAATACAAACGTCAGAACTATTTAAATTAGAGGTTATGTGGGTATATTACTACACATCAGCCATGCAACTTGCCTTACTAATGATTCTCAGCTACTGTATCCCAGCTTCATTTTAATTAACATTAAGCATAATTAATTGCTCATAAAATGCAAATTACATTGCTCAGTTGAAGCACAAAGAATCAGTTTATTTTCAGCTATTGTAAGATTTACTTGTCCTTTTTGGGAAAATATTTACAAAGGCATATCTCTCCATCTTTTTTGGCTGGCCTTCTAGAATAAAAGAAACTGCCATTTTCTTTTGATCATGAATGCCAAGATAAATGTAAAGCCTGTGGGCTTTTTGTTGTTTTACTGTTTAGAAAAACCTATGCAACAGCCCAATGCAGTTCGGATTGTCAAGCTAATGAAGTACAAACAGACTGGGGATATTACCATGCGTCAGGAGACCTGGACATTTCTGAACTGAGGCCAAGGGAGCCCAGACACATTACAGAGGTGATGCATACATAACCTTTGTGGAAAGGCATTCTCAGTTGTTTTTCAGAACCACATAGCTGCCTGATTCAAGGAGCCATCCTGACTCAAACAGTGGCCTAGGTAGGAAGAAGGGGGCAGTTTTGCACCACTCAGTTTCCCAAGAGTCGCTGCCAAGAAAGCAGAACAAAGAGGAACAAGCCAGAGTGGCTTAGTGCTCTTTGCTTCAGCATTTAAATTAGACTCACAGAACCAACAGGTCCAAATCTCAAGGTCCTTTCCTGGTAGGTAGATCTACTATACAAGCTATTGTCTGGGGAACCTCTGATGACCTTCTGAAGACAATGTTCTCTGTGTACATAAAAAATACCATGGCTCTCTTCATAAGAATTGTGTTGTTGCCATTGTGTCCATAAGGACTGTTTAACAGTTTGCAGGCTGGTTGGATGGCAGACACTCTCACTTAGACTTTGCTACATTTCAATGGTACCCTATAGTGTGCATACAGATTTCTAGCATTTTTGATCCTTCGGAAAACTGTGCATGATGGGTTCAATTTTGAGCAGTCTGGAGCACTCACCACTTTAAGGTGAATTGTATATTGTGCCATAATGTTAGTAGTTCTGTTTTCAGCAGGGCACAACCAATTCCCATTCCCCTCTCTCCTCCTTCTCACAACTAAATGTAATATCTGCCTGAGACCCTCATTAATTTACTCTCACCCTGCCCTTCCTCAGGTGTTCCTTCTCTCACCCATCCCAATATCTCTTTCAGCTGGAAGGCTTCTCAAAGCTACAGTAGCTTTCACTGCTGCTCTCAAGAAAATTGTGAGTTCTTAGTAGTTTGCCCCCTGAACAGTGCTAGCTTCATTGCTATTGTGGGTTTCCACTTGTCCTGGACCTCTACCTTTTGTCTTTCTTTGGAGGGAGCCTCAGGACAAGGATTGCCCTCTCCTCACCTCTCCAAAATCCAATGCCACCTTTAACCTGCTATGAAGGATCTCCCAGATTTCTTGTTCCCAAGCCCCTTGGTCTTAACTGGCTGGAAGATCTCTATTGGAAGTGGCACTCCTTGTTAGCAGCAACAACTGCTAATCTGCTGTGTCTTGGCAACCCTGAGCGTGACCCCTGATCTGTTCACTCTTTGCACTGTAATTAACATGTGAAGTTGGACCTTCCACTAAGCTCAGACTCACTCTCCCTTCTCTCTAGCAGCATTGCCAACCTCAAGCATTCAAACTTCAAGTCAAGACCCCAAAATTGAGGTTGGCTGAAAAATCATGACATTTAAAGCAATAATGTGGAGTTCTTTTTTCCCTTCTTGTACTGGAATGTTTCGGATTCATGCTTTTAACCCAATTCCAGGAGCTGGGGCTCTAAAAAAAATGCCAAATATCATTGTACTTCTGCTGAAATTGTGAGAGAGAGCAATACTGTTTTAGCAAACTGTAGGTGCCGGATTGTGACATTTAAGCCTCTCTCTTGTCTCACCAAACTGAGTGCACAACTCAAGATAACAAGATTGTTTTACAGGCGCATTCACGGGCGCATTGGTCCCCTTCCCTGATTCTCCATAGCAGTTTTCCCTCTGGCTTTCCAACTTGGCCAATGGAACCCAGGGCCCTCTGCTTAATTAGGAACTTCTGTGTTCCTCTCAGCTACTGGGTTATTCTGTCTTCTCCCGTTGGCCAATTTTGCCCCCAGTTTTCTTTTCCTTTGGCACTCTCCATCTTGCACCAAAAGGCTCTCCAGAGTGCTGTCAGTGGTCTGCCTGCCATAGTGCTCCCTTGTCTATAGTAGGAAGTTTTAGAAAAAATGTCCACTTGTGCATATGCACTAATGGGAGTCAGAGTGTAGAGGAGGTTCTGCTATCTTCTGATATTTTTACTACTGTACCATTTGTTAACACAGTAGTAAACCCACCAGTAGCTGCCCAAGGCTTTTCTATGCACCCCCTCTGCTGCAGCTAAGCCAGCGGATATGTTTTTCTAAAGCTTCTTAGTGTTGACATTACTTAGTTTTTATTTGCATGGGTTTCCCTTATTGCAACATCATGGAGACAGCTCACATCTTCACTTCTCCTTTGATGCCCTTTCAGTGCTGGCTAACTAGCTGTTTCCCCTGCCTCAGAGCCTAGGCTGTCCAGCCACACTTCATTCTGTCTCCCTCTTCTGAGGCTGCATGTCCTTACCCCTCTGATCAATCACCTTCTCTTCCTTCTTCACACTGTAGATTCTGCTTTCCAAGAGGGAAGAGGTTCAAACTCTATTTTAGGTACAGTTTCTGAATCCCTCATGCTCTTTAATGTATTTACCGTCTACCCTGCAAGGTAGGGAAGAAACAAGGCACAGACAGACTATGTAATTTGTCCAAGATTTTACAGGAAATCTGCAGTGGAGCTGGTACTGAACCTACATCCCTCAATTCCCAGGAAAGCATCCTAACACCAGGACCCATCCTTCTCATCTGTTATTATCCTGAAGATCTGATATCACAGAATGAAAACTGTATAAGACTGTGGATTCAGACCCAAGGGTGAACAGATTATGGAGGATGTGGCTGTCATCCAGGATATTGTCTCATTAATAGGAGCCACTTGTCAGATGCTTTGTCATGACTCAAGTATTTCCATTGTAGTATCCTGAACTCAATGTTGAGCGATATCTAAACGCTGCTTTTCTCTGCATTTATGCCTGCACTGGAGCTATCATTAGGTATTGCTTGCTTCCTCTGAGGGATTTTTTGAGATCACGGTAGCATCCTGTGGAACTGTTGTTCCTGGTGTATTTATTTCATAGCCAGCAATTAGGCCTTGCCAGTATCTTGGATTCTATATCTGTAAAACTCAGGCATAACCAGGACAGGTACTGAGAATTGGACAGCTAGAGATTTTATTTGTGATGCATCTTTCCTGTGCTTCCTTTGTGATGCTTGAGCTAAGGAGAAACTCATAGTAATTCACATTTTTTGCTTTTGCAGCATCTTGTAAGTTTTTAGAGAACTTTGCAGACATGATTGATTTATGCCTCATAATAGTGTTAGGTAGAAAAATATTCTTGACCTTGTTTTGGAGATAGAGGCTGAAGAAGTGAGACTGTGTGACTTGCAGAGGGTGTCTTAGGAGGTATGCAGTAGAGCCAGAAATAGAATCCAGGATCACTCAAGGTAAACTGTTTCTGTGGAAAAAATCAGCTGATTGTATTACTCTCATTAAGTTCTGTAAGCAATACTGAGGGCAGCCCCATGCCTCACTCCTCTGGACTGCTCTTATCTATTAGTTCTCTAATTTTTCCAGCACAAGTAGATTCCCAACTCTACTCCATTTCTTTGACCCAAGCTAAAGGGACTTGTTCTAGAAAGTGTCTTCTCACACCAACATTGGTAAAGAATTCCCTCTGTGCTGGTTTGTCAAATCCCCTCCATATCAGTTTTTGTTCTGGGCCTTCAACCCAGTTCCTGGGACTGAGAAAAGGGAGTTTGGTTATCTGTTCCCTAGTATACACACTTTTTACTTCTCATGCCCTGTACCTTGTATTGAGTAAATATGAGCTCTTTAAAACTGATCTTCTCTTTCAAAGGCCACCACGTCTGTTCAGCGTCACCTTCTTTGAACCTCTTATCCCTCACAGTAGCAAATATGCCTGCTAAATAGCTGTATCCCTCAATGAAAAAGGTCTACTGTGATCAGGATGACCTTTCTATAATTGTTTGGGCAGACATATTACAACCTCGGGTTCTTCCTTTCAACAATTCTGTGTTTTGCCAGGTACAACAAGGGCTTACAACACTCGTGTCAGAGTTGTTTCACTAGCTCAGCCTTCCAATGTCCGATGGGCTTTTTTTTTTACCATCTTCATACCTCCAAGTTTTTAGTGCCCTTTTATACGGAGGCTCCTGCACTTGAACCTATCATCTGTGCTTCGCAGGCTCCGGGGAACTTGTATGAAAAGTTCCCATGTAGCTGTTTATGGTGAAAGCAGGTCCTTTAGTAATTATAGCCCTGGCTTATATTATTAGATAATTAAAATCCCTAGTTATTGGTTCCCTCTTCTTTGTTTTTCACAGGACTGAGACTTTTAGGAAAATGAAGGCTATGTTTGTTGTTTTCATGGTCCAGACAGAGGAAAAGGGACTCCTGGTTACTAAAACTGCAGTTAATAGCTGATAAAAATCTTGTATTAACATGACTTGTCAGCAGAGGGGTAAACCTCCTTTGCAGGCTCATTACAGTAAGCCTTTCTACTTCTTGGGTGGAGAGAGTGCTGGCCTCATCCCTTTGAAATCAGCAGGGCTGCTTCTTGGTCTTTGCTTCACCCCTTCACCAGCCACTACCAAGTGAACCTAGACACATCTGCAGAGACTTTCAGCATAAAACAGCCAAAACTACTACTCAGGTTAATCAGTGTCACCTCTAGGGACACAGTTTGCCACATCTGCTTACTGTTTGGCTTCCTCAGCAGGACAGGAGTAAAAGGAGATGTTCAACTTGGGAAGTTTACTCAGCTGTGAAAGAGTTTTTCAGCATTTCCTTTCTTCTATACAGCATCCCTGCTGCACTTCCCTATTTACATGTTCACTTTACTCTCTCTCTCTCTCTCTCTGATAGGCCTGGTGTCTTGACTACCTGGAAGAATGAAAGGTGAACTCTGCTTCCATATATTTTCAGGCTTTTGGATTTCTTTACCTCCTTGCTTTCTGGTAGCTGGCACCCTAATTCTAACTGTGCTGCACTGCAGGAGGAAAAGAAGGAGAGAGAGACTAACTCCTTTACTATGAGCAGTCTTTCCCTAAAACCACTTTTTAGGTGAATGAGGATAGCAAAAGGAAAAACCACAGCTTTCAGCTGCTGTTGGTTTTTTCCCCTTATGTCGTTTCTGTTAGTATTTAACAAAAAGGAAACAAATTGTTTCACAGTTACAATGAAATCCTGAAATTGTGGCCAAAAAGAAACCCTGGACCTTCCCTCTGCTCTACTTTGTCTCTATGCACAGTAAAGAGGATTGATTCCAATGTACTTACTGTTACTACAGAGGTATCTCCCATTCTACTGTGTTCAGGACTTCTTGATCCAGATATGATGGGAGACATGTGAGGAGTTTAGGGAAATGGGATTTGGGGTAAGATTGTGTCTCATGTGTCTATCACATAACTGTGGTACTAGCTGGACTAGTCCTAACCTGTGATAGCTGTTGCTGAATCTGGCACTGGCTCCCAGTGCCTCAGACTTGTGGCTCTGAAAGGGCAACTTGAAGAACCCCTGCCAGCTCCAGACCTAGGAAACCTTGTTGCTCTGTGGCTCTGAATACAGGGGATCGCTCCATATTCTGCCCCCTTACAATCAACGCTGCTCAGGAAACTCTCCTCCTGGCATCTCTGGCCTTAGGGCTAACCATTCAAATAAAGGGTATTTTCTTTTGTTTTAAAGGGTTTTTCCACAGATGGCAAATAAACTCCTCACCCATTTAAACTAAACTAAACACTGCTCTATCCGCTTTTGGTACAGGGGAGCTTGCTCCTCTGGGAGAGAAATTAGTGGAGAAGAGAAGTGCTATGGGAATAAGCACTTTATCTTTGAACTGAGTTGTGCTCTCACAGGTAGCATGATCATACTTACTGTCTTTTGACAAACAGGGGTTTCTTCAACATTTGATGTGTTGATTGTTTAGATAAATGTGATTTTTGGATAACTGAGGCTTAGACAAACAGAGTTTGAATGTACTTAAAATGACAGATCTCTGCCTAGAAGCAATTGTGCTCCGGGCAGCATAGCACAGAACCATTCAAGGCTAACCTCAAATGCTTTGCCACTTTTTTATTTGTGCCCAGGACTATGTCTTTTAATGGCACAGTTAGTCTAGTGAACAATCTACAGTCTACAGTAAAAAGATAATAATAGCACTTGAGTCACATAGCAAGGTATTCAGGGGCTTAAGAATCCTGTCTGCAATGCTCACAAACTCTGAAGAGGAGAGCAAATCACATGGTTTTATTTTCTTTTGGTGTGTGTTTGTCAGTACAGTAACTACAAAGCTAATGGAAATTGCATCAATTCATTAAACACTCAGGTTGCTTCACTGAAATGGTATCATGAACTCTCATCACCCCTTGTCCTTCCTGTTGTTGTCGAGCTGTTTGTCATTTAGTTACAAGAACGGTACTAAAATAACTTAGTTTAGACATGAGTGCTTTAGAACTATGACTCACACGTAAGGGTCTGGGGGAAGACCTTCTTTTCAAAGGCCTTTTCGATAAACAAGGCAAGTTAGCAGTAATTCAGTTGTGCTGATTTCAGGAATCTGCTGTTTTCAATCACATTAATTTAGTTTACATTTTCAAAAAAAATGTAATCCATTTGATAAAGTAATGGAAATTCTGGTAGTAATGGTACAGTACCTTTTACTTTCAGTGACACTCGTAAAACAAGTTAATAAAATTAGTAACAAGTAAACAAGTAAACACGTAAAACAAGAAAAATTCTCTACTTACAACTGTTGTAATTGTTATGCCAGTAGAATCTAATTTTTTCAGTTGTTTAATCTGTTAGTTTTGTAAAGCAATGATATGTGCAATGATATTATATATATATATATATTTCTCATGTATCTCTCAGTTAAACAGTTGAGAGGTTGGAAAAAAAAATTAATCCACAAACAAAAGAAAACCACCCACCTCATCCCTAAATCGTATAGACTTTAGGGAAGAAAGATGCCATTTAGATAAGAGACTTTAGGTTCTAAAATATGACTTTTACTCTTTCACTAGAACAAACCTTAGAACAGCATAAATCACACAACATTATACAGATTGACATCATTTCCCCAAAAAGGAAGTGCAACAAAAACAGCTTTTACTGAACTAAAGTGCTGCTGGGGTTTAAATCAAACTAGAGTTTATTGCATCTTCACTGTGGGTTTTTCTCTCCCCAGATCCCATTGGTTAATATCCAGATGGGATAGGTCACTTCACATATTATTTTTAAAGTTTTATGAAACTGCTCAGTTACTTTACAGTAATCTCTTCAATTCATCCCCCTCCCCTTAATTCTAGTTTGCTCATGTCAGCTAAGCTGCAAGAGGTGGCCATTTAAGGGAAAAAATAGAAGCTCCAGCTTATTTCCCTGTAATTTGCATGTTTTTCTCCCACTCCCTCAGCAATGCATTCTGTGATGCCAGATAGCATTTTTTTAAAGGGAAAAAGACAAACACTTCTGATTAACTTTTAGCTGCTAATGGCACATCTGCAGAATCAACAAGGTTTCCATTAAAACATTCTATTTTCCCCCTTTTCCTCTCAATTCAGTAGTATTATAGTTAGCAATTTCCTGTTCACTGGGAAAATAAATAAGGAACAGTGTTCAATTGCTACACAACACTGACCTCCACACATATCATTTTAAACCATTTTTTGATTGTTTTAATAACCATAGGTCAGTTAAAATGTTTCTTGGAATGAAGGAAATTAATAAATTGCAGAAATATTGTATAATTATGCTTTTAAGCTGTGTTCTTCATGGCAGGACCTCTGAAAAGTGCCTAGCCCATTATGGTGGATATTACAATCAATAAGATCTTACAAAGTCATCTTTGAATCTAGTAGTTGTGGCTTTTACTTCTCCTGGATGAGATTTGGAGAGATAGGCCAACAAGAGCATCAAGGCAAATGACAGATAAAATATCTTAAATGGGAAAAAAATCCCTTCATTCCTGTTTAGTACAGTTTTATGTATGCACTGACTGTTTTCCCTGACCTGGTAATGAATAAAAGTCAGACAAAAGTACAACAGTAATTGTGGGGAAATGAAAATGATAGCTCTAATAATTTATGTTTCCCCAGAGGAACACTATTCCCAAATACATTAGGCACACTGAAGTCCTCAGTTACAGTTATTAGACTCAATCCTGCTCCTATTGAAAGTAATAGCAGAACTCACGTTGTCTTTCTTGGGAGCAGAATCAAGCCCTTATACAAGGAAATATAGGTGCAAGTACTCTGACACTCCTCTCCCACAACAGCCACAAACAATAGTCCATGGTCTGGATTATAAATAATTTATATTTTAGTATCACTAATTCTATACGAACAATAGCTGCTGAGTGACAAGAGAGAGACTGAGAAACCCTAATTCATTTCTAGAAATCTGGCTTGCACTCCAGCTGTGCATCCCTAGAACTCAGCAGCACTGCACATTTCAAATAGGATTCTGAATATCAGTGTATACATTCTTCTGCAGGTTTATGTAATGAGTGGATTAGGAAGTTTGTCAAATATATAAGTGGACAAATATTTTTAATGCTCAATGAGAAATAGATGAATGGAAATATCCCCATGGCAGATCTTTGTTAATACATTAGACAGAGCTATGGAACTGAAAACTGAGTTTGTGATTCATATAGACAAGTGCTAAGTGGACTTTTGTATTTTAATGGGAACCTTGTAAAATCATTGTCAAAAAACATTTTCTGTTTAATCATAGTTCTTAATTCTTGTTCAGGGTTTTCAGATACTAAATTTCCTCTTTGTAATTTCATATTAGATTTTACACAGCTACCTTGCTGGGCATGGTATTTTACAGACATGTAGGAGAACACAGTCCTGCCCCAAATAGAGTTGACATTCTAAACCAGGGGTGGACAGGCTGAACCACTAAACCAGGGGTGGACCACTAAACCAGGGGTGGACGGTTTAGTGAACCACTAAACCAGGGGTGGACGGGCTGAATCTGGCCCACAAGCCACATCACGCAGCTCAGCCCTGCTCCGGCACTCCAGCTGGAGCTCAGGGTTGGGGGCCGCACCACACGGCTCTGGGAAGCCACAGCTTGGCCCCGCTTTGGCTCCTATGTGCTCCAATGTCCCCTTCTGGCTCTGCAATGGGAGCTGCAGAGGTGGTGCCTGTAGATAGGGCAGTGTGCAAAGTCGCCTGGCTGCACCTCCACATAGGAGCCAAAGAAGGGACATACCGCTGCTTCCGGGAGCCACTTGAGGTACGTGCCGCTCAGAGCCTGCACTCCTGAACCTCTCCCCATATCCCAAACCCCTGCTTCAGACCTGATCCCCATCCCACTCTCCAAACCATTTGATCCCTGCCCGGAGCACCCTCCTGTGTCGCATACCTCTCATCCCCAGCCCCACCTCAGAGCCTGCACCCCCTCCGATATGTCAACACCAATTTTGTGATCATTCATGGCTTTCCATAAAATTTATATTCCCCAGTGTGGCCCTCTGGCTAAAAAGTTTGCCCATCTCTGTTCTAAACTAATATGATAAGAAACAACAGACTATGAGAAAGGAATGGGAGAAACTGTAAACTAGGGGGAAAGTGAAACAGCTCTTGGGAAAAGATTATTTACAAAGAATTCAGTTGCTCTATTTTTGCTTAATGTTCCTGTGTGGGAGAGGATACTTGTTTGTTAATAACTAAGCACTAAGACCCCAGAAGCCTGATTCTACTCTCATTGAAGCTAACTGCAACATTCCCCTTGGCATTAATCATATGGATTTGTCCTCTAATTCAGCAAAGCCCCTAGGCAGATGCTTAATTTAAGTAAGGGAGTATTTCCATTGAGTTCAGTGGAACTACCCAGAAGTGTAAAGTTAAGCATATGTATAAGTCTCTGCCGGATGAGGGCCCTAGCTTTTGCAGTTATGAGCACTATAGATAAGCCATAGCTTGCTAGATTAGATTAATATGTTAATATAGCTACTGACATAAGAGAGGAACCAGATAATACCAGAGCTGAGATTAATGACCCACAGAATGTAAGATGCGAGAGGGAGAGGAAATGACAACTGATGTAGGCAGAGGCAGAACTATGTTGAGCCTTGAAGGTGAATTTAAGGCCTTTAAGCCTGATGTGTAAAGTGACATGGTCAGAATAGCGGGATAAGATGATGATTTTAGCTTTGGGTAGATAGAAGAAAGGAGGCCAGAAAGGAGGCCAGAAAGGAGGAAGTTGCTATAGTTAAGATGAGAGAATTGAGCCAGGAACCAGAGTGGTAGCAGTGGATATTGAAGAAAAGGGCTTGACAGTCTTTAGCACCATTATGACACCATTAGTTTCCCAGTGGCCACAGGTTCTAGAGGTTCAAATAAGGATGTTGTAATACAAAGGACAAATAGACATGACTGAGAAAATGACTGTGCTTATGCCTACTTATCTTCCTAGATAATCTATATGGAAAAAAATACAGACAACTATTGAAGAACTTTTTCTATTCAATATAAAATTTAAGTAGGTTTCCATTCTGAAGAATAGTCAAGCTATAAACATTCACAATGAAACCAGCTGTTGAATGGCTACATTGCATATTTCACAGACTTGATTGGAAAATCCCAGAGCCTCTTTCTGGACACCTGTTGAGACGAGTAATTTTAGCCTGTGTGCCCATTTTAAAATGGAAAGAGAAGGCAGAAGAATGTATAATCCTGATTTTAATTTGGATGGAGGTTGCCAGCAAACTATTTGAAAGTCAAGTCATTTGATCAAGTTTTTGGGCTAATAAGACTAGCTCTTCTTCCCCTCCATCCCCACCCCAAAAAAAGATTTATGGAGGAAAATTAAAATTACAATATAAAAATGACATCAAATTAGTGGCATTTTTGCCCCAAGACTGTAGTTATTCATAAAATGAGAGGTGAATCTGCTATTTCCTCTCAGCACTTTGAGTGAATTATCTACCACAGTATTTATGAAGAAAAAGACAAGATTTATTCTACTCTAATATCAATGAATATTAGAAAACAAACTTTAATCAATGAATATTTTCTACCCTACGGTTTTCTCTAGAAAAAAAAAACTTGCTCAAGAAATATCTATGCACTCACAAAATCTGAGTTTCCACTGTGAGCTTGAAAGAGTTCACAACAGAGCTGAAATAATTACCATTATTGACTTATGGGGTCACTAATTGCCACTACATGCAAAAGAGTTTATTCGAAGCAAGCAGTGTGCCCGTTTTTAGGAAACACTCTGGTAAAAATGTGTCTTTTCAGAAGTGTTTCCTGGCCCAGCGCTTTATCTTTTCCACTGTTTCACTGGCACTTATATCCTTTGGCACTGCCAAGTCAGAACTGGTTTAGTGTATTGTTAATTTTATTCAGTTTGTAAACATTTCACAGCTGAACTATGGTACTGATGTAATTTATGTAGTATGCCGGGGTGCATCTAAAATCCATTTTGATAAAGTAAGAAACTTCCTGCAAGTGTCTCAGAGTCTATATCCTGAGTGTCAAATAAGGTAGAGGACCCAGACAGCTCATTTCTACTGAGAGAAGCCCAGACTACAATCTCTTGTCTATGCTAAAGGGATTTTTACTACTCCCCTAGTAATATTTGCCTTCAGACCTTAATTGGTATGGTACGTGGAATAGCTTTTGTAATGAGCACATTTTCCTTATCCATAAATGATAACGTTCCCCACAGTATAAAGAAAATAGCTTTAGAAGGATGTGGGTTAGTTTTTATTATTCCTTCATTTGACCAAGCTGCTTTTGTCAATTTTGACATAGACTAATCACTCTAAACAATTCCTGCTTAAATTACTTGGCAGTCCATGAAGCTGAAGGATAAACATTTTGAACAGATTTCTCTTGAACTGTTAGGGAAAAAGACTGTCTTCTCCATTATTTTATTTATTTTTTTAAAGAAACAATCAGTCAGTGGCATGCAAAAAATTACACAGTTTAAGAACACTCAGGTACTAAAATCATAAGGGCTTTTTAAAAGGCTCTGATCTGCAGCTATTCAAGCAGCAATTTGATATTATACATATCAAAGTAGAAGCAGAAGCACTTAGAGCTGTTGTCACAAGGGCAGAACAAAATGTACCAGGTGATACTAGTGTGCTTAGAGTTGTGGAAAAAACAAAAGAGTAGAAAGCAATAGGTCACAAGAAAGTACATAATTCAGCAACTCTATGGCTATTTCCTCTGGGTTACTACACAGGCTGTTGTTAGTTTTTATAGTGGTTAAATCTCTGGCTGATAAGGGACAAATACCACTTTACTACTAAATCTTGGTGTGTCTTCTGACGGTATGAGTTTACAAAAACATATTTTGAGAGTCTCAATCTATATTCCCTTTTTTATGTGATTACTAGCTAGTGTCTCTAGTCTTGTTTTGACCAAGTTTCAAAAAATGGTCTGAACAGCAAGTGATTCTCTGCTAAAACAACAACAACAACGTTTAACTTCTTATGTTAGCTTTTCTTTACTGAATTTTTCAAATCAGTAGAAAATTGATCACGGAAGGAAAAAAGACAAGCAACTTTCACAAGAAAAAATATAAATCACATCTTACAAAGATAATGTGTAGGAGTAGTTAGTTCGTTCTTACCTGACAGCAGTAGGAACCTAGGAATGTATTCTACAATGCCAGTTTCTTCTTGGTAGATCACAGCAGCTTGCTCCACGCTACCCAGACAGATTTAAGACCTAGAAAAGTATCCAGTGCAGAAGCGCCCACAGAGATAAGCTTTTTCCACTCTTATAGGTCTACCAGCAGCTGAAGTAGTGCAGAAAATAGGGTAGAGAACGGAAGAGGAACGTAGTTTCTCCTCGGAGAGATCCCAGTCAGGAGAAATAGGAGGTATGCTCTGGCTGTCTCACACCCAGACTTTTGTTTAAAAAATTTTTCAACTGTTGCTAGGTGGTGTTAGGCTTTGGCAGTTTAGTTCTGAGATTGTATTTCCCCTCTCCTGCTCTCTTCACACACTGTTACAGCAATGACTTTGTTGAGCTGAGCTCGCTTGTTCTATATTTAACCCGTGTTCTCAGCAAGTCAAGCCTGTCAACAGCTGAGAAGTTTGAAACAGGCTTTACTGAGTTCCTCAGCTGCTGAGTTATCAGTGGATGTACAACTGCATCGCCTGATTACTATGTTAATGAAAAATTGTGGAGAAACTGTCAAATCTTTTTAAGGCCTTCCAGTGACTTCACTGGAGTAATTACTATTTTAAGCAATACATATAAGTTCTGTATTTGGGAATATATTTTAAAATGTTAGAAAGATTCTTGGGTTGATACTCGTATTAACGTCAAATCAATTTACACAATAAAACCTAGGATGTTTGTAATTTGAAAGGTATTCCCAGCCCTTGCAAAAAATAAATAAATCACACATTGGGAAAACATTTTAAAATATGTTTATTCTGAGTAAATGAGTAAACCATTTTCTGTTTGCACAGTTCAGATGTATCATCTGGCATGGCTATATAACAAAAGGCTTAGCTAGAAAGTGTTCAGAGTAACTTTTATTATGAATAAGACAGTATCGACTGTCTTCTTCCACTTGGACATTGCTGTTGTCATCTATCCCTTCATTTCCTCTACATTTGAGAATATCAGCTCTCACTAGGAATGAAGGTGAAAGCCAGAAAAACTCCAATTTGTTCAACACACAACAGGCAAGAAAGTATCAGGAACACATCCCACTAGTGCTCTTCTCACTACACTGGCTCTGCAGTTGCTTCTGGATCTAAATCATTGTCCTAGTTCTTAATGTCCCGTAACAGCTTGAAGCCTGGCAACTTTAGAGACTGCCTCTCTATCTACAAACCACTGAGATAACTGCACTGTCCAGAGAAGGGAAGTTGCAGCTGACGGAGTCCAGAGCATAGTTCTCCAGTGCTGGAGTGACATTTTCTGAAAATGGCCCTTGGCAGTAAAACTCTTAACCACAGGAGTTCAGTCTGAGCCCAGCCTCCTTTTAGAACACAATTGAAAAATCCATCTCTTCCCAAAAGCCTTTCCCCAGTAAGTTTCCCTTGGCATCTTTCCTTGTGGTCTGAGGAAGAGGAGAGAAAGAACAAAGAATAGAGTGGAGAATAAAGGAGAAAGACATACTAGGAAAAATATTGATTCATTTGTTATTAATTTGTTTATGGCAGTACCTCCTAGGTGCTAATCACTTTCCAGGCAAGTTGGCAAAAGAAAGGAATAGTTCCAACTCATAATCTACGGAGTCAGACAGATAAGCAGACAAGACTGAGGGAGAACATGATAACAGTCATCAAGTATGTAAAAGATTGTTGTGAAAAGGAGAGTGATCAAGTGTTCTTCTTAACCCCCTGAGGACAGGACAAAAAATAACGGGCTTAAATTGTAGCAAGGGAGATTGTGGTTAAACATTAGGAAAAACTTAACTCTACAGGTAGTTAAACACTGGAACAAATTACCTAGGGAGCTGTGAAATGTCCATCATTGGAGGTTAGACAAGCACCTGTCAGGGATGGTCTAGATAATGTTTGGTCATCTAATCCACTCCACTGCACCGAAGCAGAACTATCGAGGTCCCTTCAAGTCCTGCATCTGTGATTCTATGATTATTACACTTTAGCTTGTGTTCTTGGTGGTTAGGCCACATATTGATGGATTATAAATACTCTCTATGCTTAATATATCAAGTAGACATTGTTTTGGTGACATAGTAAGAGCTAATACTTTCTCACTGTATATTTAAATATTTGGCTTGGGTAGAGGAATAATAAGACTAGAATATAGTTAAGAATTTTTATAAATGCAGAGATTACTGGTTGGTGGAATTAATCTAAGCATTAGAAGACATAGAAGTCAGGAGATTTGAGTCCTATTCAAAGCCCAGTGTCATGTACTCGCTCTTTGAGCTTTGACAAGTCAATACAGCAACATTTTAAAAAAAGCTTCAAATATTGAGTCCTCAGAGTTAAAATAAAGTTACCTAAAATCATCAGCCACCTTTTTAAAGATTTTGGTCTTAACTTCCCTGTTAATGGATATGCTGCTGCCAATATTGCACTAACTACCATCAAGTTCAAGAAAATACACGAACACTGAATTCTTAAGAAAATTCAGCTTTAACTCACTCCATTCACTTTAGGAGGTGCGACAATATGGGAGACCAACACAATCACCCAGGCCAGTGGTTTGCAACCTGTGATGACAATCTTCTGATGAGGTAAAGCTACTCAGCCTTGTGCAACTGCAGTCTTAGCTGCCAGAAATGCACGATAAAGTAGTGTGTGATTCCTGTAGGGCTTCCTATGAAGCTCTACAGGAATTCGTGCCTCATTTGCAATACTGTGGAAATTTGAACAAAGCAGTCTGAAGCAAACATGAAGATGGGTTGCAAATGGATGATTATGGTATAGGTTCATAATATGAAACAAAGAAAAGCTGAGAACCTCCTACATAGGATATAAAGGAAGTATTTGTTTGCATTTGTGGAGTTATCAGACCCACAACCACATGAAAAGTTTGACCATATGGAAGCTGTTTTGTGTTTATCACCAATTATTTATTTTATGGGGAAAATGTTTATAAATGGATAGAGAGAACAGCAGCAAGACAAGCTACCAAAAGTAATAGTGGAAGAGACCTCTTGGCTGATCTACCAACTGGAGGTAATAATATCTCCTAAACCAGCAACAGTGCCACTTTCTAAGATAGCTTTCTTCTCGGGAAAACAGGAAACAGAAAGGGATAACCGCTGCTGCTACAAAGCTTGCAATGTTAGTTAAAGATATGGCAGTTATTGCAATAGCAACACTAGAGGCAGTCGCCCATGCTGCAACAACAACAAAACTTGCTGCACTATTATCTTCTCCACCCACTGACCAGGCCTTTTATTCACATCTAATTTGTTGGGAGTCCACGGTTAGCTTTATGTCTACTACTTAGCAGCACCCATTAAGGTAACTATGGGCCAGATTCTACCACTTATGTCAAGTGGTACTTTGTTTTGAGTATCCTGATTGATTTCGATGGGACTATTTGTGAAGCTGTGTACTATTCAGTGTGAAGAAAGGGTGGCAAAATGTGGCCCCACAGAAATCAAGAAAATGATCATAATCAATCACCATTTTTGAATGTAATGTTAGCTGCAGACATATAGGGATGATCATCATCAAACATGCAGAATCTACTAAGGACCACTGTGCCAGCCAGAGGGACCACAGTTGATAGCTTCTTACCAGGCCTTGTGTAGTGAAGTTCCCACATCTGGCTCAATCTTGAGACACCACAAATCTCTGGGATGGCCATACAAGCGGTGCCAGATAGGGTCAAGGTATGCACCCCTTCGTGTGTTGAGGGAGAGTTTGAGAGCATGGCGTGCTGGCATCTTTTTGTCTATCCTGACGATGTGGCCGAAGACCATGCAACGCCGCTTTTGAATACAATGAGCAATTGAAGGAAGGCCAAATCTTTCTGAGATTGTACATTTGCACAAAGTCAAACCACTTAATGCTCAGGATTTAGCACGGACAGTGCATATGGAATACCTCTGGATATAGAGGGATGACTTGCACAAATCTTGCATGTCACCTTCTTTTGCGATTTCTGTCAAGATCCTGGGACATTTGATATTCTGTGATGATTATCTGTAGAACGGAGGTTTGTAGGCTTCTCAGTAACTTAAAAATCTCACTAACAATGAAAAAGCCTGTAGTGACTGTAGATAACCACACTGTTTAGTGGCAAAAAGCACTAATGACCTCACCTCATCTTTCACTATCCTAGTTATTACACATCACCAATGCAATGCTATACTTTGCCACAAAGGGTCAACCCCATAAAGAAATGGCAATAGGGTTGCAAAAGCACAAGCTGAAGGCAAAATGACGTGTCCAGTTCTTGCACCCATGCTTAAAGAAGTATGTTGAAAAATTGGAAAGGATTCAATAAAGAGCTACAAAGATGACTTGATCTCTAGAAAACATTCCTTATAGTAAAGCCTTAACTTTCTCGGAGATTGGGCTTTATAAGAGGTTGGTCACCATCTACAAATACCTACATGGGGAAGATATTTCTGATAATATAGGGCTCTCTAATAAAGCAGACAGCTGTTATTAGAAGCTGGAAGCTGAAACTAGACAAATTCAGATTAGAAATAAGATACACATTTTTATCAGAGAAAGTAATTAACTATTGGAACAACTTACTTAGGAACATAGTGGAATCTCATCAGCTGAAGTCTTTAAGTCAAGACTGAATGTCTCTCTGAAACAGGCTCCAGCTCAGTGCTTCTCAGATGGTGGGTTTTGACTCCTAATGAGGCCCATGAAAGGCAAATGGGTTGGCTTTAAGCTGTTGATAATTTCATTACAATCTAAAGCAAAAAAAAAAAAACCTCACTCCCCCACTTCCCACTCACTCAGATCCTTCATGGTTAAGTACTATCTGTCATCCATTTGATATACACACACACACACACACACACACAGTATATGTGTATCAGTATTAGCATTGATAAATTGATTAACTCTTACTTTAACTGTAAATGTAAAGAGATCATGATTTTTTTTATTTCAAATCAGCCTTATTTAATTATTTCAAATCAGCCTTATTTAATAAGGGATTATCAACCTGAAAAGATTGAAAAACACTGCTATTGCTCAAATAGAAGTTATGGGCTTGATGTAGAAATTACTGGGTGAAGTCCTAGGGCTTGTTTCATGCAGGAGGTCAGGCTAGATAGTAAAAGTGGTGTCTTATGGCCTTAAAAATATCAATGAATCTAGGTAATGTTCTTATAAAAGGCAGAATATAGAACAGGGATTTTATTATCATTTTATCTGCCCACTACTTTAGTATCAGAGCATATCTTATTTCCTGCAGCAATGAGGGTGCCTAGCATGTAGTCTTTATTTCTTGTTGCTGTTTAAATATTTAGCTCTTTGGCATAAGAAATATATATAGCTTTATTTCCCTTTGTGTCCTGTGGGAACCCCATTAATGACACCATGGCATTAGTAAACATTTAGTTTAGTGCTTGTGATTTACAGAAGGGTGAGAGGGGTGCAATATTTTGTTCCTTCTGAAAGTTAGTCAAACTAAAATTCAGATCTAGTACTTTGGGGTCCTCAGTTTTTATGACCGTGAGCAATAGGACTCATAGGAATAAAAAGCAGGCTATTTATGTTCTGCTACTGCCCTTGGCTCTCTTTTGGCTTCTTTATATTCCCTTTCTGGCTTATAAGAAGTTATAAGAAGTATGTTTTGGTCATGTTTGGAGCAGTGCTGTCTTGGCTCTTGCCTGTCAATTCTGTATTTTGAAAGGTTGGATATCGTTTTTCATTTTTCCAGGTACTATTGTTACCTCATAAATGCTGATATTGTTTTCTAGATATTGGATCTGCCATATTCCCAGCTCACTCAAAAACATGCTTTCCCAGTATCAACAAATGAAACACATCTTTACCGTTTAGCTCACAGAAATAATGTAGTTGCCTAATCTATAACCCTGCCAAATTCATGGAAGTCAATAAAACTGTGCAAGACTTCACAATGCAAATATTTTTCCTAAATTATGTGAATTATTGTGTAGGAAACAAAGTGAAAAAACACATTTCATCAGTTCTACTAATAGTGTTTGTATTTTTATTTTTCTATACATCTGGGGTTCTCCTTATTCTGATAAAATATGTGCCTTTTAATTTAAGTTTATCAATAATAAATATGTGAACTACATGCAGGGCTTCAGTCACTCAGTTGCCTTACCAAAAATAAATTCCCTGATGCTCCTAAGTAATAAATCTACACTTCTGATAACAGGAACATTGAGTGTTGTTGTATGGTCCTTAAAGTACTTTTGGGGGAGGGAGGGAGGCAGGGGAGAGTACTTTAAGCAATGAGTTATAAATAGCAAATCTCCATTTCCTTCTTTCACAGGCTATCCTGAGCCATCTTCTGCTTTTCACTGTGCTATTTTGGATTGTTGTTAGTTAAGTGAAAGATACTTTGTAAGGCTCTGTCATTTCACTTACTCAGAACTAGTATTTTACCTTAGATATTTTAGCATTTAGCCAACAAAAATATAGCATTTAGAGGGACTTAGCCAGATAAATTGAAATAAACCAAAGATGGCTGGGAACACATAAAAAGGTATGTAAGTTGGTCAAAAACATAAGTTATATAGATTCATAGCTTTTAAGTTCCTCTGGCACAATGGAACTCTCAATATAACAGTAAAGCTCACCTGGGTGGGAAACAGACCTTTCTACAGAATGGTCTGAGAGAGTAATTTAAAAAAGTTACTACCTGCTCTGTAACTGTTCTTCTTCAAGATGTGCTGCACATGTCCATTCCACTTCAGGTGTGCGTGCATCAAATGAGTGAATATTGAAGACTTTTCCCTTAGTGGTACTACTTAGTGGGGCAATAAGTGCACTCCCTGCTGCTTCATGCTGCCGTGCCATGGTATAAAGGACAAAGCCACTCGGACAACCTTCAGTTCATTTTCACCGGACAGACACGAATATCATAGAATTCAGGACTGCCACTGTAAACTCTTTTCTTTGAACAGGGAAGAGTGACTTTTTCTCGTGGATCAGAAGCCTCAGCACTCTGAAGATGGACTGGATCTTGGTCACACTGAATTCTACCTGGTTCTTGGAACTGATCTCTCACCAACCAGTTGTAAAGGTACTGAAACACTTGAATTCCTGTTTTCTTTAGGAACACAACCACCATTGCCATGCATTTTGTAAATACTTTCAGGGTTATGAATAGGCCAATGGGCAGGACTCTAAACTGATAGAGTTAGGGTCAACCAATCCCACTGAGGAATCTCCTATGGATTTGATATATTGCCACATAGAAATGTGTGTCTCTCAAGTCAAGGACAGATACAAACTGGACCCAAGGAGGGGATAATGGATGCTGGAGTGGCCATATATATTTGTTTAGCCCTTAAAGGTCTAATATAAGTCTGAGACCTCTTTTTGCCTTTGGAATTAGGAAGTGGGGTGTGAATAAAACCCTTTAGTTCTGTGTAAAGGAGGAACCTCCTCGATGGCTCCCAACGAGAGGAGAGACTGGACCTCTCACAAGAGGACCTCTTCATGAATGTGTTCCCTGAAGAGGAACTGGGAAAGAAGTGGGGAGAGAGGGATAGAAATACACTGAAGACTGTATCCCAATTCCACAAAGCTTAGGACTCACTGGTATGTACTAATATTGGTCCAAAAACCTAGGAAGTGGGATAGAGATAAGGATAGGGATAGGGATAGGGATAAGAGATAGGGATAGGGATAAGATAAGCTGGCATAGGGCAAACTGCAAAGCAGTCCTTGACAAGGCAGCCAAACATACCGCTTGGCATTCCCAGACTGTTTGGATGGGCTTGCTGCAGACAGAAAATCCAATGTATATGTGTATGTACCCGGGTGAGGGGCCTGGTACCTCTGTTCAGTCATTTTAGTCAATGGAAACAGAGAAGATGGTGTTGGCACAAAATCCTTGTGGGCTCCAAAATGGCCTCTGTGAGGGGTTGAACTAGTTGGGAGGCCCTGTTGAGCCCCAAATGACCACCAATTGATTGAGCGCTCCTGAACTACCTCCATTTGAATGTCCATGGAGGAAGCCACCCTCACAAATAAGTCCTGTTGTGCCCTGCAATTATCCTGAAGAGGTGAGGATATACCAGACACCACTGCCTCATCAGGGGATGGGGAGGAGGTACCCACAACAGATTTGCAGTGGAGCCTTCCATATCTCTTCTGATGGAGGTTCCACTGGGGCAGTTTCTTGTACTAAGTGTCAGGGGTGACTTTGCATGCCTTCTCACGTGAACTATCCCAACATTTACTTGGGGATCTGAAGGGATGAGGGTCTGGAGAAGATCTGGTGGTGAAAGGAAACCTTCACAGATTCCAAACGGCCATTGATTAGGCATTGGAGCCAATCCAGTCTGTGCCATTCCACCAAAGTGGAACCTCTGCTGAGTATCAAGGGTGAAGACCCTTGGATGGAGAGTGCTCCAATTCAGAGGATGAGCTGTTCCTGAAGGTAAGTCAGTCTGAGGGTTTATCATTACTAGACAAAATGTCTCCTAAGTTGCTGGGAAGGCTGGTGCTGAGCGACACAGGATATCTCATACAGGCACAAATGCATCTGGCATTGTTGACACTTAGAGGTTCTACTGCTGCTGCTGCTGCTGTTGCATCAAAGGGTCGGTGCTGTAGTAGCGGTTGGTCTCAATGGCACTGGCATTGGTGCTAGCATCAACAAATCCACCCGAGATGCTATCAGTACCAGTGAGAATTTCCTCTCCAAGTACCAAGTACTCTACTCTGCTTTTCTGCTTTGTTTACTGGTTGATAGTGTCAAGGACCTTTTTCTTTTAGAGGATGAGTTCTTCAGAGGTCTCTACTGGTCTCTCTTTCCCAATACTGGGAAAAGAGAATGATGCTGAGACTCCGAAATGTTTGAAGGAGCCTCCTTACAGACTTAGACATGCTCAGTGCCCACCCCAAGCCGAAAGGCTCCATAGGTTGACTCAGGGCAGCTTCCATCAGGTAGTGATGAAGCCTCTTCTCCTTGTCATTTTTGGTGCAGGGCTTAATGTCTCTACACAGCTGGCACCAGTCTCACACATGATCCTCACCAAGGCACTTCAAACACTGATATCAAGGGTGACTCAGTGACACAGATTTTCTGCAGCTGATGCAAGGCTTAAAGCCTGGAGACTGAGGCATTCCCTGATACCTGGTGATGGTACCCAGAACAAGAAGGAATGGACATATCTGCTTACCTACAAGACAAATAAGAAATGAAACCTATACTAAACTAGCTATAAACTACAAAAATGAGTGCAAACTATCTAGAAGAGAAACAATTTCCTTAAAAGGGAGCAAATAAACACTTGCAGAAGCACTCTAGCACACACCAACTTCTGACCATGGATGGTAAGAAGGAACTGAGGTGGGGGCGGGAAACAGCTCTGTCTTTTATACCATTGTGCAGCAGCAGGAGGCTGCAGAGAGCACTACCCCAAAGGTTAACGCTAAGGGAAAAAATTCTGATGATGGTACACTGAATGCACACATATCTGAAGTAGAATTGACATGTGTAATCACTCAAAGAAGAACTAAGAACCTTCACAACACTCACCACTTTTCACTTCAGTGCAATGCACAATTTTTGACCTTCCTTTCTTCAATGTAAACACATAACAGGTATATTTATAACAATTAAACCAAATCAAAGGAAGCCTACCAAAACAAGACAATTCCACTCCACATGCTTCTATCTCTGGGGAGAGGATGAAAGAGCAAATACCACATGACTGCTGTTGTCTCATTGTTTATGCACTACTGGAAGGCGTCCAGGAACTATGATGATGAGAATGGTATAAAAACCTACCTAAAATAGAATTAAAGCCGGACAAAACTATTAAAATAATCTAATCTGCCCTCCTGCACAGCACAGGCCATAAAATTCATCCATCTTACCGAGTAACCTATGATTTAACTATGGACATCTTTCAGAAGGAGTTTTTAAATCAAGACTGGATCTCTAAGTGATGGAGAATTTACCACATCTGTTGCAAATCCTAATTATACTCACTGTTAACAAAAGTAATTGCAATTTATTTCCACCCTGAATTTTGTTGACGTCAACATCTAGCCACTGGATCTTGTTATGCCTTTGTCTACTAAGTTACTGAGCCTTTTAGTAACTGACGTCTTCTCCCTATGTACATTATAGATCATGATTAAGTCACTTAACTTTTTCTTCAATAAACTAAATATACTGAGCACTTTTAGTCTCTCATAATGTGTATTTTCCATATTATGAAAAAACCCACTAAGATTATTCCCATCTATAAACAAAAGCCTAGTGCTCCAAATCTGTGACAGATTATACAGGGAACAACTTGCAAACCTAAATATCTGCTTAAAAGGAATCTTGAATTTGCTTAATAAATGCTCACAGTAGTACACTTTCAAGTATTTATTGGTGCACTGTTCAACCCACAAGGGTATTACACTGAATTTCTACAGAATTTTAACATAATATAAAAATCATCTTGTATGTAACACTAGAATGAAGCTCACTTTCCTAAATCTCATTCTAAAGGGCCAGAAGAATGGACAGAAGCATTCTGATACAGCTGATAAATGATCCTTTTCACTCACATGCAAAGGATATAGCAAATAATATTGTAAGCATTGTTCTTCCTCAGCAAAACAAAACATGTAAGCTCTAACAAGAAGCAAGCTCTGAGGTGGATGAGGACCTGATAGAGCATCTTTTTCATAGTTCATTGCTGCTTAATTCTATTTGGGCTAGTTAATCCCACACTGGTTTTGAAAAATCAGACAAATTCTAAGACCGCTGTAGCTTCATTGAAGTTATTGCAAAAATGATTTATCCTACCTGAGAGTCTAGCCACCTATCTTTAAAAAGGCTTAATTTTGCTTTGTCATCTTCTCTTCTTTAGTTCAAGAAACTTGCAGGCAAGTCCAAGTAACTCATATGAACATTTCTTTTTTATTATTTAGTTCATAATATGAATGTAAGCAGAATTAGGGAAAGGTTAATTTCCTATAGCCCTGCTCTTTACTGTCTCTCATATAATATTGTTGCCCCTTGGCCCAAGTGGATAGCCAGCATTCAAGGCCTTTATGGGTTGTTTCCATTAGGAGAATAAACTGATTATACAAGTCTTGTATTTCTTTGATGCAGTCTTGTTTGTTTATTAAGAATGTATAAAGTCCTGTTTCCCTAAACATAGCTGGAACAAACAGTAGGCAGTTTCCTTGCTCAGAATTTCCAAGCCTGCCTTTCCACCCAATATGCTGCCCAAAAGCACCTCTGTTGGTTTCCTCCCAAGACCACAATCACACTGCTTCACTTGCTGTCTGCTCACTGTCTGGTTCCCTTCTGCTTCTCACACACAGAGGCATAAAGCTCCATGAATCTATGCCCAGCCCCTGCATTTTAAGTCAGTCCCAGGGAAACCCCTGTCACTCTGTGTTGTGGCTTGTTCCGTTCTTCCCATGTGGTCCAATGGCTTCTATTGTTTGGGCAGTGGCTTCTATTGTTTCAGCTATCTTACTCCATAAGGGAACTGAATTCCTTCCTCCATTTAGCTTGAAATGAAAGGTGGATAACAATCCATCCACTGCTATGAGTTCTGTGATTGCTTGTAGATCAGACACTTTTTGGCAACCATCAACACCTTCCAGCACAACAATGAATGATTCATCTACAAGTAAAATGCAGCAACCTCTGGGGTAAAACATGGCAATTTTAGTGCACTAGTTTCATTGTAATCAGAGAAAGGGAAGAATAATTTTGTCCAAATGAAGCTGCAGTAGAATATTTTAGATCAGCTGAATGAATTACCAAAATTGGAATTTGACTAGACCATCAGGATTAGCACTGCTATTCTTGCAAGCAGGGCTCTTTAATGTTCAGGACCTTGCCTTTACTTCTCATTCAAAAGGCAGCACCTCCATTAGCACAGTGCTACCTATCAACACACTGGAGTTTTTTTTCAGTACTAATTCAAAGAGAATTGTACTAAGTACTGCAGCACCAATGCTGCATTCTGACATCACCTGGGGTTTTTTTTGGATGCTTCCATTCAAATGCTGACCAGCCCCCACCTGCTTTGTTTCAGATATTTGAGATCGCTACCTGACATCACAGAGCTACTGTATAACAGATTTTTTTGGATGAAGCCTAAATTCACTTCAGCACTTATGGATATGTCTGTGTTGTGGCGGGGGTGTGAATGGCAGCTTATATAAACATATACTAGCTGTACTCTAGCTAAGCTTGCTAAATATAGATGTGAGAACACCACAGTGCAGACCTCAACACTGGCTACGCAAGCCTGCCTGCCTTCTCCTCAACCCCAGAGCTGCGTACTCACTTAGGAAGCCATCATTGAAGCCTGTACCACAGTGTCCTCATTTCTATTTTTACCAAGTTAGATAGAGTACAGCTAGTGCAGGTACCTTTGCATAAGCTGCCATTCACTGCACCGGCTACATGTAAAAATTTCCTTTGTGTCTGATTCTGCTATGGTTCGATTGCTGGGGAGAAATGTTTAGTTTCGTCATATGATTAGTTCATTAGCTGCAGTGGATTTACTCAAGGTATATGTGAGGGTAGAATTTGGGTAAGAAATCTCTTCTCAGCTATCTGATTATTTATACTACATTAATATTAATTTTTATTAGTGAAAACATTAATATGCCTATCAAAAATTTATGTTAAAAATATCTAGGCTAAGTTCTTGCAAATCAACCAAGGTAAGCACCTGCCTGAAAACCTGCATCCAGCAAGGGTTGAGTCCTCCCCAATTTGGAGAAAGTGTCTTGGCTCCCTGAAGACTCAGGACACTATCCTTCAGACAGGAGTCATAGGTGCACTCCTGCTCCAAAGGATACAAAAGTATTCTACGCATGTACCTGTGCATAGGCTGTTTACGCTCTTTCCAATATAATCTGTGTGCATTGACAAGGCAGAGGAGAGACTCAGTAAGGTTGAGAATGGGGAGAAGGTAACCAGAATACAGGCACACTTTCATATTTGGGGGCATTTATGCACAAGGCCAGAATTTGACCATTTGCTTTACTGTGTTCTGTGCGATACATTCAAGAATATAAACTTCATGAAATATCCAAGAGACACACAGTTGGTTTAAGTATAAAAAAGGGAGGAGGGTATGAACATTAACTTGTGAATCTGTTAAACTGTTCTACAAACATTGGGCCCTCTGTTTTCCATTTACCACTGTATCATCCTATTTTACATTTTTTGTTTGGTTAGGGGGAAGATTCTGCTTAAGTACTTCTTGCTACTTCCTACTTAACAATCTGGGGAGCACTAGTGAAGGGAATTAAATTGTAGTTCCCTTCAATTGCATGTATATGTATGACTTGTCAGTGGTTTTCAAAAGTGAAAAGCATCTTCCACAACACCGTCCAATTAGCAATACTATTTGGAACGCAGTGCTCAAAGTGCAATTTACAGGATAGGATAGAGGTAGCATTGGGGTTTTTTATTGCCTAGAGAAAGGCCAGGAGAATTTAAAATTAGTATCAACAAATGTAAAAGAAAATAGGAAATAAAGTCTTATTGCTCCAGAACCCATTATATTGCCCTTACTTTTCCATGCTAGCATATGATCCTTCTGTATACTTTGGCACTAAAGCCATAAAACATAAAACTACTCCTGTTTTGCAAACAGCAGGGGTTTTGTATCTTTTAAAAAATATTGTTTGGAAAGTATCATCTATATAAAGCAACTACTCCCCACAGTGATTAGGATAACAGAAAAAGTTATAAAATCTTGGGTCTGAATTCTCTGTATGCATCTCCCTTTGACTTCACTAGAACATGCAGGGCTCATCCAGAGAAGAATTTAGCCCCAATAACGAGATGGGGATAGGAGATAATGAACCAGTCCCTCTTTTTTGTATCAATATTCTAAATCTATTGAATCCTTATTATCTATTATGTACTTCTAAGAAAAAAGAAAATGAGTAATCATCCTCTTCGTTCATCTCTAGCTTTTCTAGTGGGATGTTGCCCAGAGAACCCCTCTGGAACAGAACATAACATGCATGACTCTGACAAACTCACTAACTTGTTTGGTCTCTAACCTGTGCCTTTTGGGCAAGTTTATTGAGACAGTATCTACTTGAAGTCCTTGATCCTTGTAAATTAGGTTTCACTTCTAGGCATACTATGGAAACTGAACTAGACTGATTGCTGGGAGATTCTTCACCAAATAAATTTGATCGGCACAGTGCAAGACTGCAGTATTAAGGGTATAAGAACAAGGTAAAAAATGGTGAGCAGAGGAATCTGATTCCACATTAACAAGACCACTGCTGAACATCTAGCAAATGACCCCTGGCTTGCATCAGAGTAGAATACTCATCTGTCTTGATTTTTGGCAGGGTTTACTGCAAACACCATATTTAGCTTCACAATGTAGCTCTCCACATAAGCAGGCAAGAGTGAATCTAATGAAACTTAGCTTAAGGTTGTGTTAGCATGCATATCTATTATAGTTTATATAATATTAACATGATTTGTAATACATAATAATATGGTGTGCAATATGTATAACATATATGTTGCCTCACTGCATATTGAGGAAGACACTTCAGAACACAGGACTGGCAGAGACCTCCTGGGTCACTGAGTCCAGTCCCCTGTCACAGCAGGCAACCCTGTCATATAGTCCCATTCATAAATTTTTGAAGGCCCGTCTTAAAAACTTGCTACGTTTTTTGCCCCCACGACTTCTTTTGGAAGGCTGTTCCAAAGCTTCACTCCTCAGATAGTTAGAAGCCTTCTTCTAGTTTCTAGCCTAAATTTATTCGTAGCCAGTTTATACCCATATTGTTCCAGCACTGTCCTTTAGCTTAAATAGCTCTTCTCTCTCCCTGGTGTTTGCCACCAGGTGTATTTAAAGAGAGCAATCCTATCTTCTCTCAGCCTTCATTTTGCTAGGATAAAAAAGGCAAACTCTTTTAGACTTCTCTCATAAGCTAGCCTCCACATTCCATCCCCTGAGCATGCTAGTAGTCCTTCTCTGCACCTGCACCTGTTTGAACTCCTCTTTCTTGGGACTGGGTGACCAGAACTGTATATAGTAAGAATTATATATACACTGATACTTCAGATCCTAAGAGCCTAGGTCACTTTTGAAAATGGGACGTAGCTGCTTAAGTCACTGTAGGTACTGCTCCATTCAGCATTGCAACTCCTAAATACCTTTAAAATTCTGGGCCTACCTATCTAAAGAAAAGTCTCAAGAATCTCTTGAAATACACATTTTAAATTATACTCAAAACTCAGGAAATAAAAGCTTCATATATTTTTCTCCACAGTTATTGGATCTCTAATTTTACTCTATTGTACTATTCACTAGCTTAAGCATGACATTTCTTCAGCAAACAGTAAATTTCCTTCTGACCAGTCTTGCCTCTTCACCCATCTCTCTGAAGCAGGCACTAAATCCCTTTGCCATGTTTTCTGCATATTTTGTTTCATTCAGGACAGCTTGCTTTCTAAACCTTAAAGAATACATTCTAGAAAGTCAAGAACATAATTTTCTGATTTATTTCAATTATTCTTCTCACCTTTTATCACAGAAACATCCCCTAAATCAGTAATCCCCAAATGTTTTCAGTTGTGCCCCCATTACCCAGTCCACCCCCCAGGAGGCAGGGTTTGGAGATGGAGGGTAAGTGGGGCAGGACGGTGTAGGGCTGCTGGTATCTCTCTCACCGGAGTCAATCCCAAGTGTTCCCTCAGGCTCCAGCAGCAGCTACTGCTTTTCCTATCCCCTGGTGGCAGAGGTCTTTCTGATCAAAAACTGACTCGTGGCAACTCTAACTGCCTGGGCTAGGGGCCACAGCAGGGCACTGGGGCTGGGAGGGAAGGCGTGGCTGGGGTGGAACTGGAGGCACAGCTTACTCTTATTCATTGTATGCTTCACAGGGAGAGTACTGAGAGGTTGCCAGCAAACAACCACCATGGAGAGGTATCACCACTAATCCTGTGGTGAACTACAAACTGCTTTCCCCTCAGAAAAGAAGGGAAAAAGTTAAATACCTGAATATCATAATTGCACACTCCGGAACAGACTCAGAGTAGAACAATGTATGTATGATATTGCATAAATAAAACAATCATTCTGAACACAGAGTGCCAAAGATCAGAAGCCTGACCTGAGCACCTTCATCCAGGAAATTACCTGTATAATTCTCCTGTAGATGAAGGGTGGGGTATTCAGGGAAGGGTGTGGGGAGCTGGTTATGTCTAATTAGTACTTTATACAATAAAAAAATGCACAAAGCTTGCTGCTAGCCAAAAGGTAGAAGAATCTGAAAAAGAAAAGAATCCCATATCCTTTAGCTAAAGTTTTAGGTTGAGTTTGGCCTGTTCTATCAACCCATAAGCCCTCAAACTATAGAGAAAAGCCATGAAATAAGAAGAGGAAGTAGTAGAAGGGTGGGAAAAAGGAAAAGATTTAGAGTAGGCAACAAAAAAAAATCATACCAGACAATGAAAGATTCAGTCAGCATACTCTGAAATAGCATGGCTGGAGTACAAATGCATCAATGATGAGAATACTGTAAGGACCTAAATAGACAACTTCTTGTGATAAATTACTTTCTGCTGTCGTGGAATCTGTTTGGCTCACTCTGCATGCTGTTATGAAAAGGTCCAACCAGTCAAGGAGCAACAAAATTTCTTTAGCACAAGAGTTTGAGCTTCAAGTCTTTACTGGATTTAAGGTTTAGTCTCCCCATTAGTAACAAAAACAGAGGCTTTCACTGAAATGCTGGAACAATTTGCACAGTGTCCTGAGAGCCACTGAACTAAACAGTAAACCCTGTATATGATGGAAACCACTTTAAGCCAGGGGTGCAGCCACACATCCCAGCACTCTTAGTTCCAGCACCTCTGGCTTTCACGTAAGGCAAAAGAGCCTCCAATGTAGCCCTTCAGCTACAAGGTGTGGCATTTTATTTTCTGTTTCCCATCCCTTATAAAGTTAAAAGGTTTCCAGTTAGCTCTGAGCACCTGACTGGACTTAATGAGTCATTAATAAATGAGGTACTCATAGATTATGGTAATACACCCTATAAAAAAGCCTATATATACAATTTAAAAGTCAGTGAACTACTGCAGCTGCAGTTAGTGTGGTTTTTTGTCCACAGTCGGGAGAGAGACTATTGTAGACTTCCCTGCTTCAGGGAGGCCTGAGCTAAAGATCTCATCCCAGGAGTTATAAGTAGAGCTGGTCAGAACTGAGAATTTCCATTTTGCAGAAAATTCCAAAACTGGGGGGAGGAAAGTTGTTGTGTTTCAGAATAAAATGCAGAATTTCAAAATTTCCCACTGAAGGGAAATCCAAAAAACAAAAGTTTCAAAATAATTGAAACAGTTCATTTTGAAACTTTCAAAACAAAATTGACCCTGGGAGCTCAAGACTCCCAGCTCCGTGGCAAAAGAGCCCAAAAGCCCTGAGAGTCCCACAGCTTCCAGGCTCCCTGGAACCCAAACCCTTATTAGATGGCAACTTGGAATCTGGAAGCCTTGGAGTCCTGGTCTCAGCGACAGAGCCGGGGCTCCTCAGAAATCCACCACACAAGCTAGTAGGAAAACAAGCAGGGTTCTGATGGAAACCTGCCTGTGGCTTGTTGGAAGTTCTAGGAACCCAATGTTTTCACAAAACATGTTGGATATGACAAATCAGCATTTTCCAATGAAACCCTATTTCATCTGAAAATTCCCAGTAGTCTGTAGTTACAACCACTCTCTGGGGCAGCAGTTGTGTGTGAAATATACCATACCAAGTGTTGTAAGCTCAAAGTATTCCATTTGATTAGGTTTTGTTTCTTTCTGTGTAACAGGTGTAGGGTCTTTGGCAAGAAATTAACTCCCTATCCATTTGCCGGTGCTCTTCTAAGTGCTTTGCATCTTGCCACACAGGAACAGAGCAAATAGGAGGTGTCCCAGCTGCAGTAGGAACAATCCCCACAATCTTTTTAGCTTGTATAGACTGTTCCCATGGACAGCAGCACAGAACTAGAGACTGGAATTGAAACTGAGATTTGCCTGTTTTCCTTGTGCCTGAGAGACACAAACTGCCTCTGGGGGCTGGATTACACAGCTAACTGACAAGCAGGGCAAACAAATGCCAGCTCCAGATATCCTTCACACGGCTAGAACTTTCCAGGCTTAAACTGAGCAAGGACAGATACCATATTTGGGAGGAGTTTTCAGGTCAGATCCCATTTGACATGCCTGGGCAACAACCGCAGGCCCTGGAGAGCCTGGGACTGCCCTAACGTGATCCAACCCTGGGTGGTGTCCGGAATCAGGGCCTCCAGCTCGCTGGCTTCTTAACACTCCTGCCCACCACTATGCCTGCCCCTGCCTTACTGTGTTCCTACTGCTTTAGCCTTACTTCTGTCCTGCCCTTGCCTTGAAACCCTCCTTGCCTTCTACCTTGCTTGTTCCAGCTCCTTACCTCTGGTTGACCCGCAGCTCTAGCTCCTATTGACACTGGCTTGACCCCCTGCAGTCCCAGATTAACATATAAACTAAACTACAGATTAGGGCCTACAATATGATGGGCCTCTAAAAAAGAAAAAAACTGACTCCATTTCAAATTGTATCAAAATCAGTTGATAAATAAAGAAGACTCTCTCAAAATATAGATGTTTTCATTCAAATATGACAAAACAATACACATCTGGCTACACAAATACCCTTACCCTTCACTAACTGTTCATTATTGACAGGTGGGAGGCCAGGGCTGAGAAAAATAATGATCATTGGACTTGTAAAATTAGTATTTCTATGAGGAAGTCTGCTATCAGTCTCCTAAGGTAGAGTTTTGTTGGCCAGCTGTTACTGGTAAGATGCTGATGGTGCTTTCATAACTTATTTAAATGAGTGAATGAATGATCTGACTGCTGATAAAATTGGGGAAAAATATGAGGTCAGAGGTGGCAGTGTCATGAAGCAATCCTGCCAAGCTCATACTCCTATGCAGAGGTTGGCTCTAGGCACCAGCGCACCAAGCACATGCCTGGGGCGGCAAGCCGTGGGGGGCGGCCAGCTGGTAATTGTTATGGCAGCAGTCAGGCGGTCTTTGGCAGCGTTTCTGCGGAAGGTCCGCCGGTCCCGCAGATTTGGCAGCGGGTAAGCCAAAACCGCAGCACCAACGGACCACTCGCTGAAACGCCGCTGAAGCGACAGGACCAGCAAACCGCCTGCAGAAACGCCACTGAATGCCACGCCTGCTTGGGGTGGCAAAACACGTAGAGCCACCCCCTGCTCCTATGTTAGTGTGTTCTTTCTTCTTTTGCTCTGTCCATATGTACAATTGTGTATTTTAGTGCACATACCACTTTCCGCTTCATGCACTATCCATGCCTCACATAATGGACTTGCAGGTGATCGTTTTATGGAGTGGATCTTCAGGAGAATAAATTTGTGTTGGCTTCCCTCCATCAGTTTTGGGAACCTTCACTGTAAATATCAGAGTGCGTTGACAAAAGGATAAATAGAGCGTTTTGAGAGAAGTGAAGGAAGATATACATATATATCTAAATATTCTGAGTACTTGGTGAATAAGTTATTTCAAATTATGTGCATATATGATTTATAAGCAAGGAAAGCCTATAATAATCATTACATATGCTTGAATATAGGTTAGTTTTTCTCACTTTCTCAATGCCTGTCTAGAGATTACCAGTCTTTTTTATTGGTATATTCTTTCTGTTTCTCACATATAGTTTGTTGTCACTTTGTGTGTCCAAGGTGTTTACTCGAGATTCATTAGTGGTCCTGGGAGAGACAGAGGATAGAAAAGTGAACACAAAGAGAGATGTCTGTCTAGAAAAGACTGGTATTTTCTGCTTGGTGGGTTTGGAGCACGCAAGATAATATTTTACTATAGGTAGTATGCTATGATAAAATTCATATATAGACTTATAAATCAGATATCGTATGCATAATACATTGTATTTTTATAGTGTGGCAAAAGAGAAATTCCAACAATTCATTGTTTTTCTAGTGAAAATTAAATTGGAATAAACATTTGTAAATATATTGTCTGGATAAACTTTGTATTTCCCTAACCAAATTCATCTAACTTTTTTTCATTTATTCGTATAAAAAGAAGGATAATTTTCCTTATGGTGTAAAAAAATTATATATCCTCTCTTGTTTTCCTATGAGAACATAGACAAACTATCACTAACTTTCACAGAAATATCATGGTAAAATAGCACAGTTTTTAGGCATATATATGTTAATTAAAATATTTTTTGTTGTATAGATATATAAGTCTCAATATTTATAATACAAATTTTTTTGCTAGTTTTAATAAACACTTTCTGCTACTAATTTTAGTATCAATGCTAAGTGAGTCAGCATAACCTTCTATAAAAACAAAATAAATCAAAATACATCCCACATACAATTTTTTGATTGTTTGCTTATTACCTGAGTGTAATTCATATCCATATAACTAATAGGTGAAATTTATGGGTTATCCACATCCTATATCCTCTATTGCTATCTTATAGCCTCTAAGAATCTCTCTGCATATTCAGACAAGGAATGTAGACAATTTAGATGCCCCAGAAGAGAAGAAAAATTTCCTGAGAACTCTTCTAGTAAATTGTATTATTTACTGTTTTTTTTTATTTTGTATTTTTATATTGTATTGTTTACTTCTACTTTACTTACATATGCAATTAGTTTAAAGAGTTTGTCTAAAATTTATTTCTGTCATGATGTCATCATTACAGAGAGGGCTGCTGAAAATTAAGATGATTATTCTATTTTTACAGCTTCTCCTTTGTATATATGCAAACATAAAGCTTTTGTGTTTATATATTCAATGTCCTTTCTGTGACACTAGGCTCTGGCTTCTGACTCCAGACACCCTTGGCTCTGGTTCCTAGTTTCTGCCTCTTGGTTTTACCCAGGACTTTGGCTCCCAATTACTGAGTACAGCTCTGACCCTAGCTACTAGACCACCCTCATCCTGGTCAGCTGACAGGTGAGCACTCTGTTTGTAGACAAAAAGCTGGACGCAGGGAGAAGCAGAAGGGGATGCAGCTCCAGAGTTACTTTCTGTTGCCAGCTGACCACAGTATAGCTGCCTTCCCATGGCAAGTCAGGGGACAGACTGGTCTTGAGGCCAACAGGAGCAGCCCACTCCACATAGGAGAGACTGAGCTTGGTAGGCCTCCCCTGTCCCAAAAACAATGGGATGACCTGGGTTTGTGACAAGAATACACCTAAACATAAATAATTTGAGAAATAATAGACCCACCTCAAACTATTTGAACAAATTTTAAAAGATTTTTCAATGGTCAATTCTGAAAAGTATAAAACAAAGCAGAAGTGGTTTAAAAATGTACAAAGAGAACTAGCTTTCACAATTATCATCAAGCTGCCCAGCTAAACTACATAAGAGACAGTACATACACAGTTTGCTCGTGCATGAAAAAATTCAATCTTCTGAAAATGCTAAAGTCTATACTCTTTAAAGATCTCACAAAGATTAAACACATTACAAACTAATATGGGTCAAATATACCTTAAATATTTAGAAACTCATTTATAAAATTGGACATGAAATTCCCCTATCCTATTTAATAATTTGAAAACGTCTCCAACAATACTGTCTTCAAAGATCAGAGCTTATAAATACCAGTGTATGAAATTACCTCCACACCAGAACAAATTGAGCACAAGTTTGAGCAGCAATTTAAAAAAGGTAAATTAAATTGTCATTCTCTATGCAGCTTCAATAGTGCTGAAATAGGTAAGTTATCTTATATAAAATATATTATATCTTATATAAGCCAAACCAAGATACAATAGAGGAGATTACAGGGTAGACCCCCCAGAATGCCTTTTCTACCACCTACCCACCATCAAGAAGAAAATTATTATGGAAAGTAAACAACTTTTTCTATAACCCAATAATTGCCAACAAAATGAAATCAAACTTCCTCCAGCCTTCACCAATATTAAACAGATGCAGCATGGAAATGCATCACCATATTATTGCTCATAAGAAGATCCTACAATCATTCTTTTTAAGCAGTATGTATATGAGAAATTGTACATATGAAAAGAACACAGCTCAGATTAGATTGTCAAGACTCAAGATGAGTTTATGAAACACTGGGCTTTAGCCACTAAGCTACTTGTTAAATTCAAGAAAAAGACAAATCATGATGACTTCAAACTAAAATGTTGTTATAGTATAAGTAGAAAGATGTCAAACTATGCCTAGTTGTGTACCTATTAAGGTATAATAATGATGCATCAAATATATATACACCACAAACACCTGTGTTCTTACCTTCATATAAAACTACCTCAACGAAAACTGAAACTTTTATTTTACATGTTTACATAAATATTCATACAAAAACTTGCTAAATACACCAGTAATTAACCAGTGTTACATCTGTACCAACATTATACTGATACATTGTATACTGTTCTGTTTCACTGATTTTTGCATTAAAACCATTGCATACTTGTGCCCAAATACATTTTTAAATGTCCATTAAAAATTTGGCATCCACACCCTTTATTATGAATGTATCTTGCAGTATCTAAAGATGTCACTTGTAGCAAATATTGTAATCTATATAATATCTTTGCAACCAGATGTTCCTTGGTTCATAATCTTGAGCTTTTCTTTTAAGCAGGTATCCTAATTTTCTGATTATTGGCTTTCCCACTTTTGTTTCATTCTTGGGGCACAATATGTTCCTGTTTCTTCTTCAGCTCCTTCTCCCCATCAAGCTAGCTGACATACGGCAGAGGAATGAGACCTATTGTTTCTCTAATCCTGGCTATAACACTGCTTGGAGAAGCTGACAAACACTGATGTAAAGAAGAGACCCAGCAAGATACAGTTGAACGCTATCCAGTTTCTAAAGGCTTGCAATAGCAGAAGCCTTGGATTGCTGTTGAGCCAGAGTCTTCTATAAACCACTCTACCAAAGCTATCTTACTTATATATTATTTTTAATATATTGTTCTTCAGTCTGATAAAATAGTTCTCTTGCTGAGCAGGATTATTCATTTCCTGAATTTACTGCTTTGTTTTGAAAAGCTGTACAAAGTGTAGATTCAAGCTTCTATGGGAATTTGAGAGGCTGGCAATGTATCTTACAATAATGAAATATCAATGTCTAAGATATCATAGAAGTAACAGAATAAAAAGCAAAAGAGGTATTAATTTAAATTCATTGCTACAAAATGTAGATTGGCTATCACTCTTAATTTAATCTAAAAATAATATTCCAAAGATGTACATTTGGAGTAAACACATTTAGTTTAGCTTTGTGGTTCCCAACCAGGTGTCCGGGGTCCCCTGGGAGTCTACAAACAGACTTCAGGGGGTCTGCTATGCAGGGCTAGCATTAGACTTGCTGGGGCCCTGAGCCCTTCCATCTGGAGATGAAGCTAAAACCTGAGCAACTTAGCTTCCTGAGGTCCACTGTGGTGTGGGACCCTGGGCAATTGTCCCACTTGCTACCTCCTAATGCTGACCCCGGCTTTCATATGCAGAAAAACAGTTTTTATAGCATGATTTTGAGGGTGGGGGTGCTCAGAAAGAAAAAGTTTGAGAACCTCTAGTCTAGCTAATTACATTCCCTTCCAAATTTTAACTGAGCTCAGCTGCTTGATCTTCAGCTTTGGTTACCTGACCTGAACTAGCCCTGTGGTCATGTGTGTGTCAGCTGAAGCCAATGTAAATAAGGAAAATATAGCATAGAATACAAATGCCTGAAAGCACCCCGATTATCTTTGGAAAGTTTAATGAGTCACTTCCTACCCCTATTTAAGTGAGATCTTTATGAGGAAGATTACATCACATTTAGTATGGGGGAAAAAAGCCAGAACAAACAATTGTGCCTCTGAAAAGCTTATTATGTCTAATAGCAGAGACTGCTAATGCAGTCGTGATTTCTTTTTTACTCAGACTTTTGCTATGCCCATGGTATGGAACCAGCAAATACAACATTATAGTATAATAAGTCAAAATACCTGCTTTGCTTACTGGGCCTAGTTCTATATGCACTCCATTGGTGAAACTTGCTCTTTATGAGGGTACTACAGTAAAGAACTATATACCACCTATACCCTCCATATAGGGCCTAAATTGAGTTTCAGTGATGCATAGACTTAGTGATCTGATGCTTTAAAAAGGGATGAATTTCAGACCTCACACAAAATTCTCACTGACGGGATTAACAAAATGTTCCAACATGCCTGAGCATTGAAGGACAAAATGTAGCTTTCACTCCAGCAAAATTTTCTGAGGAGTCCACATTTATTGGGCATTCACCATCATGGGGCTGTTTAGGTTGAGTAGGAATTTTTTCCTGTTATTGTTGCTTAGCACCAGGCAGCAGAACTGACAGCAGGAAGTGTCTCTCTCCTGTTTTCTCAATGCTCCACCTTCTGGCATCCAAGCAGCATGGAACAGGAAGTTACCTGACTCAAATGCTGAGGGAAGAGCCTGATGGGGTGCAATGGGAGGTGGCAAAGGAAACAGATTGGGACAAAAAGCCTGGGGAGTTTTTTTGCGGGGGCTGAATGAGTAACCATGGAAGTTGGTAGGAGGATAAAGACTGGCTAGACAAGAAGCCTGTGAAGGGAGAGATGGGGATGTGGACTCTGAGGAGGGAGGCTGGGATTTGGACAAGGAGCCTGGAGAAGGAGAGTGGACCTTGGATTTGGATAAAGAGCCTGGAACTGGCACTGATTGTCCGGTGTTCTTTGGAAAATATAGGATATGATCAGGTAATTGAAGGCTACAGGCATGTCGCATCTTATGCAAAGGTTCCGTTTCTCGGTTTCCACTTAAAGCAGAAACTGTGTATAGCCGAACCCCCACTGACTTCCGTGGCAGGAGAAATCGCCCACCCTAAAGAAAGTTTTTATTGGGGGGGGGGTCCGACCGCGCAAAGCGGAAATCGCGTATGTTAAATGCACCTAAGACCGCGACATGCCTGTATTATCATGCACTCCAGGGAAAGGGGCACAAATTAAGGTTGCACAGATATCCTTAACTTGATATTTCCTAACTTTGGAGTGCTTGACTTTGCAACTTGAATAAAGTTTCTAAGCTGATGGGTGCCCAATTGCCTAGATTTTTAAATAAACTGGAAAAAAAATCCACTAAACTGTTATGAGAATTAGCTATCATCCTCAGACCCTCTCCACAATTTGGGAGACAAACACCATAAAAGAACATACAGAAGGATGAAAAGAAAATGGGAGCAGTTTGATGAGTTTAATCTATGGGAGCTGATTAGGCTTCTTTTTGAAGCCTCTTCAACTCTCCTTTCTTCCTCATCTTGGTCATTCTTTTCAGCAGCTCTCTGCTGTATTGACAAGACTGCGGGGTTGGGGTGGGGGGACAGAAGAGGAAAAGCAGAAATCTTCAGTTTCAGAGTTCCCTCTATAGGAACACCACCATTAGGTAGTTATATGAAAAGTTCATCAGTTCATAAGAGTTCCAAGATTACTATATTACATATAGTCTTTCAATGCAAGCCCAGAGACATCTCTTTATAGTAAGTATATGTTCATTCTAGAAGAGAATTAAGAGAGAATTTTAATTATTGGCTAGCTTCTGCTTTCATTACAAAAGTTACTAAATTCAATAACATTATTCCAGATTTATTCCATTGCTACTAACCACAATTAAACTCTGTTCTTAAACTCCAATTCAGCTAAACATTTAAACACATGCTTACATCCCACTGACTTTAATGAGACACAATTACAAATTTAAGTGGTTTCCTGAATCAGGACCTTACATTGTAAAGTCTTTGGGGTGGAGACTATCTTGTATTTAGTCTGTGCACATGCTGGCATAAGTATAAAAGTTATAAAACAATAAAAAGAGGGCACTGTAAAAAAGGAGTATTAAAAGTAAATCAAGTTATGTTACTGGTCTGAGTATGCTAGTGAACTATACAGACAGTGAATGAATACAAAAGTGGAATGTAATTTAAACTAAATTGATAGAGTTTATAGAATATAAGTTAAGTTAACTGCGTTTTTTTTAAATGGGGGAAATTTTCATTAATGACAAGTTATTTATTTGAAGAGATTGTGCAGATTTGCAGTGTGAATACCAGCAGCTGAGCATAAAGAGTTGAAAGTTTAAGAAAACAAGCCTTAATGAAACATGTAATGTTTGCATTGATAAATTATAAAATTGTCAGCATCAAGTAGTTTTGCAGTAGTTGGACTGAACACTTTATAAACCATGAAGAAAGGTGGAGGGAAACAATGTTAATCACTCAGATTAATTTTGGTTTTGTGCTATAATTTAATTGACTGTTAAAATAACTGAGCCATTCAGAAATATTTATGAGAATTCAGTCCTACTGAGTGGGATTCATTCTTTGATTGGAGTATGTATTTCAAAAATGATTTAATTTCAATAAGAAAAAGGCAATGGTGTGTAGGAATTTGAAAGCTTCTCAATCAAGCAATGCACTTTGTCCTTGAGGAAAAACTGCATATTGATGGATTAGCTGTAGTACAAATCTGCCCCCTAGTGAGAGACCAGAATAAATCCTGAAATTTTAAAAAAAGACTATCAAGAAGTGAAAGGTCATCAGAAGGGAGATTTGGAATTAAAGATGAGAATAATTAAACCATACCTCCATCAGCTGGAACCCCTTTGATGTGATTACAGTGAATAGGAGTATTCATTAAAACTCAATCAGAGATGGAATCCTGGCACTGCAACACTGTTTGAATGATTGAATGAGAAATGGTTGCTGGATTTATTTCATCCCAATGTTACTGGCTCTTTGTAGACTATGTAGGTCACAAAGTATGGTGGAATCAAATAGGGATGCCATTTTTGTGCTCTTTGTGATGTTCCTTAAATTTTAAATGTTTCACTAAGTACACTAGCAGAGATGTGACAGATAGACTGATACATAGCTTTGTTTACAAACTAGCATGAACACAATGTGTACATGCCTCCATTTTATAAAAATGCAGGATTTGCAATTGTAATTTAGGTGCCAGCATCTGAAAAATTAGTTCTAAAAGAATAAATTTAGAAATAAAGATATCCAATTCACATGGGAACTCGTACTTCTGCCTATTATTCTATATGTGGAAGTTTGAAACGTCAGGGTGGCCACTGCTATTGATATGTAATGGAGCTTCTACACATCAATAATTCAAGCAGTCACTCAAGTTTAAGAGGGTTCCAATTGCAGCTTCAAAAGTGAGTGAAAAACCAAGAGTGTAAAATAGCTTTTGTCAAACATATTTCCAAGGTGTGTATCCCTCAGAAAACTACAGATGGTAGATCTGTCATAGACCAACTTATTCAGCAGAGAAGTCATTCTGCTGCAGAAGGCAATCCCTAGTAATCCTGTCTCACAACTTTGATCCACCATGATTTCAACAGCTTCCATCCCACCATCAACCTCAGCCTGGAGCAGTGTACACGAGAGGTCCACTTCCTGGACACCCCGGTACAAATAAGTAACAGTCACCTAAACACCACCCTATACTGAAAACCTACCGACCGCTTTGCCTACTTTCATGCCTCCATCTTCCATCCTAGACACATTACACGCTCCATTGTCTACAGCCAAGCACTGAGGTACAACCGCATTTGCTGCAACCCCTCAGACAGAGGCCAACACCTACAAGATCTTCACCAAGCATTCTTAAAACTGCAATACCCGCATGAGGAAGTAAGGAAACAGATAAACAGGGACAGACGTGTACCCAGAAGCCTTCTGCTGCAAGACAAACCCAAGAAAGAAACCAACAGACCACCACTGGCCATTACCTACAGTCCTCAGTTAAAACTTCTCCAACACATCATCAGTGATCTACAACTCATCCTGGACAATGACCCCTCACTTTCACAGGCCTTGGGAGGCAGGCCAGCCCTCGCCCACAAACACCTGCCAACCTCAAGTAGATTCTCACCGGCAACCACACACTGCACCATAGCAACTCTAACTCAGGAACCAATCCATGCAACAAATCTCGATGCCAACTCTGCCCACATATCTACACCAGTGACACCATCACAGGACCTAATCGATCCGCCACACCATCATTGGTTCATTCACCTGCACTTCTACCAATATAATATACGCCATCATGTGCCAGCAATGCCCCTCTGCTATGTACATCGGCCAAACTGGACAATCCCTACGTAAAAGGATAAATGGACACAAATCAGATATTAGGAATGGTAATATACAAAAGCCTGTAGAAGAACACTTCAACCTGCCTGGACATACAACGGCAGAGCTAAAGACAGCCATCCTCCAGCAAAAAAAACTTCAAGACCAGACTTCAAAGAGAAACTGCTGAGCTCCAGTTCATCTGCAAATTCGACATGATCAGGTCTGGACTTAATATTGACTGTGAATGGCTTGCCAATTACAAAAGCAGTTTCTCCTCTCTGGGTGTTCACACCTCCAGATCACCTGCTGGAAGTGGGCTTCATCCCCCTGATTGAATTTACCTTGCTTTCTTGCCTGCTATTTATACCTGCCTCTGGAGCTTTCCACAACATTCATCTGATGAAGTGGGTCTTAGCCCAAGAAAGCTCATGATCCCTAAAATCTGTTAGTCTATAAGGTGCTACAAGACTCTGCTGCTTTTGCAGATAATGTAGTGGTTCAGATAGAGCAGAGAACCCAAGCCAGAACCACAAGCGGGAGGATGACAAGTTCCCAGCCATGGGGAAGGCTACTGCTAGAGGTCTCATGCCATCTCATTTATCCCAACTCCTGATTGCCCAAATAAAATCCATGTCCCCGGCCTATGCTATTGGGCAAATGAGGAACACACTGTGCTAGCCCTCTCAGGGGGTATTCCATATCTCAACCCTTCAGCCAAGCCACATACAGTTCAGCCACCTTCTGGGGAAACAACAAGGCCCAGCTAAAAGTTAGCAAGATATGCCAACACACACACCCCACAACCTTCAGCCCCATCCCGGGCTATTTCTCAGCCCCACTCAGGGCTCCATATTTCTTCCCTTGGACTTGCATGCCCTTTCCTCAGGGGCTGATAGGAGAGCACAAGCCCATCATCTGCTCTAGGTTCTGACCCAAGGACACCATATTAAAAAACTAGGTCTTTTCCTTTAGACAAGCTACTGTTTTCCTAGGCTACTTTCTACATCTAAGAGCCTTTGTTGCTTGCCTACACTACAGCATTCTTTTGGTTCCTAGGCCTCCCCACTCTCCATGAGTCCACACAACTGCTTCCTTCTCTCTTGAATTAACTATTTTTCCACCCCCACTCTACTGAAGTGCTTTTATTGACCCTAACTTCAGGTCTTTTCCACCACACCTAACCTACTTCCCCTAGCTCCTTCTCCTTGCTGATTTCTTGACTATTTAAGCCCTACTTCAAGATTCCTCTTACACCCAAAACAAGCCTTGCTTTGCTTCAGAGTAAACCCTACTTCTACTATAATCCCTCCACTTCCTTACAAGACATATGTTCCTATTCATCCTTAGTTATGTCCACCTCCTCTGCCCAGAATAGAATAGGTGATCAAACACAGGTTTGCTAATGGGCTCTTAATTCCTTGTCTAACAGGTGATGGGAATAAGCCCCACCACAAGAAGGAAGATCCTTTTGGGAACCAGGATGTGGGTGAGCACCAGCTCATCCACTGCTAAAAGCCACAAAAAGGAAGATAATTAATTTATTCTGCCAATCTGACAGTCAAGCGTGAATGCTAGCACCCTAGCCAAAAGGGGAAGTGTTCAGGCAGTAATGCAGGAGAGGTCTCTCAGGAAATCTCACCAGGCAATTACCCTGGCAGAGCAACACCATTTGCACTCCTAAGTGTTTTACTAGATTTTTATTTCTCCCTGTGTAGATGGACCTTCTTCCTCAGGAAAGACCTCACCAATGTCTGCCTCCTCCAGGCAGCTGTTGCTAACTTGTAAGTACTATATGAAAGTGAGATTTCATATTGTCAGTACAAAAAGAAATGTATGATGGAAAAATGGATTCCTCCTTCCCATGGAAACATGTTGTGTAAAAATGAGTTTTGCTTTTGATCAGTCCTGAACTCTTTTAGCTCAGCTACAGAGCACACTATAGACAGAGCTTACCATTCACCAGTGGGTACTGCATGCTGATATGTGGACACCACTATCCCCTTCTTCCTGGTAGAGGAAATGTTGCATTGTGGTGGCTTTTTAATGGGGGTAAAGATATTTGTAAGATGAGCAAAGGCTAGGCTGGGATTCTGAAGTTCCTCCTGCCTCCTGGCACCCTTCCTTGCCAGGTGGAGATGATTAGTAATTATTTCTCAAAGAGACTATTCCGTATTTCAGATGGTTAACCTCTCTGATCTTGTGGGACTGACCGATTGTGGTCAATAGAGTATGTGACATGATTCTGGGATTTACTAGTGATTGAATGTGTTAAGTGTCAGATTTCTTGTGAGCTAACAGTGGATGAGTGTCATCTGTACCCACCAGTTTAACCACTATCAACTGCCAATATAGTCCCTAGTCTTCACTATAGATCCATTTAATAGAAATCTGAATTCTGGAGAACTGCATATACTGCAGTACAACTGGGAGAATGTTATGCTTATTTCTCTTCTATTATGAGTATGTATGTCTCTGTATGTGGTATTCCTTGGTTTTGTCACCCACTTATACTAATTTAAAAACCCACTCCAAATGAGTTACCTTCCATTCAGTTTCCCAGAAGCAGTTGTGTCACAATTCTTTCCAGTCTCAAACTGAATATAACAAGGGTACTATTATTATTGTTGTTAGTTATTTCTGTTATTGTGACACTAAGGAGTCCTTGGACAATTACTACTAGAGAACCCAGCCCTACCACCTTCTCTAACACCTAGTAGTAGCTTACTTTGAGAATTGTCCCTCTGAAATCAACAAGACTACTTTTGTAGTTAGATACTAGTGGGGTGACCGAATTTATTAAGATATAAGAAACCTAACTTGCTTCCTATACTTTATTACACTTTCTATTAAGTTAGGGAGATAAATAACTAGTAGCATTATAAGCCTCTCAAAATACACTATTAAGATTCATTTCACTGATAATGTAATATATATCTTCATGTAAATTACCTGCTGTTTTCAGTTGTAGCTAAAACTTACACGTATGCAGTATTGCAACAAACCACAACTTCCTTTGAAATAATTGGAGAGAGATTTATTGGAGAGAGATTTATTTTCTCTAACTCTCTATAAATATCTTAAAAATAAAACCAATGCTCTATTACTGGACAGTATGTTGCATTCTCTTCTCTAACAATATGTGGTCATGTAAGAAAAGACCCTATCAAGCAGACACAGGAGGAGACATAGTTAAGGTTGCCATGGGAACCTTAGCTCTAAATGGTCTGGCTTTTGTTGACTTAAAATCTCAAACATTACATTGCATTAATTACATTTCTGTTGGGGTGGGGGTTGCACTGAATATATAGTTATGTTGGATTTGCTATTTTATTCTTTTATAAGGTTATGTATGAATGCAAAATTTGTAAAAACAAAATTACAGGCACTTTCAAATTCAAAAAGAGCAAAGATGTATTTAACTACAAAAATTCTTTAGAATGCTGAAAGATTATGTTTTTTAAATAGCAATGGGAAGAATTATATATTTTTTTTATTCATCTAGATAAGTAGTGGCTATCAATGACCCCAAATACTGAATGTAGATCTTGGATACTGATAGACACTATCACAGAAAGAACTGCAGTAGTGGGGAGCCATGTGAGGAGAATCTGGAGCCAAGAATGGGGCAATAGCTGTGGGAGGGATGGCCTGGGAAAAATCTATGTCAGGCAGTGGGAGGGAGTTGGGCAATAGGAGGATGGGTAGAAGGATGCCAAGGACGGAAGCTGTCTGAAGGAAGGAAACCAGACAGATGGATAGAACAGGTAGAAGGACTTGAGGGTGGTGAGAGGAAGTTGGCCAGTGACAGGCAGCAAGTTGGAGACTGATTCTAAGGCAGGAGCAACAGGAAGTAGTGAGGCAGTGAGCGGAAACAAAGGGACTGTGAAGCCAAGGTGAATCAAGCTGTGCAGTGGGAGGGAGTGAAATTGGAGCTGGACCACAACTGAAAGGATACGGTCAGTCGTCATGGTAATTAGAGTGGTATAAAACCCTAAATATAGGATCAAATAAAATATCTATAAGTTTTTTGTGTAAATATTTTGAATCAAACTCCTACCAATTTTAAATGGGCAAAAAATAAATATGTATAACATGTTAGTCTGTAGAACAGAATTTGTACTTTATATACTCTAGCCTCTTTCACACTTCAGGTATCTCAAAATACTTTACTAGGCAAAAAACAGCAATGCCTAACCCACAGTTTTAAATACTACAGTTTTTTAATGAGAAATGAAACATTGTCCAGAACACGGAGTTTATGCCCTTCATTTTTCTGAAAGTGCAATTAGATCATTTTCTTCTTCCTGGAAAGCCACTTAGGGATAATGCATATGGCTTAATTTTCCTTTGTGTAAATTACATTATCTGTTCCCAAAGAGTTTTTATATTTCATCTGATAAACTTGCTCCAGGACAGTCACCATTTGTATTCATCTTGGTGGCACAGAGTCTGGAGCTTTGATGATGAAGACTGATACAACACTTTAAAAACTTTCCTGACCTTGAAATTAATTCATTGCACTACATGGTGGCAGCCAGAACCCAGGTATTAACAGTTTGTTACTTAGGCCCATTGTACAAGTCCTTTTTTGAAAAAAAAGACTGCTAACATTTCATACCATCTTAGCAACCTTTTGAAATGCCCTCATTGTCCTATTGCTGTTTCTTATGTTATATTATCATTTTACTGATACCTAGCTATTGTTCTCAAATGCAAATTGGCATGTTAAACATTCAGTTACTTGTCATTGTTTATGCTATGTTTTTAAGTTTTGTGTGTCTGTCAGTTTGGACAATGAAAATCAATTGCTCTTTTTTTTTCCCTTAGAAACCACAGGAGAAACAGGTGCAAATTAATAATCTGATTTTCCTTACATGAGTTTTCCCTTTATGTTGTGGCACCATCATAGGGCATTTATAGGTGTAATCATGAGGGAGAAGATTTTGGAATCCCAGTTACTGCAAGAGTTGTGCTATCTAGGGACTAGTGGGAGCCAGTCAGTATAGCAGAGGTATAGGGCATCTGTACTTCCTGCAAATTCCTGATAACTTCCTGCAAAGTCCTTGTCATCTGTGGGTTAAGGAGTTTGAGGTGGAAAGGCAAATCCTTCTTCCATTTTCCATTCAGAAGAATTTCTGGGAAACTCTGAGTTAAAACTCAAAGTTTCTTCTCTCCTGTGTGGGTCTTTTTACATATTCTCTGTGGCCAGTATGAATTATTGGCTTAACTTTAGATAACACTGACTGCTATGAATAAAGTCTAAATGTTACAATCCCCTTTAAATAGTAAAGAAAGTTCTCAAAAAAAAAAAAAAAAAATGTTGCCCGAAGTAGAATTTGAACCCATTCAGACACTCATCCTTTTAAGTCTACTTCCTAACTGCCCACCCACCAGCATAAACTGAGAGAATAGCAGTCATGCACACTGAAAAATGTTATAGGTTGGGTCCTTATATGACTGGCTTTAAGAAGCTAATTGAAAAGCAGTGGATTGAAGATGTAATACAATGTAACAGAGTAGTCTGCCTCTCTAAAGGCCAGACAGAGCATTTTGATTACTGCAATTGATTAGGGCTTGTAGATGCTACTCTAGTACAAATAATAAATCATAACATCTTTAAATATGTGTTATTCAGAAATTATAAAACCCTTGGATTAAATGAAAACCGGCATAGTAACTTTTTCCTGATATTACAGTATTAAATCTTGTAATGGAAGAGCCAAGTCACAGGGTGCCCAAAGCATAGCCTTGGATTATAACAGTTGGGATGGCTGATATTGTTCAATATTCCATTATTTCTTTGAGCAAAATCAGTTGCTTCAACCTAAAGAGTGACTGAGTGAAGAGTGTAGGTATGAAAGGAATGAAGTTGTTAGGTACAGTTGGTTCAAGGCAGGTGTCTTTCAAGGAACCACATACGTTGTTCAGTTATAAACAAGGACCACCTACTGTCTAGGGCCTGGTATTTTAATGTAGTCCTACTATAGGCTTTGCATTTACAAGTGATTACCTTCTTCATTTCAGCTATAGTGAGGTTGGGGGCACATATGTTATTTTATATATGCCTGTAGCCATCAGGATTTTCCTTTTCTATAACATTTCGCACTAGGTTAAATTGCTGAAATAAAAATGCAAAGCAGTTGGAGGACATGGAGAAAACCCTCCCTATTAACTCTGTGTAACTTTGGGTCTTTAGAAGTGAGAAAAACCATAATAATGCTCATTACCAATAAAGCTGTTTCAATTAACTAAATGATCTAGAGTCCTAAATACAGGTCATGTATCCAGGACCTTCTGAGTTCTAATCTTGGCTCTGCCACATCACCATGTATGCCCTTAAGTATGTTGGGGTATGTCTGTATTACCCGCTAGATTGGCGAGTAGTGTTCGATATATCGAGGATTGATTTATCGTGTCTTGTCTACACACGATAAATCGATCCCCGAATTGACGCCTGTACTCCACCTCAGCAGGAGGAGTAAGCGGAGTAGACAGGGGATCTGCCGTGGTCGACTCATCACCGTGAGGATGGCCAGGTAAGTCAAACTAAGATACTTCGACTTCAGCTTTGCGAATAGCTTAGCTGAAGTTGCATATGCATATGCATATGGCTTATGTGGACAAATGAATATTAACTGTAAGTGAGTTTATATGTTTGCTCTGTGTATGTTCTATAAAATAAAAATCGCTTTCTGCCAAGCCTATTTTTTTTATAATTTTCATGGATAATATTGATTATTTAAACATTTTTAGATTTTTATCTATTTAAATATTCATGGTAATGGGAAATTATGGGAGAGTCAGACAAAGTGGAACAATGTGAAACAATAATAACTTAATGGTGGTAGATGTTGAGATTCAAAAAGTTAAAGCTTTATAACTTAAAATACAAATTGGCAATATAATATGTCAAAATATGCAAAATGAATAGCTTTAAATCAAATTCTAATAAATTCTCCAACAGCATTTTTCTTACTTTGCCCACTTGTAAATTTTGATTATTAGTAGAAATATTTTTCATTGGTTTGTGTGTGTGTGGTGAAATAAACATTTGATATTTACCAATAAAAATCTAATCCTTCCAAGTGTAAAAATAATGTTATTAAAACAAGTATGAGTATATGTATATATTTTTGAGGATGTCTGTGCATGTACTGCATGCATTCAGGTTGGTTTATATAGGCTTTGCACATAACTGTAGGCATGTATGGATAAGGGAGTGTCATGATTGTTACCTTTTGCCTTTTCTGAAATCATGTATATCAACAAGGGTTTTTTGTGTTTTTCTGCATGTGTATATTAAATTTTGTGTTTCTATTTATGTGTGCTTGTACTGGTTGCGCTTGATGTTCATATTGCCCTTGTACATTTTTTGCAAAATTTATAAAGCCTGTCCAGTCAGCAAAATCTGTATGAGTGTGCATTAACTTTGGTACAAAGGCTGTCTTGCAGTTTTCCCCTAGGTTTGTGAGATGTTCATTCTATCAGAGTTTGACATAGAGGGGAAAGGAGTAGTGGGAGGAAGTGGTCTGTAAACTTATTTACTTGCTTTCATGCTTTGAGCCCAGAATTTTATCTCTGACTCATAGCTTGAAGGCAAGAAGTGTTAGGATAGATGCAGCCTTGCTATTAATTATTCTAACAATGCCAAAACTGTCAGAAAGAAAACCCAGTTTTCTGAAGGGACTGTGTGTGGCCAGTTAGGCCTACTGGTATTTTCCACTTTTCCTTTAAATAGCATTTTTTTTCCTTTCAACACCTTTTTTTATCAGCCACACATGAGAACAACATTTGTTTCAGAAAGGAGGAGAGGGGGAGGTCTGTTTGTCTCTCTCTCTTTAAGACTTTCAAGATTTTTATTTGTTTTTACATTTTGCTAAATAAAGCAAATTAAGAATGCAAAATATTTATTGCTAAAGCATTTAAAATATGTTGAGAACATTTTATTTGTATTTTTCTGGCTTACAAATACTAAAATGTAGCATCCCCTAACATTTCAAGGCTATTTTTATTGTACTGAAATTCAAATCTAATTTTATGAAAATGGTTAAATTTCATTATTTTAAAAGCACAATAAAATAAAACACCTGCTTGTACTTGGGTATCTGGATACTTCATATTCTGAATTAGTTAGTGTATTTAAGTTAAATGGGCACAGTCTGTGAAAAGAACAGTAAAGAAAATGTTACCTACTCCTTAACAAAGAGTAATTTAAGCAAGGCCCGCAATTTTTCTCATACTAAGAAAAGCACCATTTTATTAAGCAACTGTTCTCAAAATTTAGCTAGATTATAGCTTGGAAAGCAAATATGCAGAATATAATTAAAATGTACTTTTTTATTTCTCACATGGTTACATTTCTTGGTCATCTCTCTTGAGGACAGGACAAGAGTATGTTTCCTGCCTGTATAGCTTTTAATTCTAATATTTTAAACTGTAACTATATTTACTGTACTTTCTCCATTTATTATTACAAAGATCATTATTATTAATATATCAAAAATACATATTTAACAATCCAAGCATTTTCTTTTATTACTCATGATATTAGAAACAGGTATAACTTTCTGGTCAAATGTTAGAAAATCTGTGCAATAGTTATTTCAGGGGTTATAAACAATGACATATCTATTTAGAATTTTTACAACTGCAGTCAATCAATTTATTTTATCACTTGGGTGCAAAAATATATACCTGCTATAGAACTAGAATAAAATAATTAGGAGAAATGGAAATGCCTGTATTAGATTAATAACTGCTATTTTGAGGAAAGATGCACTATATGGAATAAAATGATTTTTTAAAATTGATACTAAAACAATATGAATAGCTATGGGAACAAATATTCCGTGATGTCTTAGCTCTTTTGTATTTGTGCCCTGTCTTTTAATAATTATGTAAGAATATATGTATGATCAACAATTCTGTTCCTAGAAACATAGGGCTGGAAGGGACCTCCCTGGGCCACTGAGTTCAGTCCCTTATTGTCACAGGTAATGCAATCATATAATCACATTCATAAACGTATCTAGCTCTGTCATAATCCCAGATTTCCTATGCCCTGGGCTCTTGTAACTTGTACCATCACCGAGCTGTAAACTTGGAAATTGTATTTCATGTCCCTCCTTGCTCTACTAGGGTGACCAGATGTCCTGATTTATAGGGACAGTCCTGATTTTTTGGGGGTCTTTTTCATATATAAGCTTCTATTACCCTCCACCCCCTCCCAATTTTTCACACTTCCTGACTGGTCACCCTATGCTCTACTACCTTTTTCCAAGGACTCTGTTCCCAGGAGCAGGGTGCTCGCTGATCAATATGACAGGTGCTCTTCACTATCCAACAGCTCCATTCCAGACTTGGTTAGCAAACTCTTACAATTGACTTACAGGTAAACCCAAGGATGAATTCATTTACTGTTCATCTAGAGGTACCTTCTTTACTGTCTCAACACAGGAAAGCCTGCTACAGGTCCCAGTTCAGATTTCCTTCTCAGAAACTGTGGGGTCCTAAATCTTCCAACATAGATCTCAATGCTACCTTCCCAGTAGCTTGGACCCATACAGTCTCTGGGCCTTGTCTCTGCTGTCCTGAGAGGTCAGTCCTAGGCTTCTCAGTGAAATCCTGAAAAAAAAACCCACTTGTAGATGGCAAGCTTCAACTCTCTCTTCTAACAGTCCATGCATCCCTGCTGACATTTGAATGAACATTCCACGGTGGCTCCTAGCAACTTAATGGGCCTTTACAGAGTCTGCAGTTGTTCAATCACTGTCTTATCTCCTATCACAGGTTTTACTTCCCACAACCCATACACAAAATAACACTAACTGAACTTGCCATATTATTCTTCACAAGCTTTGTCCTAAAACTAGTTAGTTTTTTTGTCCCCACTTCTCCTATTGGAAGGCTGTCCTGGAACCTCACTACTATGATGGTTAGAAATCTACTTCTAGTTCCCAGCCTAAATTTACTCATGGCCAGTCTATACTCATTTGTTCTCGTCTTGTAATTTACCTTAATTTAAAGGTCTAATGTTTGGGTTAAAATATGTAATAAAAGTATATAATCTGTGACAGGCAGTATTATAAATTATAACGATAAATCCTAGGTTTTTTACAATTTTCTCTGCAATTATTCACATAACTAAAATATCCTAATGTGTTTCGTAACATTCAGATTTATAAATGGCTATTTTTCCTTACCAGGTCTCCCTGAACTTATTTAAAATACATGTCTGTCTTTTTCTTCTTTAAATTTTTAGCTCTCCTCATGATTATAGCTTCCCGCTCCCCATTTTTTTTTTTTTTTTTTTAAAAAAAAATATTTTCAGAGGTGGTGTTACTTTGTAGTCATTAGCTTAGGAGTACTGGGCCATACACCAATCTTATTGGTTTCCCTCCCAAGATAAGATAGGTTTTCTGGGTGTGGGGGTCAGATGCTGAAATACATTCAGCTGAACCCTGAGCATAACATTGTATCTGGTATGCTGTCATGTCCAGTGATACCTTATCTTTTCTATTTAATCTTATTTTAACATAATGTTACTCTAGCCCAACTCTTTTGTTTGAATTCACAAGCTACAATGGAATGTTTAAATTAAATACAATTTTTTCTTCTTCCACCATTTGCAGAAAAATGGTGAAGAAGGCAGTGCAATGAAACAGAATTACATAAACGTAAGAAAGATAAGGTAGGTGAGGTAATGTCTTTTACTGGACTGCCGTCTGTTGGTGGAAGGGACAGGTTTTTGAGCTTCACAGAGCACAGAAGTCTTCTGGAGGAACTCTGTGAAGCTCAGAAACGTGTCCCTTCCACCAACAGACGGCAGTCCAGTAAAAAATATTACCTCGCCCACATAGTCTCTTTCATATCCTGGGACTGATATTGCTACAATAACGTACCTTACTTGTTTAAATAACATTAGCAGCAAATAACAGATTTCTCATTCATAAATATTCATAACAGTAACAAGAAATCTTATAGACAATAACCTTGATGGACAAACACCTAACAAATCAGTGTCTATTTTTACTTTAGTGTAAGGTTGTGAGAAATAATACCTTTTTATTTTCAAATGAAAAACATCACAACAAAATTCTGAGCCATCTCTCAGTCTACTTAAGCCAAATGTCCTCTGACAAAAGGGTTTGTCATATGCTTTTTCATATCTAGATTTTTGATCTAATATTTGTTATGTGTCCTTATAAATCCTAACCAGTGTAATAATAAGAGAGAAGAAAAAAAGCTGTTAAATCATTTTTCCAGCTCAGAGAGCTTTCTGGGGGATCTAGGCAAAAGAGCTTTGCCTGGTATTACAATGCAGTTGGCAATATACTGTAGCGAGCAATCTCAAATCACTTGTGGCATAGGAACAAGGAGTAAGCTTGATATTGCTTTAGAAAACACAATATGGTACATGTCAGTTAAAAGAGGCTCATTTGAAGATGGTAGAAAAGAAAGGAATATTGTAAGAAAAAGAAGAGCTAAAGCACAAATAATGTTGAAGAAATTTTCCTAAGAACACTCCATGGAAAAAATCAAATATACATTGCCCTCTACTTTGGGTGCATAGAATTCTAATAGTATTGGGGGGGGGGGGGTAAATCAATACAGAATTATTTTTATTAAGGTTTCTATAAATTTCATAATACTCCTTGAATGGAGTCTATTCACCCGCAGAAGGCAGGAAATAATGCAGAACATCACCAGAGTATTGGCTGCAAAGGTACTGTAGCCAGGGTTGTACTATACTGTACTAACCAAATTATATTGCTTAGCCAGTGCAACAAAGCTTTGGTGGAATAGTGCTGTTCCTTTCCTTCTGTAGCTTTTGGGCTAAATGTAACAGAAGACAAAGTTATATAAAGATGATGTGAGCAGAAGGAAGCAGAAAGAGAATAAAAGGACAGAGACAGAAAGTGGAAAAGAAAGTGGGAAATATTTTTTTCACTTTGTCCTAATGCTTCTATCCAACATACTTTTTAGAATTCACAGTTTTATAAGTAACATTTTTGTGTTTAGGTAGCCCACAGGACTATGCTGTAATAAAACAATTTATTCATTGTAGAAAGACACAGGAAAAAAAATGGAATAGCTAAACAGTTAAGAAGATTTCCCCATTAACACATGACTAATGAAGTCATCAATTTTTCAAACTATAAAGGTGTCGCTGAGACAGCCTTCCTGCCTTGTGAAAGTCATGGGAGGTTCATTTTAATAGGAAATCATTAAGGCACTGAACGTATTCTCTCTATACAACCTCCCTCCAACCCCACCTCATCAAAAATGTAAAAACTGAAGTGATAGGGTCAGACTGAGGAGCTGAATTGGTTTGTAAAAGACTGTGCACCAGTACAAACATATGTAAATTTATTAACACCCACCAAAGATTACAGATAGCCATCAGGGGATACAACATTGCCAAGAAGAACTGTAGGTGGTGGTGGTGGTTGCTGCTGCTTTGCTTGTTTGAGCTGGCATTTAAGTTTCTTTCTGGAACTTTCTCTTCTATCTTTCTGCCTTTGTCAACACTAACTGATCATACTCTCCTCTCACTTTGTGTTGAAGAAGGCTTTATATATCAGGTCCCATGCTGTTTTGGGCTTTGATCCTGTAAACAGTTGCATGCTTTGTATCAATAGGACACATGCATAAGTATTTGCAGGATCAGGGCCTTAAATTATGTGCCTGTGACTGTCAATCAGCCACAGCTGGGCTAGACAGACTCTAATGGCTGCTATTACTCAGAAAGCAGCTGTCAGATTTATTCTTTCTCTTGGCTCAATCAGAGAGGATCATTTCAGGTAAGGAGGAAAAGAGGAAACAAAAGCAGCAAATCTATAAGATTTCTTTATTAGGCTATACTAATCTTCTCTTTTCTGACTCTGTTAGCCCTCAATTACGTGAAATGGGTTTCTCTTTAATTTTTTGGAGAAAATTAATTGAATGCTGGAGAGCTTTGAAAAAAGGATGAGTGGTTAACTTTCTTTTATACTATATGGATTATGTTCATCCACATACACATATAATGTGAACAATAATTTCTAAAGCAGAAAAAGGACTACTTGTGAAAAGACTGGCTTTGAGAGGGGAAGGAATGGGGCCAAGCACTCCCCTTTCAGGAATCTCTAAATACATGAGATAATAGAGTTTCCTTTTCTGCTCTCTGGTATGTAATTTAGGAAGAGTCCTTCTCCAGAAAAAAGTAGATCTTTAAAACAACAAAATCTTCATAAACAGACAGGATGCCTGCCACAGAAGGACAGCCTAAAATTACAAGCACAATCAGTTTAGTATCTGATAATTCCTCTTGCTGAAGACACTATCATCCCCTTATGGAGGTTACTCTTTAAATGTCCATTTCATTTCCAACTACTGTACTTTGATGTCCACTCAATAAAAACAATAACAAAGACTAGGACATAGGGATTATGGAATTATATTTGCTGCCATTGCTTTGGTCAATGAGGGCACACAAACATATCATGCATTTCTTTTTTTATCAAAATAAAACTCCTAGTTTTGGAAAACAGTTTGTTTAGATTTGAATCAAAAGTCATCAAGGGAGCCTTCCTTATTTTGAATTAACATTATGGTCCCAGCCCTGCAACTGATGCAAGTACACTCTTATGTCCTCATGGGGCCACGCTGAGGCATAGAGGTCTAAGTGCATGGATCCCATCACGATATCATGGTCTTAGTGACAGATTTCAGAGTAGCAGCTGTGTTAGTCTGTATCTGTGAAAAGAACAGGAGTACTATTTGTGGCACCTTAGAGACTACCAACTTTGCTGAAATAAATTTGTTAGTCTCTAAGGTGTCACAAGTACTCCTGTTCTCTTTTCAGGGTCTTAGTGTCTCTCATGATAAAGAATTTTGTTGTTTAGGTTTCAGTGAGACATTTAAAGTCTTTCTTTCTCATTTTTAACACAAATCCTACATATTTATCTCTTTCTATCTTGAACTCTGAATTTAATCAGTAATGAAATACCACCATGTCAAATTTTCTGATTCCTCTCTGAGCAAAACCTGTTTTTCTAAGACTGGCATTTTGAAGACTAATGTTTTAGGCTTATCATTACACTAAAACTTTCAGAGCATCCTTTCAGCAATCCCTTAGTTCAGGAATTGTAAGGTAGAGTTAGAGGAATGATATAGTCTTTCTTTTTACATGCTATCTCTTATGCTTGGAACTTTCTCATCCTATTTGTATGAAAATTGATTGTTTTCTTAAAATATTTCCTTAAAACACACTTATTTCCTGAAGTTTTTCAAAGATAATATATTTCTATAGTATGTGTTTTTGTTTTTAAATCTGCATTGCTTTGTTTCTGGACCTTGAGCTTTGGTGGATTAGGTACTTAAATTTATGTAATTTAGGACCTGATTCTGCAAACTCCTATTGAGTTCAATTGGAGTTTTGGATGTGCAAGGAATGTAGGATGTGTAAATTCACCTTGGCCCATGGATCACATCTATGTTTTAAAATTTGGGTGCTTTAAATTAGGCACCTAGAGCCCTGATTCTGCCATAACTTTGTGCTAGTGAAATCCTTCTCTGCAAGTGATGGGGACTGGCGAGTCTCAAATATTTTTATTCTTAAAGCCTGGGCTCCTGTGATTGTGAGAAACTGTTTCCATTTTTAAACATGTAAGTTTCTAACCCTCATGCTTCCAGAGGAAAGCCCTAAAGAGTGAACCCTAAAGGCTCAAAAACCGAAGTTATTTTTTACATTTATTTCTAACATCTCAAGATTTTGACGGGCTTGACTCCTAATTTCTCAGTGTTTGTTTTGGTGTTGACAATATCGTGTATCAGTGTTTGCAGACTCTGCACCTTAAGCACTTTAAATAAGAATAGCGTCAGCAGGCTACGGGAGAATTTTAGAAACTAAAATCAATTAAATTAGCGTGGCCTTGGCCTTAGGCATCTGTTTGATTATGACCTAGAAGGGGGTGGCAGGATCTCGGCACAGGATTCACTAACTGCCCCCTCAATGTTTAAAGCTCATTCATTGTATGTAGTTCAACCCCCCCACGCCACCTTTCCCCCTAACAAGCGGCAGCCTTCTGAGCTAAGGGGGAGCGGCAGAGCCTTCGATATTTACCAGCGCAGCCCCGGTGCGGCCATTTTATCATCCAGGGGCTCGGGAGATTAGAGTCGCCTTTTCTGGAGGCTGCGGGCTGCACGCCTTGGGGCTAGGGAAGGGGCTGTGCGGCGGGGCTGAGGGAGGACTAGTGAAGTCCCAGGGAGGAGAAAAAGGCTGTCGTGGGGTTCCTCGCGCCTGCAGCGGGGATATGTGCGGGGGCCCGCAGGGAGAGGCTAGGTCAGGCCCGCTCCCTCCCTCGCCGCGGTGGCAGCAGGCAGCTGCCAGGCCAGGCCTGGGCTGGAACCACTGAGGGCTGCCGGTGGCGGACACAATAAGGGAACGAGCCGACGCGCCGCTTCTTCCTCCCGCACGCGGGCCGGAACAGGCAGGCGGGGAGCGGGGCGGCGGAGCGTCGCTCGGCCGGTTGCCGCTGGGCATTGGAGAAGCCGGGGGAAGGGGCTCGGTGCTGGGTTGCTGTGCGGGAGGCAGAGCGCGCGGGCTGGGCAAAGGGCCTGGCCCCCGCCGGCGGCGCCCGGGCGAGCGAGGCGGGCATGGAGTGAGGGGAGCAGCGGCAGGAGGAAGATGGCCGGTGGCGGCTGCAGGGACAGCTTGTTTCTGGAAGGTGCGTGTGTGGCTGACGGGGAAGATGTGGCCCACGGGCGGCAAAGGGGCACGGACCGGACCGGGGGACGGGGGGAGGGCCGCAGGGAGAGGTGGCTTGGCGTTGGGGGAAGGGTGAGTGTTTGGGGGGGCAGGGAAGGTGGTTTGGTGGGGGGGGGGGAGCTCTCCAGAGCTGGCACAGGGTGGCTCATTAGGCTGGGGTTAGCCATGTCCCTGTGGAGGGGTGGTTTGCGGGAGGCTGAGGTGTGAGGTTAATGGTCAGGTGAGGCTTGATGCGGAGCGGGGTCTCCTCTCTGGAGCGCTGCTCTCAGCCTCTCTCGGGCCCCCGGCCTACGCTAGTTTCTCCTCCTCCTCCTTCCTCCTTCTCGTCCTCCTCCTCTTCCTCTTCTTCCTCTTCTTCTAACGTTGTAAAAGGCCGATCTGAAGAGTTGGGTAAGGGGAGGCTGGGGACATGGCCAGAGAAGACTTTTCTGCTGGGGCTTGTCTCTTATGTCACTAGAAAGAGGGAGCTTTGGGATTATTTTTAAAGCTTCAGGCCTCTCTGTTAGACCTAATTTTGGTTTTTACATCTGTCTCTAATAGTAATGCAGAAATTAACTAAAACAAACTAATAAGGCTTAGAAAGCTTTACGCCTTCGTAGTACATTTAAATGTTATAGTCTGTTAAGCTAGCCTTGCAAAATTGCCATAGAAATTGACAAGAATAGGGCAGTGTACCTTACCTGCCTTCTTACCATGATGATGATGATGAAAAATCATAGACATGAAAATACTCTGCTTTCATGGGTAGAGTTTTGCAGGTCTGTGATGGTTTGTTTTTTTTCATTGGCACAGCATATTTTGCAGCATGTACTGTATATTGTATAAAGCATGTACTGTACAGGATTTCTCTTACATTTTTTGGGTTGTTGTATTTTAGAGGTTTGCATGGAACAGAAATGCTGCCTTTCTGTGTGAATAAATGTTTACTTTAAATAATTCATCTGAAATGCTGAAGTCCTAAAGACCTATTACTTAGCTGACAATGGCAGATTTTTTTTTTAAGTGTATGGTGGTGAAATACTGGTACCTGTTTCCCCCCTTCCTCCTCCCATTCCCACTCCTCTTCCTCCCCCACAAAATCTGACTGTGATACTATTCTATTATAAGAATGACAAGTATGGGGACAACAGGTATGTGTTCAGTGGGTGGTATGCCATTCCTGTATGTTATACAGGTGGCTAGCAAAAATAAGTAGCATGTATAATAATTCAAATATTATAAATTCTGGGGTGCTCCCTTTCTAACTGTACTGGCAGATTGCAACTGTAATGCACACTTGCTAAAATATTTGGTAGTCCTATGATCAGTGGACAAAACACATTAATTTAGTTACATTTGTATTGTATTCCAGATTATTTGGGAAATCCATTGATTTTACAGGTAGTGTCCAATAATGGTGATGGTCTAAGGAGTCTGTATATGTTAATAGAGACTATTATGAGCTCTATCTGAAGGAAAGCTTATGCACACAATGGTGCTAAGAAAAAGGAGTTCATTCTCCTGAGCGCACAATGTCAGAGTTGCAGGTTATTAAAATAGCAGAATAGGCCTGTAACTGGATTATGGTGGGTTTTAATGTGAAACAAAAACATAATTGAAGCTTTGCAAATATGGTACCATGACTACTATATGTGAAAGTAAAAGCACAGGTGATGCAGATCTTTGTTTTTAGTGGCTAATGATATGGAATGAATGAGCACTTCACATCTGCCTTTGGTGTTAGACCTATCATTGTCTCTAGAGTTCTGACTTTGGACAATAACAAAAGCAGGGGGGCGGGACAATGGTAAGAGAAGTGTTAGGTAGACAAAAATAGGAGTGAAATTTTATTGATGAGGAAGTGAAGTAATTCGTGTTCCTGAACCATGATTCGGCTTTGAGTCTAGATCTGTGAAATCTGTAACCAAGTAGAGGCCAAAAGATGTTTTAAGACCTAATTAAAACATCAAGAACTTCAATTAATATAAAAAATCCTAAAACCAACCACCAACACCAACAAAAAACAGTAAGGAATTCATCTTTATTAGGTTACTCAAAAATAAAAATAGTGGGTACAGTTTTGAGAATTGCTGTTTCCCTTCTTGGCCCACATCAGTCTTTTGGGAAACAAATGAAGTAGGAAGTGTGTGTAGGTGTAGTGACTGTCTGTCTGTCAATTCTGACCTCATAATTAAATTGAAATAATGAGATCAAAAGTGGACAATACTTTTTTTCTTTAAGTTTTTAATGTGCATTTTTAATAGCTCTGTTTGGCTTATAGTAACAATCTATCATCAGACTATAAAAAAGATAAAATATACAGTACAGAAGGAAAACGATTTAATTGTAAGCACATCAGTTTTATAGGTTTAATATTGTTTTTGGGATCTCCATTAAGACATTTTGTTTTTTCATTTGGTGTAATAAAGATTAAATTTAAAATGTCTGTCATTCTTACTTGTTAACATTCCTCTTTTTAAACTGAAATTTTCCTGTCAAAAATAGAATGGTTGGTATATGGAAAAACATTCCCTTATGGTTATATATATAATTCATGTCTTGTTGTGCAACGTGATTATTCATAAAGTCATTCAGTTTTTGTCCATTTTCACCTATGTAACATAGCAGTGTGTTGTCACTTAAAAGATGTAGATTGTCTTCTTGAAAATGCAAGAATGATCCTTGGAATTTCCATGCTTGACTCTTTGAGGCTTTGTTTGGTATGATGATGTAAATATTGTAGATCATTGATTAACCTGGCTCAGGACTGAGGTTTCCTTGTTGACTTTCAGCTCTAGAGGCTGTCAAAATACAGGTGGTATGGGAAAGATATTTATCTGTTTGATGCCAGTGGCCAAAGAGCTAACGTGATCTGTGGATGTATAAATGGAGAAATCTTGAGTATAAATAAGGATGTTGTATTATCTGTGTATTTGGCACTGGTGTGACTGCTATTGGAATACTGTGTCCAAAATATAAAAAAGATATTGATAAATTTGAGCTGGTTCAGAAAAGAGCTACAAGAATGATTAAAGGATTAGAAAACATGCCTTACAGAGATTGAGCTCCTTGAGTCTCTATTTATCTCCCAAAGAGAAGGTTAAGGGGTGACTTGATCACAGTTTATAGGTACTTACATGAACAGAAATTTGATCAAGTGCTCTTCAGTCTAGCAGACAAAGGTATAACAAGTTTCAGTGTGTGGAAGTGAAGGTAGACAAATTCAGATTGGAAATAAGGTGAGGAAATAACAAGGGTAGTTAACCATTGGAAAAATTTAACAGGGATTGTAGAGGAGTCTGTCACTGAAAATTTTTAAATCAAGATTGCATGTTCTTCTAAAAGATACTCTGAATAGAGCAATTAATTCAGGGAAGTCCTGTGGCCTTTGTTATACAGGAGGTCAGACTAGATGATCACAGTGGTCCCTTCTGGCCTTGGCATCTATAAAATCTTATGCTTTTAAAGATAATTTGCAAATGGAATTAACATTTTTAATAGCATCACTATGTGCGGAATGCAGTATTCTATCTAGACTAATGAAAGCTTTCAACACATTAACTGAAAATTTGGGGCCAAATTGTCACTTCCATGATAAAATGTTGCAAAAGAACTAGGAAGATCTAAGTTCTAATCATGTAACTCTCTCTTACAGTTTGTCTCTGGAGGAACAGAGGCCAGAGTTCTTGCCATACTCTCATGTTTTAAAAGAGCATTAAGTTCCAAACTCTACTTAACATAGAATCCTGGAGGGGGCGGGAGGAATGATCCCAGTTAGTCTACAGAGGACCAAAGATTCAGTGTCTCTGAATTGTTTGTTTTCAGTGGCAGCACAGTTATTTCAGGAACTTATGCTTCATGGGATCCCTACTGATGGCTGTCCCAACTCACTTGCCTTTAGTGAGAGATCAGAAGTTGCAGAGAGAATCTGCATAAGATCTTGCCAACAAAATCATTGTGTTGCATGGCAGATCCCATCTGGTTGGGAGACTTGTTATTTGTAGCTGAGAGTGGTCAATCTCCAGCAGTATCCATTCATTTTTAGAGCCATAATATGGTGAAATGATGCAGAAAGGTTTACTTAGTTGGGATAGGGAAAATGATTCTCAGTCCCTCCTCCCTACAGTAGAAATGGGGCAAATCCCACTGTTGTTCATTCTTTCTGTAAACATTGTAGGAACAATGGTTATGATTTGGCCCCTCATATTTAATTTAACTGCAAGGGGATGTTTGTGCTGCTGTATGTCTCCTCCAGTCTTAATTTGAAGCTTTCGCTAGCACAGTATCGTGGTAACGTGTATCAGATACATTTGAAGCACTTCAAAATGCACACTGTCTGACTGGTAGACTTTTTGCTTTTCTCTTTTATCTCAGTCTCCTGGCTACTACAAGAATGTGTTGGGGAGGGGGGGTCCATGTCCCTTTCCAAGCTCTCTTTTGTGGGGAGGTGTCGGGGGGAGGAGGCGGCTCATCATAGGAATTTTCCCAAAGCTGATCTCTCAGCTGGTGAGTGCTTCCTAAGCAGCCACAGAATGAAATAAATGCCTATTAATATCATGTTCGCTTCAGATGCAACTGGCTAACAATAAAAACTGATAAGACTGCTTCTAAGCAGCAGAAGAGGCTTTGGATTTGTCTGTGGGAGGACCCTGGAAGACAGCACTTTATCCCTTTATGCTGAGTTCACACTTGGAGAATTCTTTGCAAATGTGAGGACTGTCTAATAGTATTTTCCTTTTAAATGAAATTTAAATTCTGTGGAAGCTGATGATATTTGTATGGGAAAGTGTCCTTTTTGTCCTGGGAGGTTAAGTGTTTTTTTTTTTTTTTCAAACTCACCATCAGAGATAGTGGGATGCTTGCTTGGGAAGGGATATGAGAGTAGTGTAGAGGAGAGAGTGAAGCTTTTATCCACATAGAGAACTTTAAGCACTCTGCCTTCCCCTGACTCCCTTTGACCTTTTCTAAGCAAGTGAATAAAAGTTTGATTTTATTTTAAACAAAGTTAGCCAGTTGCATTTGAAATAATACTTATGACCTAGTGTATATGCAGTTGAAACTTGGGTAGCTGCTGGAGGTTAAATTGATTTTGGATTCTAGGGGAATACGCTTTTTAAAAATCTAGCTAAGGCCTGTGTTTTCTCAGCATTCAGATGCACATGTACATCCGCTTGCACTTCTTTTTCACACTGCCCTATTTTATACTCTGATTAATGTTCTGTCTTCTTCTGTCCCTCCTCTTGCCTCCCTCAGCATTAGTCTCCCATTCTGAGAATGGGGAGGATGTCTCCCTTCCATAGTTTCATGTGCTTCCTGGTCCTCTGCCCCCATTCACTACCCCTTTCAAGCCACAGCTTGCCAGTCCTTGTCTTTTCATGGTCCTTTGATTCACCTCACTTTTCTCTGATTTCCTGTTCAGTTTATGCATTTCATCTGTTTCTTGCAATCATTTAAGTGGGTTGGTTTCTATTAATAAAGACTGCTTTTCATACAGTTACAAAAACTAAACAAACCAATATCAACAAACCTGAAAGTCACTTCTCAGCAAGAAACAAAACTGGGTAATATTTTCAAAGCTTATAAAAGTGAACAGTTAGTATTTCAAACTCTCTTAACTGTCTTATTTGCCAGTCTTCTCTAGGATGAAATGTGACATGCAAAACTTCAGGGTCGTGGGTTGTGTTTTAGAGTACTATAGGAGGCGTTTAAAATCAAACCTAAAAAGGAGCTAGCTTCAGCCTTAACTATGGAGTGGATGATGCTGTTCCACGATAGGGGACAATGCAATAATTGGTGGTATTCTCTAAAATTCAATAATTTTAAGGAAAAATCCTATTCCATATTACCTCCAGGAGGACAAAGGGTTTATTTACGGCTGTTCATTAATCACAGTTAACTCGTGTGATTAACTCAAAAAATTAATCGTGACTAATTGCAGGTTTAATCGCACTGTTAAACAATAGAATACCAATTAAAATTTATTAAATATTTTGGATTTTTTTCTGTATTTTCATATGTTCTGTTGTAATTGAAATCAGTGTTATTTTAGTATAAATATTTTCACTGTCAAAATGAACAAGAAATAGTATTTTTCAATTAAGCTCATAAGTACTGTAATGCAATCTTTGTCGTGAAAGTACAACTTACAAATGTAGATTTTTTTTTTTGTTACATAACTGCACTCAAAACCAAAATAATGTAAAACTTTAGCGCCGGCAAGTCCATTCAGTCCTACTTGTTGTTCAACCAGTTGCTAAGACAAACACATTTAACGTTTGCAGGATGTAATACTGCCCTCTTCTTGTTTACAGCGTCACCTGAAAGTGAGAATAGGTGTTCACATGTTACTTGTATAGAGGCATTTAAAGGTATTTATGCTAAATATGCTAAACATTTGCATGCCCCTTCTGCTTTGGCTACCGTTCCAGAGGACATGCTTCCATACTGATGATGCTCATTTAAAAAATATGTTAATTAAATTTGTGACTGAACTTTCTCGTGGAGACTTGTATATTCCTTGCTCTGTTTTATTCCCATTCTGCTATATATTTTCTGCTAGTGGCATCTGACTCAAGATAATGAAAATGAACGTGCATTGGTCCATACTGCTTTGGATTGTTATTGAGCAGAACCTGTCGTCAGCGTGGACGCCTGTCCCCTGGAATGGGGGTTGAATATGAATTTTTAGCGTATCTGACACGTAAACATCTTGACACTGGCTACAGCAGTGCCCTGAGAATGCCTCTTCTCATTTCAGGTGACATTGTAAACAAGAAGCAGGCAGCATTAGTTTGTTTACTTTTGCAGGAGCTAGTCTGAGTGATTTGCTGAACAAGATTTAGGACCGAGTGGACTTGTAGGCTCTAAGATTTTACATTGTTTTACTTTTGAGTGCAGCTTTTATACATAATTCTACATTTGTAAGTTCAACTTTCATGATAGAGATTGCACTACAGTATGTGTATTAGTGAATTGAAAAATGCTATTTCTTTTTTTACAGTACAAGTACTTGTAATCAAAAATAAATATGAAGTAAGCACTGTATACTTTGTATTCTATGTTCTAATTTTAATATATTCAAAAATGTAGAAATCATCCCCAAATATTTAAATAAATGGTATTCTGTTATTGTTTAACAGTGCGATTAGTTGTGATTAAATTTTTAATTGCTTGCCAGCCCTAATTTTATTGCTTCTGAGGTACAGGATTCTGGGAGCCTGTCCACAACCCCTGTGTACTGCATTGTGTTCCGTGTGGGATTTCTGAACCCCAAGGTCTTTTTTGTAAAGAAGACCAATGGCTTGTAAGGAAATGGATCATGATTGACCGAAACCACAACATACTATGTATTCCCATGTATGGATGGACAGAGGGGGCCCCCGGAAGATATTGCCAGGGTTTATTTTTAGAAAGCTCTAGAAGGTGTTGAAAATTGAGCCTTAGCTATGAAGTGGCTATCTCATCTTTTTTTTTTTTTTTTTGTGGTGGTGGTGGTGGGGTCTTGACTAAGATTGTTGTATGCTTGGTGTCAGCAGTTACACACTAGTTTTTTTGTTTTTTTTTTTTTTTTTAGAGGGAGAGATGGTTCTGAAATCCAACTGTTACTAGGTAGCAACCCCTCTCTCCTGCACTATTTAACAGTATTTCAGTGAAGTTTTTACACCTGTTAGCATTAATAATTTTTAAAAGCAATATATTTTTGTTGAATGTGAATAAGGAAAAATGTAAACCAAACTCCCTCACAGTATTTTTGATTAGTTCTGACAAAGTGATGTGTAAGATAAACAAGTGATTTTTTTAATACAGTATATTCTAAACTTGTCTCTTATAGACTAGTCCATTTCAATAGCAGGGACCACCATTCTTAAATATATAAATGACAAATACATCCTTATTCCTTGAAGAAATACTGAGACAGTGATATCATGAATAAATCTAATAAATCTAGGTGATTTACATTGTTCCTTAGTGTAACTACTGATCCTCAACCCTAGTCTTTGACAATTGCTTGCAGGACTCTCTATATTGGTGTGTGCAATATATAACTAGAACATTGGTTCTGTCAAATGGAGTGCCCCAAGGGTCGCTCCTGGGGTCAGTTTTGTTCAATACCTTCATTAAGGATCTAGAGGATGATGTGGATTGCACCCTCAGCACGTTTGCGGATGACAATAAACTGGGAGGAGTTGTAGATATGCTGGAGGGTAGGGATAGGATATATAGGGATCTAGACAAATTAGAGGATTGGGCAAAAGAAATCTGATGAGGTTCAACAAGGACAAATGCAGATTCCTGCACTTAAAAGAATCCCATGCACTGCTACAAACTAGGGACTAAATGGCTAGGCAGCAATTCTGCAAAAAAAGGACCTAGGGGTTACAGTGGACTAGAAGCTGGATATGAATCAACAGTGTGCCCTTGTTACCAAGAAGGCTAATGGCATTTTGGGCTCTATAAGGAGGGTCATGATCATTCCCCTCTATTCAGCATTGGTGAGGCCTCATCTGGAGTATTGTGTCCAGTTTTGGGCCCCACACTACAAGAAGGATGTGGAAAAATTGGATAGAGTCCAGCGGAGGGCAACAAAAATGATTAGGGAGCTGGAGCATATGACTTAGCAGGAGAGGCTGAGAGAGCTGGGATTGTTTAGTCTGCAGAAGAGAAGAATGAGGGGGGATTTGTTAGATGCTTACAACTACCTGAAAGGTGGTTCCAAAGAGGATAGATCTAGACTGTTCTCAGTGGTAGCAGATGAGAGAACAAGGAGTAATGGTCTCAAGTTGCAGTTAGGAAGGTTTAGGTTGGATATCAGGAAAAACTTTTTCACTAGGAGGATGGTAAAGCACTGGAATGAGTTACCTAGGGAGGTGGTGGAATCTCCTTCCTTAGAGGTTTTTAAGATCAGGCTTGACAAAGCCCTGGCAGGGATGATTTAGTTGGGGATTGGTCTTGCTTTGAGTAGGGGGTTGGACTAGATGACCTCCTGAGGTCCCTTCCAATCCTGATATTCTATGATACACTGGATTGATAAACTGATTGTTTATTGCCGTGATTCTGGGTGAATTAATAAATTGTTGATTGGTTAAGAAAATAAAGTATTCTGATTTTAAAAAATATTGTTTAAGTTAAAAGTTGACCTGAAAAGAATTTAGAGTTGAATTAGTAAGCTAATGCTCCATGGACTCAATAAAAGGGGTTATCCTATTAAATTTCATTCTGATAGTGGCTATAACACTGATCCAATTGGCACATGTACTTTGTTAGATTTCAGCTTTAAAATCGGTCACCTCAGCTAATTTTGTAAAATTGGATACCTTTTCACAATATTTGGTTATTCTGCACAGGACACTGAAACTTTTGCAGCTTCAGGACATTATTGAAAGATCCACATCTTGATGCTGCTTCATATTTGTTACTGATATTGCTCAGAAGAGGTGGTGGTTGGTTTTGACTTTCTTAGACTGTACTGGGCCAGACAGAACATTAATACCTACAGAATTCAAAGCTAAGTATAGGCCTTAATTTTTAGGATAAAGAACTTAATACACAGTGATTTAGGAGGGAATTGCTAGAAACTCTAACCACTGCAAAAAAAAAAAAAAGGGGGGGGGGGGAATTTAAATCATTCACTCAAACTTTTCTTTTTCTCTCTAAAGCCAACTGCATCTAAGCCTCCAACTGTACCTAAGGGTATGTCTACACCAGCGGTGTCCAATACGTTCGCCGCTAGCCACATGTGGCGAGTAGGCTATTGAATTGTGGCTAATGCATGAGCAATGCATTGGTGTATTGAAGACTGCACCGGAAGACAGGTTGCATGCTTTGATATACAACTTATTAACATGGCTAGGATATAGTGCGACAGACACAACAGCATGGATGACAGTGGATGCGTGTAATAGTGACAGGCGCTAGTGTGGTCCTGGAAGGTGAGAACAGCTAGTAAGGGCCTGCCTCCCTACTCTAGTTGATGAAAATCTGGAGGCTGAGTTAAGATGCGCGGTAAGTATGAATTATATACCAGATTTCAGGGTTATGATACAAGAAAAAGAATGCAAAGTGTCACACTGAAGTAATTTTGTGTTAGTACCTTTTTAATATTTTTTTGTGATATTTACTTATTTTTGATGATAAAATAATTTGAAATGTTGTTTGTAGTGTTTTTTAATCCTTTTTTATAATATGGCAAATAAGAAAAATTCAAAACCACAAGTGTGGCTAGCATCGAATTTCTGTTGGACATGGCTGGTGTACACTGTAATTAAAAACCTGCAGCTGGTCCTTGCCAGCTGGCTCAGGCTCACAGAAAATTGCCATGTTTATGATTCGGCACAGAGTGAGAGGGTCCTAGAGCTCATGCTGCAGTCTGAGCCTGAAAGTCTAAAGTTAAACCACAATTAAACAGCCCTTAGCCCAAGTCAGCTGGCACCGGCCAACTGTGGGGTTTTTAAATGCAGTGTAGACATACCCTTGGTGACTGCTTCTGAGCTAATAAGAGCCATTAATGCTTCTAGGATTCTATAAAGGCTGACTTCAAATTAATTCTAAAATAGTAACTATAACTCTCAAGGATCTGTGTTATGTGCAAGGTGTGGAGAGAGCTTTTAAAATCTTGGTTTAAATGTTTGATATGTTTTCCGTGAGGTGTGTTTATTTGTTTCAATTTCTCTTTTAACTGGTTTCTGCCTTCATAGTCAAACCAAGGAATTTACTGAATTATCTGTATATGAGTATGCCAGAGTAGGAGCAGGAAGGCTGTTAGTGATCTCTTTTGCTGTTTCAATTTTACCTGGAAGTATTCTGTCTGATAATAAACCAATTATTATGGTTTGTGTGTCCTGTGGGTAAACAGGACAAACTTACTTGCCAATGACAAGTCAGAAGACAGCATGTGAGAAATGGATTATTCCTTTATCTATAATTGTGTCAGATTCTTGTTTACTTTCTATACCCTGCCATAAAAAGGGGGAAAAAAACAGCTCACTATACATTCAGTTCTCACCCCTCTCCCTTTTTATGGTAAGATACAGTGTTCTACATTTTTGTTCATATCCCAATACCAGGATTTAATTAACAGCAAACTAGTGAGGTTTGGTAAATGTTCTCTGCAACAGATTGCAAAAATAGAAATCTCTCTGCCATGGAAGGAGATATATTTATCTTGCTACACCAATGCCTGGGCCATAAATGTGTTTTGTGGTGTTCAGTTTGTCTAGATGGCATTGGGAGGAAGTGCCAGTTAGCAGAATCCATCCTCTCAAATACAAAACAGAACATAGACTGATTAGTGGGTACTTGGTTGCTGAAGAAGTATGTGAGAATAAGTAACTCTTTTTGAGGAAGAATCAGAGGGGTAGCTGTGTTAGTCTGGAATCGCAGAAGTGACAGTCCTATGGCACCTTAAAGACTAACTAAAGTATTAGAGCATAAGCTTTCATGGGCTAATACCCACTTCGTTGGATGCATCTGACGAAGTGGGTATTAGCCCATGAAAGCTTATGCTTTATTACATACATATTACATACATATTACATTTTATTACTTTAGTTAGTCTTTGTCACTTCTTTTTGAAGAGATTTTTGGAGCATGGCTGTTTGTAAGTTAAAAGAAAATGTAGTGTATTGATGAAACCAATTGTTGGTTGAAACAATTTTTGTTGTAGATAAGATGTCAAAAATGATACTCTGGTGACTGTCCCTATGACATAAGAATATTTCATTGTTAAACTTAATTAACTATGCATGAAAATTGAGTTAGTGCATTTTATGGTAAAACTATGAATGTTGGTGTCTTATAATTAAACCGCACAGCAGTAACTAGTGGCATGCCAGTACTGGTGGGGTCGGGGGGGAACCCCTGAAATACAGCTTTTGAATGCTGTATCGAGAATATTGTGGGCTGGGGTTGGGTTGATGCCTAATGACAAAGTTATTTGGCTTGTAAAAGATGTTTCAAGATTCAGAACTACTGATATTTCTGTTAATATGGTAGTTCTAAATGAGGTGTCTGTCTGTCTTGTACAGTTTAGGGTTAATTTTGCAAAACATAAATATCCTGCTCTAAGACAGGGTCAGGCAGAAAAGATATGCAAGAGCAGCAGCATCCATGTTGGGGCTCATTGCTGCCACTATATTTATAATTTCTGTGGCATATTTCTAAATGAAACAACCAGCTTGTCACTGAAATTCCAGCAGTGGTAAACACTGTGGGCTCTCTTTCATCACATCTTGGTAACGGATGATGTCTATTTCTTTCTGGAGGCAGTTGAGCGACAATTTGCTATTAGGAATAGATTTCCAAGCCCTTACTGTCCAAACTGTATGGAAGTGGTTCTCAACCTGAGCCTGCTTGCGGCTCAGCCCACAGCTGTGGCGAAGCTATGTACTAAGAGAAAAAATTCAGATTGCCATACCAATTGGCCCACTCCTGGGTTCCAGCAAGGGTGGAGCCAGGGCCATCTGAGGGGGAGATGGTACCACAGAGCCCTGCTGGTACGCTCCCTTTCAGCAGAGAAGGCAGAGTAGCTCTCTGTGGTGGAGGAGGAGCTCAGCTGTTAGCCAGCCTGCTGCTTTCTTCCTCACCGTGCTGTGCGGATAAGTTGAGAGTGTTGCTGTCAGAGGGAATGCTGCCTCCTCGCTTTTGAGCATCTGTGCTAGAGGTGTCTGGAGAAATGGACCCCCGGACTCCCAGCCACAGCTATGTCTCACCTTGTGGGGGTGGGGGGGGAATGAGCATGCTCCAAGCTGCAGTGTGCCCTGGGCTGCCTCCAACAGACATCGCCCGCCTGCCCATCCCCTGCTGACCGTGTCTAGACCTGGAGCTAACAAACAGAGTCATTACAAGGCAACTTGCATCAACCTAGCTTTGTTGTATAGATCAGGTCTAATTATTTCTCATGCTGCAAAGTCAGTGGTGTAGCTTGTACAAGGGCTCTCATTTAGATACAAAATATGTGCAAATACACATTTCAAAAGAAGTTTGTCCTGTTAAGAATTGGAGAACCAAGAAAGGCTGAAAACATTTCCAGATATGTATGGTTTTCTCTTTCTTGAATCAAGTTTTTAAGAATTATAAAATTAACTTCAACTAGGATATTTCTAGAATTAATTTGTGATATTTTAATGTTTTCTTTTTGTTAATAAAATAAACCATGATCAGTAATGATTATTTTGCTTGGTTTTGATCGTGGTATCCCTGAAGTTATGTAAAAATACCTCTGTGACTGAACACTGGGAGCCACACACCTGAGTTGGTAGTAAGAGAAGCACTTAATAAAAGTAGGCCTATCATTTCTTGCTTCTCTACACAGTACATATTTTTTTTTAGTAATGTTTAAAATAAAATTATTTGGCATCCTGTTTAAAATTATCCCTTTCAATTCCACACTGCCCTGCAGTAGGTTCCTCTTTCCTTGATTGTTTGGTTCTCAACTGGGTAGAGGGTTCCAGGAAGCTTTTGTTGTCTTCTACCAGAAACATTTGCAATAATATAGGAGGATAAATTTGGTGCGTGGTGCAGACAGGCCCATTTGGACCCCTCTATTCCCTTTTTGACTTCTTTCTCTGCTTTTCTGAATTTACCATGCGTTAATTTTCAGGGTATGCTACAAAACACATCTCTTGAGGACTCAGAAGAGCAAGGAAGGGAAAGGTGGGCAGGAGTTGGTGTATAATGTGGCTGGAGTTGGTTGGAAGATGTTACCTCTTTGTTCGAAAAAACTGCTGCTTTTGCTTCTTTAAAAGTTTTTGTATTTTTCTAGGGACATCAGAGTTGCTATTTTATGTCTTTTAAAGAGAAAATCTAAATTATAAATACTAGCAAATTAAAGCACTCTTGGCAGCTGTTTTGTCTTCTGATGGGTTAGGCACGAGTAGGTCATTGTCTCTGAAGCCTCAGGTCATCAGCTTCATGTGGGATTTGACACAATACAAATCCCCCTGTGATTTAGGGGATTACTGTGGTTATGACAATGAGTTCCTGTGACCTTCCTGCCCTAATATTGGTCTGCCTTATTCCATTTTTTACCCAGAGGTAAAGGTAGTACTGTGGACTTCACCCAAAATTTCCTATTCAGGCTTATGGGGGAGAGAAGCTTATTAAAGTTATCCTACCAATGTTTTCTCTATGCTTGTGTGTTCAAACTAATGAAGCACTTTTTGTATGTTGTATTAGAAGTTCCATGTTTCTGGTTTCTTTTGCCAATACTTTGCTGGGTGATGCTTTAACCAAGAGGATGTTTTCTAAATGGGTTGCATTTCTTATTGCTTTGACCTTGTTAGCCAGAAATTATGACTCTCTTAGGGTATTGCTTCACTGAAGTGCTTACTCAGGTTTTCCCCCCAAACACTTCTCCACTTCTCTTAATTGGGGCTCTTAACTCAGGGTGGGCTGTTCTGTACTAAGCTACAGTATAAGCTAAAACCCAAGAATGGCTTTAGTTTGGTCTGCTGATAGTGGCTGTCACAATCCTTCACTGTCGTCCCGCAGTTCACTGAGGAAAAAATTCGTAGAGCTCCTCCACATACTGCAGCACAAAAAAAGTGGAATATGTACCTGGAAGTCCTATCCACACGTGAGTGAGTGAAGCACCAGTGAGGACACAGTAACTTACAGTATGTCACTGTATGTCTGGGCTAACATGGGTGCTCAGATTTAGGTGCTGGTCACCTGGCTTAATTTTGCAGTGATGATATCTCCTCTGTGTTGTTTCCATAACACAGATCTGTAAAACAGCAAAGTTGCCTCTCCATGTAGGATCTAGTCAACAGTGCTCTGTAAATATCTTCTCTTCACTCTTCTCTCTCCCTTCTGTCCCTCCCAAGTTTTTCTTTTGGAATATGCTTTTGTTTTCCAGCTAGCAAAATTCTTATATGCCTTTTCCCTCTCTCCTGACTTCTTCTGCATACTTAAACATCCAACAGTAGATAATATGAAGAGGTATTTTTCATCTCTTTTAATTAATAGAATTTAATCTTCCTGGTTATGTTCCTGCCTGTATCACTGACTTTCTTGAGGAAGCTACTTAATTATTATGTATCTTGAATTTCCTTATGTTAAAGAAGGGATAAATCTTCCTATAAGCACTTTGAAAACAAAGCTTGCATGAAAGTTGCTTGTATGTAAGAAAAATTTGTAGTATTCTCCGCACTTTTTTTTTAAATGTAGCTGTGGTGCTCTCTTTACTTCAACATGACATTCCAAGCTATTGTGTTGAACTCTGGGAAACTATGGTGCACTTTCAGTTGCTGCTTTTGCAAGTACTTAGGCTAGGTTCTTAAATCCTATTTTGTACCTATTGCCTTTCTGCAGTTTCTAAAAATAGATGTGCAGTTAAATTATTGTTGTTACCATGTATGCAATTGCACAAGCTTGGCTCTTTTGATGATGGCTGTGATGGATCCTACAGTTCATAAGTGAGCCTGCAATCAGCAGTCTGCAATTCAGATGCAAAAATTCACTGTACATCTCCTGTTACAAAGGCAGCATTTGCTTAGTGTCTAAAACTTTACACTTCCCGTGATTCTCAAATTTCAGATGTGATATGATTAATATCACCTGCTTATTGTTGTTCCCCAAATCTATACTATAGTTGTTTAAAATGACTTCTTAACTGCTTCTCTCTATGCCATTTTCATACTGTTCCATTTTGAGTATAAAGTAAGCAAAAAAAAGAAAAATCCACAGGTTCTCCTCTGAAACCCATGAACTTTGTTTCTGCTTGGACTACTTAAGTATACCAGTTAAATGATAACAGTCTTATAGGAGCAGGGAATTGTGCAGTGCCAGATCACTAGATAAGCAGATGAAACTTTTTTTTTTTTTTCAGTCCATGCTTGGATCCTGATTTATAAAAATATATTTAAGTTTTTGAAGAATAGTTATCCAAAAGGATTTCAGCAATAGGTGGTTTTCAAACTGTTCACTTATTATTTACTATTCATAGTGGTGTGGTTGGTACGTAAGCAACATAATGTTACCCCTTTTTGACCCGTATGGCTAGTCAAAGTTTGGATACTTCCTTGTTTTAGTTGGGAGAAGAAACTAATGGAGTCTGTTTTCTGTGATGGAATCATGTTTATTTACAAGCAACATAAAAAGTTCTGCTTCTCTGAATGCATAGAGGAAACAAAGGCAAAAGGAAATGTTTTTGTTTTTTACAGGCCAAACTCCCCCTTGCTCCCCACCACCACCCCACGTCACCCAGCACCCTTACCTAAAACCTCTTTTTAGGCTTCTCTGAGTTTTACACTGTGCTTAGACTTCTGCTTCAATGTTTCTCAGGTAGTCTCTGGTGCTCTGTAGTTCTGTGTTCCTGACGCATATCCCTTATCCAAAACAATCCTCAGCAAAAGCCCCTCTGCCCACACACTCCAAACTCCTGTGTGGGGTCACATAACCCTTTAGTGTTAGATGGAGGCTTGTGATTTATTTATTTATCTTTTTACACTTAAGTTAATTGAAGGGTGTATTCACATAAATAAATGTAAATGAGATTTTAATTCACCTATGATGAGGTTTCACCCAGCTCCTAACAATATTATTATTTCTATCCCTGACTAGAAGACTGACACCTTATAAAACAAGAGACTAAGGGAAAATGTACTTTGAATGCATGTATTTGGATGAATAATTTCTAATGTTTACAATATTTTTAGAAATCACCTGGTGGCCATCCATATACTTATTTGTGGGATATTATCCACTATTAACAGCATGCCTGATTTGTGGTGTTTATGAAAATGTTCATGAGTCACTTTGGTTTGGGGTCTGCAGTAAAATCATTAGTGAAGTAAAGCTACCTTACATGTGCTGGTTATATAAAGTCTATCAAAACATATTTTGCATTTAAAGTTAGATGGTTTAGTAAACAAAGGAAGTATTAACTGTAGTTAATCATAAAATATCAGAGTTGGAAGGGGACCTCAGGGGGTCATCTAGTCCAACCCCCTGCTCAAAGCAGGACCAATCCCCAACTAAATCATCCCTGCCAGGGCTTTGTCAAGCTTGACCTTAAAAACCTCTAAGGAAGGAGATTCTACTATCTCCCTAGGTAACCCATTACAATACTTCACCATCCTCCTAGTGAAAAAGTTTTTCCTAATATCCAACCTAAACCTTCCCAACTGCAACTTGAGACAATTATTCCTTGGTCTGTCATCTGCTACCACTGAGAACAGTCTAGATCCATCCTCTTAAGAACCTCCTTTCAAATAGTTGAAAGCAGCTATCGAATCTCCCCTCAGTCTTCCCTTCTGTAGACTAAATAATCCCAGTTCTCTCAGCTTCCCCTCATAAGTCATGTGCTCCAGGCCCCTAATCATTTTTGTTGCCCTTCTCTGGACTCTTTCAAATTTTTCTACACCCTTCTTGTAGTGTGGGCCCCAAAACTGGACACAGTACTCCCAGATGAGGCCTTACCAATGTTGAATAGAGGGGAACAAATATGTCCCTCGAACTGCTGTCAGTGCCCCTACTTACACAGCCCAAAATGCCGTTAGCCTTCTTGGCAACAAGGGCACACTGTTGACTCATATCCAGCTTCTCATCCACTGTAATCCCTAGGTCCTTTCCTGCAGAACTGCTGCCTAGCCATTCAATCCCTAGTCTGTAGCAGTGCATGGGATTCTTCCGTCCTAAGTGCAGGACTCTGCACTTGTCTTTGTTGAACCTCATCAAATTTCTTTTGGCCCAATCCTCTAATTTGTCTAGGTGCCTGTGCATCCTGTCCCTACCCTCCAGCGTATCTACCACTCCTCCCAGTTTATTGTCATCTGCAAACTTGCTGAGGGTGCAGTCCACGCCATCCTCCAGATCATTGATAAAGATACTGAATAAAACTGGCCCCAGGACCGACCCTTGAGGCACTCCACTTGGTACCGGCTGCCCAACTAGACATGGAGCCATTGATCATGACCCGTTGAGCCCAACAATCCAGCCAGCTTTCTATCCATCTTATGGTCCATTGATCCATCCCATACTTCTTTTAACTTGCTGGCAAGAATACTGTGGGAGACTGTATCAAAAGCTTGGCTAAGTCAAGGAATAGCACATCCACTGCTTTTCCCTCATTCACAGAGCCAGTTATCTCATTGTAGAAGGCTGTTAGGTTAGTCAGGCATTATTTGCCCTTGGCAAATCCATGCTGACTGTTCCTGATCACTTTTCTCTCCTCTAAGTGCTTTAGAATTAATTCCTTGAGGACTTGCTCCATGATTTTTCCAGGGACTGAGGTGAGGCTAACTGGCCTGTAGTTCCCCGGATCCTCCTCCTTCCCTTTTTTAATGAACTTACTCATTTAATTATTTACTTTTGGTCACTACGTTCTAGGTTTTTAAATGTAGTGGGATTTTAAAGTCCCCAACTCCCATTGAAAACAGGAGTTAAGTAGGTTGGGTAATCCTACCAGTCACTACTGTGATGCTTCCTAAGGGTATTCAGAGTTTTGAGGCACCTCACTACCACCTGCCCTTTGCATCAGGAAGTCTCTTCTGTGCCTGCTGTGGGACAGTCTCTGAACATTACTGGCCATGTTCACAAGAAGCCCTCCCCTTAGGCCTCTTAGTCATTCTACAGGTTAGTGACTACTCCAGCATCTCCCTGGAGTATTGAGCCCCTGGTCCACTGGAAACTCGTGGTATTTACAGATTCACTGCTTCCAAAGAAACAGTTGACCCCAGCTACTACTTCCACAACAGATAACTGCTCCTCTTAAACATATTTAAATGCTGTGTGTTACTGTGAAATAAAATAATTAAAAAAGCATAGAGAATGAAGTAGTAGAAAGTATTGGAAACGTTTACATAAACTCATAAAATTCATGCTAGAGCCTACATTTAATTAACAGGATGCTCTCATGTCAAGTATTGCTTGCTCAAAATCTTTGCATCACTTTCTAGGTAGTAAATTGGTGAACTAAACTATGCTGAGTATCAGGTAAATTCATGGAAGGCTGCATTCTCTCTACACAAAATATTAAAATGGGAGAAATAAGAAATTAAAAGGGAAGACTTATTAATTTCCACTGTCATATTGTCTACAACATTGAAGTTGATAAACTTTGTGCTCCATTGGGCTTTTACTTCCATCTCCAACAAGTACCCAAAAGAAATCCATTCACCAACTGATAACTGCAGTGTTAAAGCAGAACCTACCAAATGCGTGAAATATGTGACAATCAGATGCATTGATCTCACTGGTCTACAATTTTTTAGAAGTCGTCTGCTTCAGAGAGAAAATGTGATCTTTATTATATATTTTGATGTCATATATGAATTCAGCACAATTAAAACAACTGGCTACTGTTTCTAAGATATTTAAGTTTTTACATTTTATGTCTATGTATATTGTGTAGATAGTAGAGTTTTAATCATAAACTGTAAACCTAGGTCTTTTCATGTGTTTATGGTTGCTTTACATGATGATAATTCACCTGTCCTGTTTATGTAACACTTTAAAAATTAGCAAAAGGGTTATATAAATAAAATGTATTATGAAACAAAAGGCAAAAAAATATTATGTACATAGTTTAGTCCTATTCAGTGTCTACTCGGCGCTTCTTGGCTTGTCTCTTGTATTCATTAAACGGAGCGTCTTTTGTCGCTGTCCAGCAATAGTCTGCAAGCATTGGTGGGCTCCATTTGCCCTGATAGCGTTTCTCCATTGTTGCAATGTCCTGGTGAAATCGCTTGCCGTGCTCGTCGCTCACTGCTCCGCAGTTCGGTGGAAAAAAATCTAGATGAGAGTGCAAAACATGTGTCTTTAATGACATGTTGCAACCAAGGCTTTTGTATGCCTTGAGGAGGTTTTCCACCAACAAGCTGTAGTTGTCTGCCTTGTTGTTTCCGAGAAAATGTATTGCCGCTGACTGGAAGGCTTTTCATGCCGTCTTTTCCTTGCCACGCAGTGCATGGTCAAATGCATCATCTCGAAGAAGTTCACAAATCTGAGGACCAACAAAGACACCTTCCTTTATCTTAGCTTCACTTAACCTTGGAAATTTTCCACGGAGGTACTTGAAAGCTGCTTGTGTTTTGTCAATGGCCTTGACAAAGTTCTTCATCAGACCCAGCTTGATGTGTAAGGGTGGTAACAAAATCTTTCTTGATTCAACAAGTGGTGGATGCTGAACACTTTTCCTCCCAGGCTCCAATGACTGTCGGAGTGGCCAATCTTTCTTGATGTAGTGGGAATCTCTTGCACGACTATCCCATTCACAGAGAAAACAGCAGTACTTTGTGTATCCAGTCTGCAGACCAAGCAAGAGAGCAACAACCTTCAAATCGCCACAAAGCTGCCACTGATGTTGGTCATAGTTTATGCACCTCAAAAGTTGTTTCATGTTATCATAGGTTTCTTTCATATGGACTGCATGACCAACTGGAATTGATGCCAAAACATTGCCATTATGCAGCAAAACAGCTTTAAGACTCATCTTCGATGAATCAATGAAGAGTCTCCACTCATCTGGATGGTGAACCATGTTGAGGGCTGCCATCACACCATCGATGTTGTTGCAGGCTACAAGATCACCTTCCATGAAGAAGAATGGGACAAGATCCTTTTGACGGTCACGGAACATGGAAACCCTAACATCACCTGCCAGGAGATTCCACTGCTGTAGTCTGGAGCCCAATAGCTCTGCCTTACTCTTGGATAGTTCCAAATCCCTGAGAAGGTCATTCAGTTCAGCTTGTGTTATGAGGTGTGGTTCAGAGGAGGAGGATGGGAGAAAATGTGGGTCCTGTGACATTGATGGTTCAGGACCAGAAGTTTCATCCTCTTCCTCTTCCTCGTCTGACTCAAGTGAGAGTGATTCTGGTGCATCAGGAACCGGCAGTCCTTCTCCGTGGGGTATTGGGTGTATAGCTGATGGAATGTTTGGATAATGCACAGTCCACTTTTTCTTCTTTGACACACCTGCATGGTGCCTCCAGTTGGGAAAGAAGTAACAATTGGTGGTATGATCTGTTGGCTCTCTCCAAATCATTGGCACTGCAAAAGGCATAGATTTCCTTTTCCTGTTCAACCACTGGTGAAGATTTGTTGCACAAGTGTTGTAGCATATGTGTGGGGCCCACCTCTTGTCCTGATCTCCAATTTTTCAGCCAAAATAAAGGTGATAGGCCAGGCCTGCACAACTCGGAAAGCAGCGAGGGCCATATTACTGCAAAAAAACCAGCTGCGGGCCAAAAAGCCCCACCCTCGCCCCGCCCCCATCTGTTTCCCCCCACCCCACCATGTGCGGGCCGCACAGTGAGCCCGTGCGGGCCGCATGTGGCCCCCGGGCCGCATGTTGTGCAGGCCTGTGATAGGCTTTCTTAACCATAGTGGTTATACTGCGCTTTTGTGATGCAAAAGTCACTTCACCACAAACATAGCAGAAGTTATCTGCACTGTTCACACAAGTACGAGGCAGCTCTGCTCACTTTGGTTAAACAGAAATGTGTCCCTTTGCAAAATCAAACACTGACAAATAAGAGAGCACGACACTGTATGATTTCTAGAGCCGATATAGGGCAGTTTGTTCAGCAGAGTGATGTAAGCTTCGTTATGATTGCATCGACCATGACTTCTAGGAATAACATGATGCAAGTCATATCATGTGTGATGCAATACCAGCTTCAGATTGCATCATTCATTGTTTTGCCTAAAAAGCAAGTAGTGTCCAAACCCAGTCATAGATTTATTCATAGATCCAGTCAAAGATGTATTTTAGTCATTTCTGGTTTAAATTCTATGTGATCAGTCTCTGCTTAGCCCAGATAAAGTACCAGGGGTTGAATTGATTTCAGATCCCTTTTCTTGAGAGAGACCTATTTCTTCTCTCCTTTTATTATCCGTGTGTCCCATAGGAAATCATAAAATGACTATGATTTTCCTTAAGGAGACATGCAGGATACATGTCTGTAGACTGTCCTTTTCTTCTCCTTGGTAATGCTCTTTCCACCTCACAGGGCCACCCGAATTCTCTCATATTGGTGAATAATATTGCTCACAATCAGCTCTTAAAAGGCAGCATAAAATCTTAAAACGTATGAGAGAGAGTCTCCCCTCTAGTTTCTCGAAAGTGAATAAGTGTCTAAAGTTGGAGATAACTTTTTTTCTGATCTAAAGTTCTTCCCAGTGTAAGAAACTACAGACGGTAATATCAAGGCTGAGGCTGCTGTATCCAGGTGTATTCTGAGTGATTGATTTTATCCTCCTGTCTGTGCTTGGCTAGAGTTCTCCTTCAGTTGGTATAAATGTGTTTACTAGGAGACTGCAACAGGCTTAATCTTGCATAGAGTAATGAAGACCTTTCAGGGCTAAGTCCAAGTACTTCCTGATGGGGGGAATTCCCACTCCACCTTAATTAAACCCTCAGCTCTGCAAGGTTTGTTTTATTTGTTGTTTTTTGTGCTCAACTGCGAAGCCATGGTGAGCACACATGCATTCACATATATAGCCAAACAAAATCAAAACAAAATAACCTAGTTTAAAGTAGACTTTCTGTAGTTTTTTTTATCATTTTTTCACGACTGATATTTCACCTAACTCTGATTTGCTGTGCATTCAAAACTTCCAAAGACTGTCCTGAAAAGGTCCACCCAAAGAAAGTTGGAATTATAGGTTAGCATCTGATATCCTTCCAGATATATTGGTGAGCTCTTTTGAGCACAGAGGCAAAATAGTCACTAAGGTTTTAGACAAAAGAATAGGACCTCATCTACACCTAAAATTTAGGTCAACCTATCTGAGTTGCGGTTGCGTTTCAGATGGCATACGCCCTGGGTATAGACACCACGTCATTGACCGAAGAATTCTTTGTTAACCTAGCCACCGCCTCTCAATGGATGGATTTACTATAGTGATAGAAAAACCCATTTAATTGCTGTAGCAAGTATCTACATTAGAGGTGTAGCTGCAGTTGTAGCTGCACTTGTGGTTGTAGACATAGCCTAAGTCACTCCCTCCTTTCAATGAAGACCTGGTGAGAGAATTTTCAAACTCCCTTGTCTTAATAGGCGTTCTTGTTGAAGTTGCTGTTTCTCCAGGAGTTTACACATGAGGACTATTACTATCTTTCCTGAAAGTTGGAAGACCACGACTGGGATTCTCTAGGCTAGAGGAAAACTATCCAACTCCAAAAGCATGTCTTGAGTTGTAAGTTTCTGAAGTCTGAGAAGATCCCCTGCCTCGTTCCAGCGTATGATACTTCACCGGGTCGTCGTCATAATCTTTTCAAAACTAAATATTGTCTAGTTAAAAGCTTGTTTCTAAAGTTATCAATTTTTAAAAGAACTGGTTTGCATTGTAGCCATTTTCTATTAAATATTTTTAAAGCAAAATTTGACACGTCCATAATTCTTATAATGCCATGTACTGTACCTATGATCTTAAAGCTACAGAATGTGTACTGACATTTAATTATTCCCACACAAATTACTTGACGAAATCCCAGCTGAAGTGCTGAAACACTGGTTCTACAGTAAACAAAGCTTTGCTAGACCTATTTACTTTCTGCTGGGAAAAAGATGATTTTATCCCAGGATTTCGAAGATGCCAAAATCGTTACAGTCTACAAGTACAAAGGGACAGACCTTTCTCTCCTCTGTCTCACTGGTAAGACCCTTGGTGAGCTGTTGCTGAAAAGGCTTCAGATTATTGCAAATGATGTACTTTCTGAATCCCAGCATTGTTTTCATTCATCATGCAGCACTGCCGATATAGTTCTCCTGTAACAGGCATAAGGTAGAGCTGTTGAACAACAGATGCCCCTCTAGTTGCCTTTGTTGTCCATAGTAGGGCATTCAGATCTGTCAGATGCTCTGCTCTTTGGTGCTGTCTTGCAAAGTTTGGCTGCCCAGACAAACTAATCAACCTTATCTGCTGCTTTCATGACAACATGCAGGCCCATGTACTAGTTGGTACTGACTCATCTGATTCCTTTTCTGTAACCCATGGTGTTAAAGGGGACTCTGTGCTTAGCCATACATTATTTACTTTGTTCTTTTCTGGGAGTGCTAGAAGTCATTGCACGTACTACTACTGCAGGTGTTGCTCTAATAATACGATTTGATGGTAGGTTTCCAAACATTTGCCGATTCAAGGCCAAAAGCAAATCCCAGCAAAGTGAAGTAAAGGACCTGTTGTATGCTGATGACTCAATGTTTGTTGCCCTTTCCAAGAATGACCTGCAACATTTTGCTGCATTTCTTTGCTCATGCTTTATCTATTGGCCTCTGTATTAATGTGAAAAAAAAGTCCTGTACCAACCATCTTCTGACCATTTCCATCACCGCCAGAAATAAAAGTGAACAGCTGCAAGTTAGGCAATATCAAATCCTTCAGCTATCTAGGTAGCACAGTTACCGATGACCTCAACATTGAAAAAGAACTTTCAGTATGCTTAGTCAGCTGCCTCCACTTTCAGTTGTCTACAAAAAGACTATGGACAGGATGAGGAGGAGGGGGCAAAGTGCTAAGTTTAGAGAGCTGTTGTGCTTCCTTGTCTTTGTTGCCTTATTCAAAATCTTAACTGTCTACAACAATGCCACCTATGCAGCAAGATGGGAATCGCGTGGTCTGACAAAATCGCCAACGGTGAAGTACTACATCTGGCAGCTATGCTAAGCATGGAAGCTATGCTAACACGGAAGCAAATGACCTGGTCTGGCCATGTTACTCGTATGGATAACAATCGGCTGCCTAAGGGGTTCAGTATTGTCAATTTGAAAATGGGACGGCCAGCTTTCCTACTGCCTAACTCCGCTACAAGTATTGCATCAAGCAGCTCATGCAGTCTGCTGGGCTGGACTTAATGACATGGGAGGATATGGACCATGATGGACAAGGTGGCATGACAATATGCTCATTTTGCTTCCCCCATAATGGAGTGCCAACCTCATTCAACAGTCGGAGAGAACATAGACACCAACTTACCCTGGCATGTCTCCTAAATCCTACATGTGGAACCTGATTTCCAGTTATAGTCCTCCTTGAATACGAATAACAGTCATTACATGAGTGTCTGTGGAGAACTGATGCTGCTTTCTCGGGGGTATCACTGAGAGGGTTGTGGTGTGAAAACTACTTCATCTATTCAGTTGAATGCCCCTCCAGCCTGCAGTTTACTCTTGCATGCCAACAGAGAAGATTTATACAAAAAAGCAGGTTGAGCTGTCTGTCGTCTCTATGTAATACTGTCTTGCTGGCTGTCATGGCATTAGTGGTTGGTCAGTGGAATATTTGGGTGAAAAATGTCCAGAGGTGATGACTCTTCTGAAACTTTGAAATTGTGCTCCCTTAGAATGAAAGGATCTAAAAATTTTGATTCATTTCAGAATGCAGTAGGTTTCTATCTAATATTTGTAGAAAACTTTTTGCAGTACACACTTAAATTATATCCTTGTTTCTAGCTCCTCAGGAGAGCTAAGGCATCATTCTCATTAGAGGTTATCATCTGCTACTAAGCCTACAATTGAATACAGTTTGACCATTTGCATCCAGAAGGGTTTACCTACCAGGTTATTTAAATAAAGCAATGGTTGATTTGAAAAGTTTAACTGGAAAAATAAATGGAGTGTATTTGTGCATGGTTGAGGGTTTAGACCAGCGCTCTTCAAACTTTTGGTGCCGCAGTCCCCTTTCGCGCTCCCCCCTCCACTCGCGGCCCCATGGGGTATGTCCGCCGAAATGCCGCTGAATAGAAAGCTTCTGCTTTCTTTTGGTGGCATTTCGGCGGGCCAAAGATAGACCGCGACGTTGTCAACTCTCGGGAAGGATCGGCGCGGCGCCGGGGTCTCGCGCATCCCCGGGGGTGTGTGCACCCCAGTTTGAAGACCACTGGTTTAGACTTTATCAGAGTAAAAGTGCAGAGAGACTGACCTATGCTTGGTGTACAATGTATTTACAAGGAGGAAACTCTGAAAGTGAAATTCCAAATGACTCTTTAGTCTAGTTAACGGTATACAATTGTCTTTTCTGCTCAAGTTAGCAGTCTTTTAATAATAATGTGTGGTGTCAAATGTGTGCAGCTACTTACAGAAACACAATTCTTTTTCACTTTGAATTCGTGTTCCAGTATTAGTTTAATCAACATGCTGAAAGATGTCTGTATTTAGTTGTACATATTCTAAAAATAAGTCTGTGCTTCAGTCACTAACCTTGTTTTGTCAAATGATACTTGAATGATTATATCAACTAAATATCTTGGATAGAGTATCATGTTATTTTATCCTTCTAGTTTGAATTGATTAGTGATCTGGCTTGAAACCAAGACTTATCTTAACTTGTTCTCATTTCAGCTTTGAATAGATCACAATCCAAGAGAGATGGAGGTTATAAAAATAATTGGAGCTTTGATCACGCAGAAGAAAGTGAAGGAGATGCAGAGAAAGAGTAAGGATATTTTTATCTAGGATATTGAACATAAAAGTGCTTAATTATTGAAACTTTAATTTTTGTAAATAATAAACTGTAGTATATAATAATGTGGTGTGTAGAAAATTAGATCCTTAAATTTCTCTTCAGTAATTTAATACTAATTTAAGAAAAATCTATTTTGGAAGAACTTACCATTCTTAATCATTCCTAGACAAAAACATGCATTCAAATGGAGGTAAGATATAAATCAGTAATTCAGGTTAAATAATTGGCAGAGATGTTGTAATTATCCCCAAAACAAACAATACAAATTCAGGAAATTCAGAGTTAAAGGTTAAATTTAAATGAAATCCAAATATGTTAAGGTTAAGACATATACAGTTAGGATACCCAAACAATCCTAACTCTGCCCTATAGTGCCTTTCTGCAATAACCATATAATTATGATTAAAATATTTTAGTGTTTGTAGTCTCAGGTTAGATTTAAACTGGTTTCAAAAAACAAACCAAAAATGGGTTCTCCCCTCGATCCCATGTTGTCTCTGTTCTCTAACTGTGCACTTCTGTACCTTACATGTTTGGTTTGTAATACTTGTTTTTTACAATAATTATCCCATTTTTCTCACATATTTTATCCTAAATTACTGATGTGTTTTTCTCAAACTTAATGTGTTTTGTCTTGGAAAATTCTTGGTTTCCAAAGTTTATACATAAACAGCAAATGAGAAATCAGAGAATGATCTCATGACATTTCTGATTATTTGAAGATATACTCATCCGCAGTTTAAAAGTCATACTATGTATCTGATGGATAGTGTAACTTTTTTTAAAAAAGAAATATTTAGGACCAATGGTCCTTTCTTGGAATTTTAAAAATGAAAGTTAATGTATAAGCTGCAGAATAAAATCTGCTGCTCTAGAGAAACTATGAAGAATCACTCTCTTTCAAACTGAGCACTCTTCCTATTGCTCCCAAAGGGAGTGAAGCCAAGCTGCCCTCAGCAAGATGATGATGATCCTCTATGCTATATGGGAAGAGGAACACTCTGAGGAGTAGGTGAATGGAGACAGTGGCCATTTTTGGAAAGGTGTCTTTTCTCAGTCCAATTGAGGCTGAAAGAAGAGGAAAATCATTTTGGAGGAGGGTAATTTTCATGGAACCTTTTGAAGGAGATTGTGCCAGTCTTGTTGAAGAATAAGAAGCTTTCATTTCTGAATTAAACAGCAAAATGTGATGTTCAATAAATATAATTCATCCTTCCCTCCACCCCCAAATATACCCAATATGCACAAATTTAGTGAGTTTCAACCATGTGGATAAACTGTTAAAACTGATAAACAGTGGGGTCTAAGAAGTCCACAGTGACTTGATAAATTTCTTAAAGGAATTCCTCTCTGAATTTCAGAGAATTTAGAAGCAAATCTGTTAGTTTTTAGCTGTTTTTTTTTTTTAAATGCTGTAATTTTGAAGATGCTATTGAATTTTTATGCCAGGCAAGCGAAGAGGTAGAATTCTTAGTTTAAGTGCTGAATTTAACTATAGAGCCACAAATAGCCCTCCATAGTATCCTCAGCCGGTGTTACTTTTCTGCATAGACTCAGGAGCAATAGTTACTTTCCATCAACCTCAGCATATGAAGTAAGGTAGTGGAGAAGGCAGATCTATTTTTGCCACCTTTGGTTGCAGTAGCAGGCTTTGCTTTGAGATCTGTTAAAAGCATCAAAAAAAATTACATTTCTTTCTTGAAACAAAGCCATAGACACACAATCCAGTTAATTGTACTGCTGCTTTTTAAAATGCAAAAAAATTCTAAAATGCTTAACAGTTAAATAGTTATCAGTTGAAAATGTTAAAATTAAAGAAAGCAGAGGAAGAGAAGACAAGAAGCATTTGTGAAGCAAAGGGGAGGGAAGATATTTTCAGTGAGATTTGAAAGTAGATGTAGAGACTCTTGGATTGAGAGACCCAAGAATAGTGTTCCAGTAGTGAGAGAGAAGGCTTTTATATCAATAGTGACAAAATTCTGTGGAAGGACAAAAGCAGGCAGAAGAAGCTATGAGGGAAGCAAATACAAGAAAACCACTTCCTCCACCACCCGTATATGCATGCTTAACGCACACAGTATGTTAAGTTATTAAAAATAGTATGTTCATTGAATGGCAAGCATTGAGATACCCTCATTAAAATCGAGGTTTGTCAGAAATTTAGAAAAGCCCTCATTAAAGGTCACACTTCCAAAATAACACATTCTTCATTTCCTTACTTTGCTATTTCACACTTTTTAAAAAAAATTGTCAGTTTTAATTGTTTAGTTTATTAATTTTGGTGTGAGTGTGGGTTTTTTAAAAAATATGCTGGCTGTTTAGTTTTGCTTTTTACTCTTCTTGGAAAATGAAGATGATACACCAGGAGATTATTTTTCCCCCCCAATAATTTCCTTCTAGCCTCTGGCTGCGTTCAAAAGATGACTTCTCAGCATAGAATGAAACTTGTATTTAGTGGTAGTCCCAGTCTGACAAGTCATTAGGTAGCACATGGTTTCATAGTGAATCTGTGTTCTAATTTTAAACCAGTATTTCTGAATGATTTTACGTTACCACAAAATAGGTCCAACTGATAGCAGTGTAAGTATGGTATATGAAAATATAAGACTGTAGGACTCAACTTATATTTGGATCGTGATATCTAACACCTTTGGAAATTTTGGTTTATGAATTTTTCACGGGTTGGATACCACTGATTCATACCCACCTAGTTGTCTTCTCTTTTTATAACAAAGCTTTTGAATATTGTAACTATATTTTTCCTTTTCCTATTCCCCTTCCTTTTTTTGTATATAGTCTATTTTTATAAAGGAATAGCTCTATATAGAGTCTATTGTGTTTAAAAGTTTTTTGATAGAAACCATCTGTCTCTACTTTCCCCATAGCTAGGAGTTTATGTGCATCTTTTATATATGTAGCTGCTGATAGAACCCTAAGATACATACAACATAATTTTTCAGATGTAGATACAAAAGTAGTTGAAGTTTAAGCTTGTTTTTAATTTCTGAATTTATTGTGAAGAGAAAGGGAAAAAAAAAATCTAAATCTGTAACACACCTACTTCCTACATCTGATATCTTAATGTCCCTAATCTTGAGCTCAGAATAAAATCTAAATTTTAGGGCTATCAGATGAATTAAATTAAAAAATAATTTGTGACTAATTGCAATTAGTCACACTGTTAAACAATAGAATACCAATTTAAATTTATTATAAATATTATGCATTTTTTTCTAATTTTCAAATATATTGATTTAAATTATAACACAGAATATTACATGTACAGTGCTCACTTCATATTTTAATTACAAATATTTGCACTGTAAAAAAGATAAAATAAAGTGTATTTTTCAGTTCACCTCATACAACTCCATTCAGTCTTTCTTCTTGTTCAGCTAATCTCTAAGATAAACAAGTTTGCTTACATTTATGGGAGATAATGCCTGCTGCTTCTAAAAGTGAGAATAGGCATTCACATTGCATTATTGTAACCACATTACAAGGTATTTACATGCCAGATATGCTAAACACTGATATGTCCTTTCATGCTTCAACTTGTAGGTTTTAAAGTTTTACAATGTTTTATTTTTGAGTGCAGTTATGTAAAAAATAAAAAATATATTTGTAAGTTGCACTTTCACGATGGAGATTGTGCTACGGTACTTGTATAGTTGGTATTCTATTATTGTTTAATAGTTTGATTAAAGCTGCAATTAATTGCAACTATATTTTTTGTAGTTTGATATCCCTACTAAACTTCCCTCTGTGGAAACAATAGGAGATACGGAAAGGGAAGCTAAGTTTACTGTATATTATCCCAAACTTTTAAAATTGTACTGATTCAAGGGTGACTATATAGACTTAAGAGTCATGGTTTTCATAAAGACGCTGCATTTATTACAACTATCTGTAACCCACCAGCCCAACCTCCTTCCTCTCCCTCCCCATGGCTACAGGGGTGTTAAGTGCCACTTGATCTTGAGTGGTTCCTTAAATAGTGTTAACTGTTTGTGCTAAATTATCTGTTCCACCTTGTGTTTAGGTGTGACACTTAGAACCTTTCCAAGACTTGGAGAAGAGCTCTGTAGCTTGAAAACTTGTCTCACCAACAACAGAAGTTGGTCCAATAAAAATATATTACCTCACCCACTGTATATTTTTATTAGGAGGCTCAGAGTTAGATCATATAGCATGTTTTTGGTATGCATTGGAAACAAAACACGCACATTTGCATTTTGTTCTCCAATACTTTTTCTTAGATGATTTCATTGGTCTGGGGGGAAAAAAGATGCTATTGCTACTTACCTTTATTCTGTACTAAGAACACAAGGCTATTAGAACTGTATTGATTTACAGTATACCAGTTAAGAATCAGAGGGGTAGCCGTGTTAGTCTGGAATTGCAGAAGTGACAGAGTCCTGTGGCACCTTAAAGACTAACTAAAATTTTAGAGTATAAGCTTTCGTGGGTTAATACCCACTTCGTTGGAATGCATGCATCCGACGAAGTGGGTATTAACCCACGAAAGCTTATGCTCTAAAATTTTAGTTAGTATACCAGTTGTTGCATGGGGACGGAAATGTGATGTTTCTATCCACTGAATAAACTTCAGGTCTGTACCCAGAGCATTGACTGTTGGTTTTTAATGCCCCCTTACCCTGTCAAATGCCTTTTTCGCCACACTAGTAAGAGAAGTTGGGAGGGTTCTTCTTGAACAGGGCCAAATATAACATTCTTAACCTGATAGCCACTGTATATAAATCTAGCTTAGTTTCTCTTGTAGTTTGGCAATATTTTGATGTTAATCAGGCATACCTTGACCACATTCGTTATGTGTAAGTTTAATAAAGATATGTAATGAGCATGTGCTAAGGTCCTTTCCAGATTTAGAAAGAAGTTACTGCGAATTCTTGAAAAGAGGCTGATACTGATTCTCCTTTTAATAGCACCTTAAGCACATCTGTGAGAGACCTACCAGTCTATCTTCACATGTTTATAATTTATGAGCCCAAGGTTCTGCTGATTTTCATATTTTTTATGGCGAAGACTGGTTCTTCTCTACTCAAATATCTCATTATAAAAGAACTGAAATCTGAGAGGGTTGCCTTTTTTTCCATATAATTTGCCACTTTTTCCTAATATCTTTCCTAAAAGATCTTTTATAAGAGGTTTAAAAAGTCCCCTCTGTAAATTTTGGGATGGATAATTATTTTCTTCCTTGTATTCCAGACTGGATGGATAATATAGTCCAGTGGCATTCCTTTTAGTTTATTCCTTTTATTCATTTCCTCACAATATAATTATTTCATATACCTGATAGTTCACTGTGCATTATCCATTATAAAATGTTCAGCTTGCCCCTTAAATTGGTTGAGAATCTTGTTCAAAGCAGTCACTTTATGACAAGATTCTGTGTTTTTAATTGCCAGAATTTTGTGATGAATTAGTAATGTCACTTTTTTGAACCAAAGATCAATTAATTCATAGAGCTATCATCGTTTCATTTGAATTCTAGATAATGTATTTTTATAAGCTGTTTATCAACGTATTTGAGATTTCTTGTGAAATGATTCTTCTCTAGATCATTTTAGTTTTCTGCAAAGTGATTTTCAGTGAGGTTAAATTTCAGTTTGGCTGAAGTGTGATTTGGATACATCATATTACATATGACTGCTTGCAGCTTTTTGAAGGATAGACTTAATGCTAATCATTAATACTGTCTTTGTGTAAAGTTTCTGGATGATGGTAAAATTGAGAACTCTTATTTTGATTATGGCTTTTCAACTTTTTTCTCTAAATCTCATTGTTTATAAACAAATTATGAAGATAGTAGAATTTGTATTTCTCTTCAGTCTCTAGAATTTAACACATAATTAAGATCTCCTTGCAAAAAGTCTAGAATTCTAAACTATTCTGTTTAAAAAAAAAAATGTGTTTGGTAATGGATATGATTTGAGTTTGTTTTAAATGTCTTCCATGTAAGTAGCTACTGAATATGCGATCTACCAAAGGTATATCCTAGTTAGATTTCTACTAATTAAACCAAATTTCTTTTGAAAAGAGAATACTTACTTCATTCAGAAATGTTGGTGCAGTCATAAAAGCCCAGCAACAGCAATATTCCTCTGATGTTCTGTGGGTGTCTCCTTTGAAAACAAAAATATATAAAAAAAATCCTGTATGCAGATAGTGATATACAGGTTTTTTCTGTTTTTATTGACTGCATCTTTTAATCACATTATATAGGCATTTAGTATTTGTGGAGCATGTGAACCTAAGAACACTAATATTTTTTAAACATTGCATTCTAGTTTATCTAAGGCATATGTACTTTGTATTCTTTTGAACAAACTTAAAACAAATTTGTTCTTTAAGATCATCCAATTGCAACACATTTTCTGGTCCATGTCATTACTTTTATTCCTCAAAAATTATGAGCATCGGAAGATCTATTCTTATTCAATTTAATTTTATCCTTTTGAGACTTTTAGTTGATTCAGAGGTTTGTTCATTGTAGTCCCTTTTTTTTGTTCTTACCCTTTAGTTGTTGTTCTGTTGACACAGTAGTATCTAGGGGCTAGATAGGGAATATGCTGTGCAAGCAATAAGACAACTCCTATTCTGAAGAGCTTGAAGTCTAAAAAGAAAAGATCAGCCATGGGTGGGAAGGGAAACGAGGCACAAAATTACTTGTCCAGGGGTACACAGCAGGCCAATGAGAGAGCTAAAAATAAAATCGGTCTCCCGAACTTCAATCCAGTTTCATGTTTGCTGGACTATATTGCATTTATTTCTTCTATAGACTTTGGTCTTCCAACAACCAAGGTCCTGTATGTAGCTACTCTTGCACATTTTTCATGAACTGTACTATCACTCTTCTTATTGCAGATCTAGGAAAGTGCAACAGAACTATTGTTTTGAGGGAGTGATTTCCCATTCTTAAAAAGCAAATAAAAATGCATTATGTGAAGATTTTCCAATCCACAAAGATTCCATTGAAAATATTGAACCTCTTCTTCCCTTGATGTTAGTGTGTAATTGAAAATTAGTTTTTCTTAACTTTTTTTTTTTCTTTTACCATGGTATCTCTAGAAAAGTTCTGATTCCATAATCAGAGGGAGGGATAGCTCAGTGGGGGAGAGGGATAGCTCAGTGGTTTGAGCATTGGCCTGCTAAACCCAGTGTTGTGAATTCAATCCTTGAGGAGGCCATTTAGGGGTCTGGGGCAAAGAAAATCTGTCAGAGGACACTACTTGGTCCTGCTGGTGTAGGCAGGTATTGGACTTGATGACCTTTCAAGGTCTTTCCAGTTCTATGAGATAGGCATATCTCCATATATTATAATAGAGGCGAGAATATAACAACATTGATGACTAACTGTCTTGTTTTTAATATGGAGGAAAAAGTTTACACAATTCATACTCGCACCAAACCTAACTATATGCACATTCTTGCTTCTAGAAGTTTATATGTATAGGTAATGGAGTCCTCTCCTTAGGATTGAATCCTTTGTTGTTCATCCTACTTAGGAAGAATTGTAACTTGAAGGAAAAACCTTCGGTAGCATATTTTGAAATTCTACTCTAATCTCCCTAAAATCTCTTTATCTAATTATAGAGATGCAGCAGAAAGGTCTTAGAAGATCAATATCCATGAACTTCATACCTGTTTTTCCCCAACCCCCATTTCTCTGCATTTGTACAACTCTTTCACTGTGGTATCACTGGCATATAGGGTACAGGTTTCTGTACCCTTTTCATCTGGAGAATCCAGACTTAAGAGTTCTCCAGAGCCATATCCTAATTTGTGCCATTGAACTACTATTAAATTAAATCTCTCTCAAAGGTAGACTGGTCTGTCTTGGTAGAAGTTTAAATACCTTTGCATTTTTATAATGTAAACTCGCATCCTGAAGTGAAACTTGCATCGTAAGTTTGACAATAATTTAATCCATAATTTCTTCATGGGCGGAAGAGTAGCATGCTGCTTAGAGGATAAATTTTAGCACTTTTTGTTTTTGTCTCCATTTTATGTGAATTATAACTTCACAAATGCTGGGAGATCCAAAAGTTAGCATGACTTTTCCCTTTGTATAAACATCTCTTATATTACAGTTTTCTGCATAACATAACCATTTATGTAACCCCATGAGCATTAAGTTGGCCCCTTTTTAAATGTTCAAGTTTTGTTAACAGTACAATATTTTAAATTGCTGGTAACTTTACTTTCTTATTCAAGTGATTGTTCACGTCCATTCCAAATTAGGTGGGCGCGCATTGCATACACGAACGTCGGAAACTTTTTCCCTCAGCGGGTCCCCCTAGAGTGGCGCCCTTGTGGCGGTGCATATGTTAACCTGCCAGTCAGACCCCCCTTCGGTTCCTTCTTATCTTCTGTGCTTAGCAAGTGATCCCTTAGCATAGTGTTAGAGTAGTTATCAGTTAGTTAGCAGTAGTTAAGTATTTCCTTTGTTCAGAGGTGTCTGGAAGTTGCTTCCGACACCAGCCTCAGGCTGCAGGGCATGCCACAAGCCCAGTGGTTTAAAGTTTGCACTACATGCCGCAAGCCCATGCCGATCAGCGATCCCCATGACTCCAGCTTTCGTTGTTTGGGGGAATCGCAGCAAACTGAGCACTGCAAGGCGTTTAAGCCCATGACCAAGAAAGAAAGAGAGAGACTTTTGCTACAAGCAGCTGCTCGTGTAGGCTGCATTACAGCCATAGACCTCGGACTGCCTGGGTTTGGCACCGGCCTCTTCGGTGTGCAGCGTGCCAGAGTCCATGCGGGATCCAGCACCAGCGGGATATTGCAAATATCGACCAGATGGCATGGCCGGCACTGACCAGACAGCATGACTGAGAGGACACAGGGTGCTCCCCTCACAGAAAGGCAGCGCCGCACATGGAGCCTAGTGTTCAAACAGGAAGCACGGGCCCAGTCCACGTGCTGGCACTGGTGGCTCCGGCGCTGCGAGGCCCGTCAAGCCCCAGGCCGAGTGAATGCAGTGCTGAAGCAGCCTTGGAGGAGGCCCTCGAGCAGCCTTCCCCATCAGACACGTTTGAGGCAGCAAGGGACTTCAGCAAGCCCCCTCCCTGATAGGGAGAAGCCTCAGGCGCTGCCATTGTGGATGCTGTCCAGAGGAAAGCCGGCTGTGGTGCACTGCTCAAGGTCACCTTCCTGGCACTGCTCCTTGCATCTCTCCCAGTTGAGCTCAGACTCGGTCAACTCCCAGATGCCATTGACCCAGTGGGACACAATGGCACCAGAGTCAACTCAGCCCATGGCGCCTGCTCCCTCTGAGTGCCGATCCCCTGCACTGGCGGTCACCCAGCACTGACTTGGCGACCAGGTACTGCTTGAGGTCCCAGCAGAGGAGGAGCCGTTACCTGACTCCCCAACACTGGTAGGTTACAGCACCGCCCTGGCCCTTGAGATCAGGCTCCTTAGAATCTGAGGCGGACTCGGGTAGCTCCAGCCAGGTGCGCAGACTGTCAGCTCGCAGGGAGCCTTAGCCTGTGTGGCAGATACAGTGGACTCCTACGGGCCGGAGGCCCTTTTGGATCCTGTGGGCCTATCACCAGCAGTAGGGCATGTTGTCCAGAGCCTCCTGGCCGGGATACTCAGAGCGCCACCGGTCCAGGCGTCCTCGCTGGCATTCGTCGAGGGCAAGGGAAACCATGGTGTCTAGACCACCGGCCGACCCTCAAGGGGAATAGCTGGTAGAGGCGGTGCCTGGCCTGGCTCCGCCCCAAAGGGTGCCAACTACACAGGGCCCGGATGTGCCCCAACCTTATGAGGAGGGCTCAGTTGCGGGGGTCCAAGAGCACCTCACCACCTCCTCGTCCCTGGACAAGGCAGTGGCAGGGACCTCGATGTTGGGGCTGCCACCCATTGACCACAGGGCCCACCAGGAGGTGCTCTGCAGGGTTGCCCAAAGCCTGAGGCTGCAAGCGGAGGAGGTGATCGAGCAGGAGGACACCGACGTGGTCTCAATCTCGTGGGGTGGGAGTCTGAAGTATGTCTTTCCACTCATCACACTCATCCACAGGGTCCTTCTTAAGATACCCAGGGACAAGGCCACAGTGATAGTGGTCACGCCAGTTTGGCTCTGGCAGCACTGGTTTACAACCCTGTTGGAACTGTTGGTGACCACCATGATCGCACTGCCCCTTCACCGTGATCTGATCATGCAGGACCGGGGGTGCCTGCTCCACCCGGACCTGCAATCCCTGCATCTCATGGCGTGGAAGCTCTGTGGCTAAATCCTGTGGAGAGCCAGTGCTCTCTTCCAGAAAAACAGATCCTTCTTGGTAGTCAGAAGCCTTCCACCAAGGCAAACTACCTAGCTAAATGGAAAAGGTTCTCCTGCTGGTGTGAGCCCAAGCAGGTACAGCTGCTGCAGGCCTCTGTCCTGCTCATCCTGGAATATCTCCTGCACCTAAAGAAGTAGGGCCCCTCCCTTCCCTCGATCAAGGTGTACTTGGTGGCCATTTTGGCATTCCATCTAGGGGTTTCCGGTGGCTCTGTATTTTCCAACCCCATGGTGGGGTATTTCCTCATAAGGTTGGACAGGGTGTTCCTGTACTCTCTGCCTCTGGCTCCACCTTGAATTTAAACCTGGGCCTCTCTAGCCCTCTGTTTGAGCCTCTTGCTCTCTGCTTCACCTTTCCTGGAAAGTAGTATTCCTGGTGGCCACTACTTCTGCAAGGAGGGTATTTGAGCTGAGGCCCGCAACTCAGGCTGCACCCTATGTTTCTTCCTAAGGTGGTCTTGTAATTCTATATGGGTCAGGACACTCGCTTGCCAGTATTCTATCCGAAACTTCACACAGACCCGAGCCACCATTGTCTGCACTCTCTGGATGTCTGCAGAGCTCTGTTGTTCTTTTTGGAGTGGACTAAACCTTTCCGGAAGTTGACCCAGTTGTTTGTCACCATTGCGGACAGGATGAGGTATCGAAAGGTTTTCCGGTTTTGGTGCAGCGCATATCTTCCTGGATTGCAAACTGCATTTGTGCCTGCTACAAGTTGGCCAAGCTCCTGGCTCCGGCAATCATGGCACATTCCACCACAGCGCTTGCTTCTTCCATGGTGGTTCTGGCCCAGGTCCCGATTCAGGACATCTGTAGAGCAGTGACCTGGTCCTCTGTGCACATGTTTACGGTCCATTATGCAATCAAACAGCAGGCCAGAGATGATGTGGCAGTTGGTAGGGCCGTTCTTCACTCCATCGTTCCAGGACTCCTACCCTCCTCCTATGGTAAGCTTGGAAGTTATGGATGTGAACAATCACTTGAAGAAAAGATGGTTACCTACCTTGTAACGTTTTTTTCTTCGAGATGTGGTGGTCACGTCCATTACAAGATCTGCCCTCCTTTCCCCCTACTGGAGTCAATGCCAAGAAGGAACTGAAGGGGGTTGGGATGACAGGATAATATATGCACTGCCAGATGGGAGCCGCTGAGGGAAAAGGTTTCCAACGTTCATGCATGCACACCTAATTTGGAATGGACATGAACAACACATCTCGAAAAACAACAATTACATGGTAGGTAACCGTTGTTTATTCTCATTTCCTTTTGTAGTTTTCTTTGTGCATTCACTTAATGTTAATTTCCAAATAAATCTAACATAATATTGCTTGCTTATTATACTGACTATTGAAATGTTTCTTTTTTTTTTGTTTGTTTTATGGGGGAGGACTGTTTGTTTAAATATACCAAAAAAAAATTAATCTGTATAGACTGGCTTTGAGTTACAGTATGGTTTTTGGACTATTTTGCTGCCATTTTGCTGTATTACAGTATGCTCATATTTTTCTCCCCAACTATTTAGTGAGGCAAAACTGCTCAGCATAGATGAGAGTGATGGGTCCTTCAATCCCAGTGAAGAAAAGAAGGTAAGTATTTTATATATTAATCCATTAAAACACATATTAAGATTTTACTTTTAAACAAAGTAGTATAGTAATTCCATTGAATTAAAAAAAAGGAAAAGTGTATGTGGTGATGGTCTATGATGCACACTGCAAAAATATCTTGAGTTGCATTTCTTTACTATGTTTATCATTCTGAATTTCAGGGGGTTGCTTGCCATACAGTACTATCTTTTCTTTTCTTCTGAGCTCTGAAACTATCAGCATTGATGGTTACTTTTAACTCTAGTCAACTATGAGGCTAAATTATTTTTCCTTTGCAGAAAGACTAAATTCACTTTCTAGTCTTTCTTGACCACATACGCTGATGTATTTTTTTTTTTGTGTGTGTGTGTGTATGTGTATCTGCCAGGAGGAGAGGGGGTGGAAGCAGTGAAGGTTGTTTGTGTTCTTGTGTGATATTGATGGCAGGTGCTGAAGTATTTCCTTGGAAAAAAAATTCATAATGCTTGAATATTTCAGTGTTTTGAGTAGTGGGTATGTGGAGCAAAGAAAGGCTCCCTAACAAATCATGAAAGAGATGCAACCCAGTAAATCAGACTAAATGAATAATTAAAGAAATGGCTACAGGTGATGACTCCATAGATAATGAGGAATAGGCTGTACATGGCTGTAGCAATACTATTTAACTAGTAATATAGAGCACCCATCCATTATGTTTTTAATTGATACGTTTTTGTATTAATATAGGCTTAATAAATTTAACAGTAATTGAAAGAGAATAGTCCTCCATTAAGATATTTTCCAAAGTTCAAAATGTTTCAGGAAGTGAAATGCTATCTGGAATCCAACAAAATATAGTAGAAATGCTGCTGATATCTCATAAAGACATCATCTCTGCAATGCAAAATAGTTTAATTTCCTATTTATTTACATATTTCTGGGTTTAAGGGCACTGCATTTATTTAAAATTTTCTCAGTAAAAATGGTATGTTCTCTTCTCATTTTTTGTAGTTCCTGGAATTATGCTATCCAGGACAAAACTTTAGACAGAGTTCTGAACAGAATATTATAGGAAACATAATTTTAGTTTGAGTTATGAGATCTTGGGGAAAACTGTGTTTGAAGTCCAAGGGACAGGATTTATGTCAGAAATAGCTTTTGACTAGGTTTTAGATACAGCATTAAGATCTTTAACATCTAATACAAAGGCAATGTACATATGGATTCCAATGAGTATTCTTATAAGTATTTCACAACTTAATAGCTATATACTGTCATCAACCAAAAACATTTTGCTGATTGTCTCATTACAGTCACTACGCTGTCGACCAGGAACAGTTGGCACCAGTGGCGAGTGCATAAAAACATACACAAGGCGAGTCAAACCTGGAAGCTTTAGAGTTTTGAAAGGGAACTCAATTGGACTCAACATGCTGGGAAATAGCAAGAAACTGAGGTACAGAATTTCCAAGTTTATGAAGTAATTGCTTAGTTAACAATCAGTTTTATTTAAACATGACATATGAATATCATTTTAGATACTTTTTTAAAAAATTACTAACTGGAGTGAATTTAAAGAAACTACAGCAAAAACTCTGTTTGCACTTAGCTACTCTGTACAGTTGGTAAGTTGGAAATAAAAGTGGTCTCTCCTTTTCAGCAGAATTTAAGACCAGAGTGCCATAGTGAGATCTTTAAAATTTCATTACTCTTACAAAATGTGCTACAGAGCACTTACTAGTAAATGCTGAAGGTTTTCTGAACAAAATTAACTGACCCTGGATATTCAACTGCATCTTGACTAATACCATTCAAGACTGCTTATACCATCACACAATTTCCCATTCATCACCCTGAAGTACAGAATGTAATCTACTCTCTCTTGATCATAAGCTTCTGCCTCTTCCAGGCCATCTCCAGGACTAGCTCGGGTGCTCATTCATTTTCCCTTCTATAGGACATTATATCACACAAGAACCACTTTGCACTACTTCAGAGCAAGTCTTCTTCAACTCTGCTCACTCTCAGATTCAGCCTGAGCTCTGCTCTGAAAAGAACTGAGCATAAATGCTGATATCTATGTATTTGGTGTTCCAGCGGCTCACCACCACTCCTGGTATTCACTGACAGTACTCCTACTCTACTCTTATTTAAGTTGTAACTGAAAGCAATAGCTAAATGAAACACTAGCCACAGGAGGTTCATAATATAGTTAAATTGTTTCCAATGCAGTCAGTTCCCATCCACCCCATATGCAGGGAAAAGATAACAAGACAGCTACATCCAGTCAATAAATAGCCATCCTATATATAGTCAAACCAAGCATAACCTGAGCCTCAGCCTTGTATTGATAAGCAGGAAGTTATTGGTTAATAAGTGGTAGTGTAGCCATGCTGGTCCCAGGATATGAGTGTGAGAGAGAGGTAGGTGAGGTAGTATCTTTTATTGGACCAGCTTCTGTTAGAAGAAGGGTTAAGCTTTTGAAATTCACAAAGCTTTTTGCTAGGTCTCTGTGGAGCTGAAAAGCTAGTCCCTTCTGTAAACTGAAGTTAGTCCAATAAAATATTTTACCTCATCTACCCTCTCTCCTTCATATCGTGGGACTAACATGGCTATACTGCCACTTGTCTCTCTTATTAGTTAAGAATCAGAGGGGTAGCCGTGTTAGTCTGGAATTGCAGAAGTGACAGAGTCCTGTGGCACCTTAAAAACTAACTAAAGTTTTAGAGCATAAGCTTTCATGGGCTAGTACCCACTTCATCGGATGCATGCAGTGGAATTATCCAGGGGCAGGTATAAATAGGTAGGCAAGAACTAGGTGGGAAATAACAGGGTTAGTCCAATGAGGCTGAACCAGCTTGTTATCTCTAATCAGGGAGGGTGAGATGTTCCTCTGGCAGCTGAATTGGAGATGTGAATAGCGAGAGAAGAGAAGCTGCTTTTGTAGTTAGATAGCCACTCATAATCTTTGTTCAATCCTTGATTGATAGTATCAGATTTGCAAATGAATTGCAGCTCTGCAGTCTCTCTTTGTAGTCTGGACTTGAAGTTTTTTTGCTGCAAAATGCTGACCTTTAAATCTTCTATAGTGTGTCCTGCGAGGTTGAAGTGCTCTCCTACAGGTTTTTGTATATTGCCATTCCTGATATCTGATTTGTGTCCATTTATCCTTTTTTGTAGGGACTGTCCAGTTTGGCCGATGTACATAGCAGAGGGACATTGCTGGCACATAATGGCATATATTACATTGGTAGATGTGCAGGTGAATGAACCAGTGATGGTGTGGCTGATCTGGTTTGGTCCTGTGATGGTGTTGCTGGTGTAGATGTGTGGGCAGAGTTGGCATCGAGGTTTGTTGCATGGATTGGTTCCTGAGTTAGAGTTATTATGGCGTGGTGTGCTGTTGCTGGTGAGAATATACTTGAGGTTGGCAGGTTGTCTGTAGGCCAGGACTGGTCTGCCTCCCAAGGCCCGTGAAAGTGAGGGATTGTTGTCCAGGATGGGTTGTAGATCCCTGATGATGCGTTGGAGAGGCTTTAACTGAGAACTGTAGGTGATGGCCAGTGGTGTTCTGTTGTTTTCTTTCTTGGGCTTGTCTTGCAGCAGTAGGCTTCTGGGTACACGTCTGGCTCTGTTGATCTGTGTCCTTATTTCCTTGTGCGGGTACTGTAGTTTTGAGAAAGCTTGATGAAGATCTTGTAGGTGTTGGTCTCTGTCTGAGGGGTTGGAGCAAATACGATTGTACCTCAGTGCTTGGCTTTAGACAATGGATCATGCGGTGTGCCCGGGATGGAAGCTGGTGGCATGAAGGTAGGCATAGCTGTCGGTAGGTTTTCGGTATAGGGTGGTGTTGATGTGGCCGTCATTCATTTGCACCGTGGTGTCCAGGAAGTGGACCTCCCGTGTAGACTGGTCCAGGCTGAGGTGGATGGTGGGGTGGAAGCTGTTGAAATCATCGTGGAATTCTTCCAGAGTTTCTTTCCCCTGGGTCCAGATGATGATAATGTCATCAATGTAGCGTAGATAGAGGAGGGGCGTGAGTGAACGAGAGCTGAGGAAGCGTTGTTCCAGGTCAGCCATAAAGATGTTGGCATACTGTGGGGCCATGCGGGTGCCCATAGCGGTGCCACTTGTCTGGAGGTATATATTGTCACCAAATTTGAAATAATTGTGTGTGAGGCACAATTCAGCTGTTAGAGGAACATCTCACCCTCCCTGATTAGAGATAACAAGCTGGTTCAGCCTCATTGGACTAACCCTGTTATCTCCCACCTGGTTCTTGCCTACCTATTTATACCTGCCCCTGGATACTTCCACTGCATGCATCCGACGAAGTGGGTACTAGCCCACGAAAGCTTATGCTCTAAAACTTTAGTTAGTCTTTAAGGTGCCACAGGACTCTTTGTCACTTATTAGTTAATAGTCACTGGAACTGTCTTATCTTTTCACCGAGTCACTTCAACTAGTGTGCATCATAGAAATATGGAGTGACCTTACATCCAGTGTTATCTCACCTCATTTCCTCCCACTACTCTGTCCGCTGAAGACTCTTGATGTGGAGAAAACAAATCTGGAAACCATTCTATTCCTAGCCATTCAATTTCCAACTGCATGCAGTCTGATTTCGATCCTTGGACCAAATATAGATATAAACAAGAACTTCAGGCAGAAGCGAGAAACCTTCCTGTCCCCAGATAGGAAGAAGCTGTTACATTGGTCCATCCGTAAACACCCATGACCACTCCACCCCCAAAATGTCAAAATCTATGTGAAACTAATTAAATTCAATTTCGACTCCTTTGATTTAGCATTTCTCCAGTAGCATGCGTGTGTGCACTGTGCACACATCAAACTCTTAATATTTTTTTTTTTTTAAATTCATCTATAAGCAGTGGAAAAGGAGTAATTCTTCTACATGCAATGGAAGAGGAGTTGATTTTTTTTTTTGGGGGGCTGGGGGAGTTAATTACTAGGGAAATGCTGAAATGCTACTCTGGCCAGGGACATGCAAAAACGTAAATCCATCAGATAAACGAAGTATATTTCTTTCCTGCATTTGTTTTCTTTTGCTTATTTAATTTTGCCAAGTACTTTGTAATGGGTTTGTCAGTTCTTTAGTGAAATTTTGCACCATTGTTCATTTCTTGGTGTAACTTTTATGTAATACAATAAATTAAATTTACTTGGGTTTGCCTGTTTGGTATTTCACTCTAAGTATATTGAGAACTATCGAATAAAAAGTTATTTGTTTGGAATAGGTTTTAACTATCATTTACAATGCAAAGTCTACCACTACACTGAGGTTTAATTAAATCTCCCATATCTAAAACTCCTCTGAACTCCATGAAGACTGGCAATAGATTTTTCTGGCAAAACAGTGTTTCCTTTAAATAATGAAAAGAGCAAGGAATGCAGAGTAATTGAAAATGGGGTGCACGACAATGGTGTTTTTGTTTAAATTAAATACAGGTATATTTTTAAAAACTATTTAGGATTAAAGTTGAAATGGGCAAATTATGTTAAGATCTAAACTTATGATTTAATTTAAATTACTGTATTTTTAATACAAAAAGAATATTCAGTGGTACGTTAGCTGCCAAGTTGTCAAGTGAAACCAATGAACTGTGGAAGTCATGGGCTAAGCAACTACACCCAGCATTTGCTGAAGTGCTAAGCCAGCTTTTGACTCTAATGGCATCTTCTGCAGGTGTAGAGAGAGTATTTTCTTCTTTACAGTTTATTCTATTAGTTCATTTGAATGAGTCCATTAAAAGTTAAGAAACAAAGTGGGAGTTGAAAAAGTAGGAAAGCAAGCTTTCCTCTTCCAATCTATGAATAAAAATTAGGTCTGAGAGGATGAGATCTACAAGCTGTATGATTTTTAAAGCATATGGTGATCAGAAATAATCAGTTCAATTCACTAACTAGAGATATCATTTTCTTTGTTTAAGAAATGTTAGCTTTAATTGCAAAATTAATTTTGATAAACTTTTCCATCTTATAGAGGTAGCACATTTTAAGGTAGTTTAATTTAACTTAAAAAAATTACAGTGCTGTTTTTCACTCTTCTAAATGAATTTGAATTTACCTCCAAATAGAGCTGGAAAAAAATTAATTATCCAGTAAATGAGAAACGCATCATTTGCCATTTTCTAACATAATAAAAAAGTAAAAATTAAGAAACTGAACAAATAAAAGGTAAACTATATAGTTGCCTAAATAAATGCATAGATACACTATATCTTCTTGGTTAACAAAAAGAAGCACCAAATTTAGCGTAAGGCTATATTTAGTGGCAACTAAATTTGTTTTAATAGTTGTCAACCAGTAAGAATCAACCTTTCTTTAGGAAAATAAAGTACAAATGCAAAACACAGTTAAAAATCACTAATTAAGGCATGAATGAAAACCCTAACCTTAGCTATAATGAACATTTTTGTTGGTATTGAAACTAGTACTGGTATCATTTACTTCTAACCGCTTTTTTGGTCATTTAATCTGGTTGAGAATGTGATTTATCCTACAAGCAGTTACCTTCATTTAATAGTGAAGTGTAGCATCTCCTAACTTTTATATAGTACATGCATCACAAGAAAGGACTAAAATATCTTTGTGTTTTATATATTATTTTGTTCTGTAGATTTTACATAATTGTGACCAGTTTGTTGTGAAAATTAGTGTGCCCACTGATTACAGTATGGAGGGTACTCAGTAATTCTTCTCTAGAGTTTTGGTCATCTAATTCTCAGCAGACTGAAAAGTTTAGTCTTACAGTTAAATCACAGAATTAGCTGTGAGCAGATGAGAATTATGAAATTCCTGAGTTTGTCAGTGATAGTCTGAGACCTTGGGAAATCTTGGGCTTCAATACCTCTTCAGCGCTCTTCCTCTTTCCCCCCCATTTGTAAAATTAGGATAATATAACCTACCTATGTAAGGTATGTTTTAGATCCTCAGATGGAAAGCTTTTTAAATTAACGTAGCAGTATTGTAAAGCAGTGTTTTTTCCTAATGTGGGTGAACGCCTGGCAGTGAGGAGGATTGTGCAGGTTGGGTGGGCACTGATACCAGGTCTCAGCTTCAGTTTAAAAAACGGGGGAGGGGGTGTTCCTAGCTGTTATGGTTACAGTAATGTACATGCATTATAGAATCATCAAACTGGAAGGGACCTTGAGAGGTTATCTGGTCCAGTCCCTTGCACTCATAGCAGAACTAAGTATTATCTAGACCAGTGATTCTCAAACTGGGGGTCGGGCCCCCTCAGGGGGCCATGAGGTTATTACATGGGGGTCATGAGCAGTTAGCCTCCACCCCAAACCCTGCTTTGCCTCCAGCATGTATAATGGTGATAAATATACAAAAAAGGTGTGTTTAATTTAGAAGGGGGAGACACACTCAGAGGCTTGCTACGTGAAAGGGGTCACCAGTACAAAAGTTTGAGAACTACTCATCTAGACCATCCCTGACAGGTGTTTGTCTAACCTACTCTTAATCTCCAATGATGGAGATTCCATAACCTCCCTAGGCAATTTATTCCAGTGTTTAACCACGCTGACAGGAAGTTTTTCTTGATGTCCAACCTAAACTCCCCTTGCTGCAATTAAAGCCCATTGCTTCTTGTCCTAGCCTCAGAGGTTAAGAACAACAATTTTTCTCCCTCCTTCTTTTAACTAACTTTTATGTACTTGAAAATTCTTATCATGTCCCCCATCAGTCTTCTCTTGTGTAGCGTGAACAAACCCAGTTTTTTCAATCTTCCCTCACAGATCATGTTTTCTAGACCTTTCATCATTTTTGTTGCTTTTCTCTGGACTTCCTCCAATTTGTCCACATCTTTCTAACAAGCTGGTTCAGCCTGCTTGGACTAACCTTGTTATCTCTAACCTGGCCCTTGCCTCTTATTTATTCCTGCCCTTGGATACTTCCACTGCATGCATCCGACGAAGTGGGTATTAGCCCATGAAAGCTTATGCTCTAATACTTTAGTTAGTCTTTAAGGTGCCACAGGATTGTCTTTCAAACTTTATAGGTATACTCTCCTATGTCATTATCTAGATCATTGGTGAAGATATTGAACAGAACTGATCCCTGTGGGAGCCCACACATGCCCTTCCAGCATGACACTGAACCAGTGATAACTACTCTCTGGCAATGGTTTTCCAGTTTTGCACCCACCTTGTTGTAGCTCCATCTAGGTTGCATTTCCCTAATTTTGTTTTTGAGACAGTGATGTGAGACAGTACCGAAAGCTTTACTAAAGTCAAGATATACCACATCTACTGCTTTCCCCCCCATCCACAAAGCTTTCTTTGACAGGGTAATAAACCATCAGGTTGATTTGACACTATTTGTTCTTAACAAATCCATGCTAACTCTTCCTTATCTTCTAGATATTTGCAAATTGAGTGTTTAATTATTTGTTCCATTATCTTCTGGGTACAGAAGTTAAGCTGATTGGTCTGTAATTCCCCCCTGTTGCCTCATCCATTTCTTCTGCCTGGTTAGGTGGTCTGTAGTAGACTCCTATCATGACATTACCCTGTTTTTTTACCCCTTTTATTCTTAGCTGGAGACATTCAACAAGTGTGTCTCTTATTTCCATCTCAACCTCAGTCCAAGCGTATACATTTTTAATATATAAGGCACCCCCTCCTCCCTTCTTTCCCTACCTGTTCTTCCTGAGGAAGCTGTACCTTGTGATGCCAACTATGTCACAGTTGTGTTTATTTACTAGCATTTCAAGTTCTGTTTGTTCTTCATACTTCTCGCATTAGTACAGACATCTAAGATACTGATTTGATTCCTCCCCGCCCCAGTTCTGTATTGTCTTTTCTTTATCCCTGCTATAACAGCCCATGCTTCCCCCAAATTCTGACCCTGCTCCCTGGTCTCCATGTTTTTGACTTACCTGTGGGCTTTGGTTACCTGCCCCCTTCAAATGTAGTTTAAAGCTCTCCTCACTGGGTTAGCCAGTCTGTATGCAGATATGCTCTTCTCCTTTCTTAATAGGTGGACCCCATCTCTGCTTAGCAGACCTTCTTGCTGAAATAGCATCTAGTGGTCAAGGAAGCTGAAGTCCTTCTCCTGGTGACATCATCTTCGCAGCCAGGTGTTCACCTCCAGAATGAATCTGTCTCTGCCTCGGCCCCACCTCTTACCCTTTTCTGGAAGCACTGAGGAGAACACCAGCTGTATTCCCAGCTCCTTCACCCTTACTCCCAGAGCCCTGTAGTCACTGCTCATCTGATTATAGGTGGAGCTGGTAGCAACCTGTACTTCAGGTTGCCACACACTTTCTGTTGCAAGACCCTGTTTCGGTGGTTGTTTATAACGACCATTCAGACTGTAATTTCCCATGCTGGGGATGTGCCTTGAGCTTACTTTTTCTAATGTTTCAGCAAAATGGGTTCAGTTTTTCAGAGCAAAGATAGGGATAAATATATTATTTTGCCCATATTAAGTGCTTATGTCCATTTCATTGGGAAGTTTTAGCAACTCCGTGCTTGGAGTATGGTCTTGAAATTTAGCAGAGCTGTCATCCCAATGTCAGTTGTGTACCTTTTGTCGCTCCCATGAAACCTGCCCAAATTGGCCAAGTTAAAAGCCTCCCAAAAACTGCAATTCATGTATAGTTAATAGAGACTTGTTTGTTTGGCAGTTAAATTGTCTGAAGATTCCATTTGCACTGAGCACGCTCAATTCCAGTGCTACAGATTCTGAGCAGGTATTTGCTTGCAGTTGCTGCTCTTGGTAGCCAGGAACAATTGTAGCAGAATGCACAGGAACTGAAAGCAAGGAATCTGTGTACTCAGTGGTCTGTGCACATTCAGTGGTGTGTGCACATCTGCTCTCCCTCTGCCAGGGATAACCTATTATACTGCATTCAGATAGTTGCCTTGCCTAGGAAAGGTGATAGACACCAAGAGCTGTTGACTTTGATTGGTTTTCAACTTCTGGGCCTGCTTCATGTAACAATGGCTTTTCTACTCAGGGGCCTGCCAGTTGGGCAAGCAAGGGAGAGGTATGGCTTGAGCTTCTCAGTTGTGTGCATGTCATAAAGGGGAGACCCTATTTAAGAGAAGGATTCTTCTTTGTGCAGGAGGGGGTGGGGATTAGGAGTAACCCTTGCCAAATATAAAGAGGACTTGCAGAAGAAAGAAGACAGGAGGGACTCTGCCTTTCTGAAGTGCTTATGAATCTCAGATTCACAGAAAGAGTAAGATCAGACCAAGAGAGTGTGTATCTCAGGACTTCAGTTATTTTCAAAGATCTGTAACTGTAGAGTGCAGGGTTTGGGGGCTTTTTTGAGTAAAGTTTCTCTGGTTAAGAAGTTCCATTTTTAACTCTCTTCTTGCTTTCTGCTGTGTTGTCTACTCAAGATAATTAAGTCCCAGGCAGACTGCGAAGAGCTACAAAAGGATCTCTCAAAACTTGCGTGACTGGGCAACAAAATGACAGATGAAATTCAATATTGATAAATGCAAAATAATGCACATTGGAAAACCTAATCCCAACTATACATGTAAAATGAATGGGATCTAAATTAGCTGTTACCACTCGAGAAAGAGATCTTGGAGTCATTGTGGCTAGTTCTCTGAAAACATCCACTCAATGTGTTGCGGCAGTTAAAAAAGCAAACAGAATGTTTGGGAATCGTCAAGAAAGGGATAGATAATAAGACATAAAATATCATATTACCTCATATAAATGAAAGGTGTGTCCACATCCTGAATACTGTGTGCAGATGTGGGCACCTCATCTCAAAAAAGTTATATTGGAATTGGAAAAGGGGCATGGAAATTATTAGGGGTATGGAACGGCATCCGTATGAGAAGAGACTAAGAAGATTAGGACTTTGCAGTTTGGAAAAGAGACCACTAAGTGGGGATATGACTGAGGTCTATAAAATCACAACTAGTGTGAAGAGAGAGTAAATAAGGAGATGTTATTTATTCTGTCTCATAACCAGAACTAGGGGTCACCAAATGAAATTAATAGGTAGCAGGTTTAAAACAAACAAAAGGAAGTATTTCTTCACATAACACACTGTCAACCTGTGGAACTCTTTGCCAGAGCATATTGTGAAGGTCAAGATTAAAGAAAGATTAGATTAAAGAAAGAATTCGATAAATTCATGGAGCATAGGTCTATCGGTGGCTATTAGCCAGGATGGGCAGGGATGGTGTTTCTACCCTGTGTTTGCCAGAAGCTAGGAATGGTAACAGGGAATGGATCACTTGATGGTTACCTGTTCTGTTCATTCTCTGTGTGGCACCTAGCATGAACATGATGGGCGGGGAGAAAGAGGGTTTAGCTAGGGATATGTCTCTCCTTTTTGTAGTGTCGGTTCCCCTCTTGAAAAACATGTCCAGCTGAGATTCAGGAGAACAAATCTATGTGAAAGGATGTTGCCTGCTGGTTTGAGCGTCCTTTGTTTCCCTTCCTGCTTGATGATTCTGTTTACTGCTTAAAAGCAGAGCATACATTTCTTTGTTTGAGATAGACCTGTCTGCCAACCTCAGTTTCGAATGTGTTAATAACATTATACAGTGGAATCTTACAACTTCTCATACAATGTTGTAACACATATTTTATCAGGACAATGACTCATTTGAAAACTCAAATTGCCATACCTCACAAGGCATACTTTGCACAAAGATCATTATGATAGTGTGTGAGGTGTGGAGACAGGAACGTTTTGTCATGCTGTCCCACCCCAGTATTATGGCTAAATGATATGTTGTTTTATCCATAATGTTACCCTTTATAAAATGGAAATACATTTTAAGTGAAGCCAATAGAAAGGACCATATACTGTAGCAAATAAAATGTAAGATGGAAGTTAAGGGATAAAAAGGGTTTTGAAGAGCAAATTGCCAAAAATATAAAAACTAACAAAATATAGGGTTGCTTGGTATATCTGGATACCTTTTTTTCCTGTTCTGGAGCAGAACAAAACAAAGTCTTTTGAAATCTTGTGCAAAACATAATTCTGAATATGATCACAGAACCTTCATTTTGGGTCAGTTGAAGTGTTGTGTTTAGAAGGTATAATATAAAATCAAACTCATCTCGAAATAAAAATTGAAACATTGTTTTGCATAATTTTATAAAAACACTGTCAGGTTTTTTCTAAAGAAAATTTTGTTGAAAGAGGCACATTTTCTGATCCACTCTAATAAAATACTTCAAGTGCATCACAAGATGGAAGTCTATGTGAAAGGATCAGTTACTCCATTTCATTATCAGAAGGTAATTTATTTGTGTAATGATATTCAAGTGAAGCAGCATAATTTCTTTGTATCTGTCTTTACTATAAAAGATATTGGAGGAAATAGCTATCCCTGATTTTCCTTTTTTCAGGTAAGGTAGTGTCAGAGATTGACATGTCAAAAGAGGAGGTGCTTTTAATAAAAGAAAATGAAAGACCAGGTGGTGTGTAAATGGGGTCTGGGATGATTTTGAGGAATATAAAGCAGTGAGCATTCCTGCAATATTTAGTAAATTGATTGAAAAAAACACAAGATGAATAAAACAGTAGTATAACCCAGCATGAAAATTATACATTTCTGAGAGTTCTTTGGGCATGTGAATCAAATAACAGATAGAAGGATACTGGTTGATATTTATTTTGACTTCAAAAAAAACTTTGACAGTGTCCCTCATGAGGCTAAAAAGAAAAAACAAATAGTCCTGAGAGAGTGTTAAACTACTGTGATGGATTAAAACTGGCTCACAGACAGAAAATGAAGAGTAGAAATAGCTGATCAGTTTTAAGTATGGCAAATGGTAACAGTGGGGTGTCCACAGGATTGATACTCAAATCAGTGTTCAATATGTTAATGATCTTGAAAAGGAAGTGAATAGTGAGATCAGACTTCTGTGAATTGCACAAAACTATGTAAGTCAAGCTATGAAAAGAATCCTATGATATGAAAGGGACCTAAAAAAAGCTAGGTAAATACTGGTTACCTTGCATTAGTCAACAATGAACTTCATGTGTATACAGGAAGGAATAATTTGAACTACTCATTCACATTATTGGATTCTAAATCAAAGTTAATCAGACGGGGAAAAAAAGCTGTTCATCATTGTGGACAACTCAATGAAGACCTCTACTCTTTTGATTTCAGTTGCATATTGATTTCTCATCATGCTAAGATTTATAAAGTGGGGGAGAAAATACTGGAAAACATCATTCCATTATAAAACGTGATTTTCCCATATTATGAATGCCATGCTAAATTTTTGTAACTGTATCTCAAAAAAAAATAAAATAAATAAAATCAAAGGTACAAAAGCTTTAGAGAGAACAAGTGAATAGTCATGAAAAAACTTCCAAATGAGTGTGTGACTGGACTAGGACTGCTTTAAAAAGAAACATCAGACATAAAACAGTGGTTCTCAAACTTTTGTTTGTGTGTGACCCCCCCACCCGCTTAGAAATTAAAAAAACTTTAACACCATTATAAATGCTGAAGGCAAAGCATGGGTTAGGATGGAGGCTGACAGCTTGCGAACCCCCCTGTAATAACCTCGTGACCCCCTGAGGGGTTCCTACCCTCAGTTTGAGAACCGCTGACTTAAGACAAAAACAAAAATGAAGGCAGCCAAATTAAAAAGAAAAGGAATTACTTGTTTTTAATACACAATGCCTAATTAACCTGGGGAACTCATGACCACAAAATTCTTTGAGACCAAGAGCTTATCAGCAATGAATAAAGGCTTATGTCAACATTAGACATTGTTTAGATAATATAAAATAAAAGGTATATCTTAGCCAACCACGAGCTGCCTCAGGTTAGAAAGAAATATTCCTTTTTGGCAGACTATTCTATAATGGTCTATTATGCAGATTTTTGTCCTTCCTTTAAAGATTCTGGTAGTGGCCAATGTCAACAATAGGTTGCTGGACTGGTATGACATTTATGCTCCTACAGGCACAGAGAGACTTCAGCATAGCTAGGACTAGAATTAGAGACACTGATTTCCAGTTCTGTGTATAGTACTGTAGTCTGGACGTTTCCTATTTTGTTGTTAGGTATGTTTTCATAACATTTTCAAATTAGAGGTTTGTGACTGCAAAGGATTATAGAATATCCTTGTAGAAGATTATAGCAGTGAGTCACAACAAGAAACCGTAAGTGGGGGAAGTCTGAGAATCCTCACTTCTGACTATACTGCTGCTTTAGCAAACCAATCTAGTTACATAATTTGAGTATTCTATTATTTAAATTACTGATTAGCTTCATGACACTTCTTAGCTTTTTTCATTATTTCTTCAGTTTTGTAACTTTTGTAACTTTTGTTTATTTTCTATAATATTTACAGTGAAAATTCCCAGAATATAACTTGTCCAGGAACCGTAGTGCACGGTAGACGTTTTCACCATGCTCATGCACAGATACCAATAGTAAAAACAGCAGCCCAAAGGTAAGACTGAAGAAACCAAACTGTCATTCTCGTGTCATCTCCTTGCTTTCCCATCTGTGCATCTCATTTGTGGCAGTGGTTCAGAGTGCTATGTTTTTTTAAAAGAATTTTCATACTGTCTTCCCGTGGTTGAGGTTTGTACATGGTAGTCTTCGTAGTCCCGAAAAGATATTAGAGTAAACAGGGATGCGTCACACCATAGTGTTTTCTGGACCTTTAATATCTGCCTTCATGGAATTGTGAAAGTCTCCAAAAGCTTACCTTGTTAACCTTCATTGTGAATGAACCCTTCACTTAATAAAAAAAGAGAGAGAGAAGAAAAAATTCATTTGGCAGCATTTTGTGGATTCTAAACTTTCAACTGGAAAGTAGTTAACAGTGAAACTATTCAAAAGAGGACATCAAAGCAATTGCAAATAATGTACAGTAGAACGTTGCTTAATAAACACTCCTGTAATCAAACACTTTAACTGATAAAAATTCTAGTTTCCTTTCCCCCCTTGGCAACGATTCAGTAGCAAATTTACCAAGATGTCATCATATTCACATTGCTTAAAAAAATACAGCAGATTTAATTGTTCGCTATGAGAGAGAAACCTTAAAAACAACAGCCATCAAAATAATTAGAGAAATACATGTCTTCAGTGGGACTGCTCATGAGCAAGGTTATGCATGTGTGTGTTCGCAGTAGTAGGATGAAAAGGAAAAGTGCAAGTAAATGCAGTTGTCCTACAAAATTTTGACCTTTAAAAATCAGATATTGAATTGAACATATGCACTGTGTTTTTGTTTGTAGTAGTGCCCATTGTGCGTGGATTGAATGCTGTTAAGAAAACAACCTTCCTAACCAATAACTTAACCTTGGTTTTTTTATCCCTCCTTCCTCTCCCTCTTAATTTTTTTTTATTAAAAAAAAAAAATGCTAATCACCAAAGTCATTTTGTTTCAGGGAAGTGTCTTTGAGGAATCTCGAGGGATCTGATAGGTCTGATATTAAGGGGTATCTTAATGGTATAGGACAGCTATAAAAATCAAGTTAATTAAAAATGTAGGTGTTAAATTAGGAAGATTTACAAACATCAGCGAGCATCAAGAGGGTGACTTGCATTCTAACCATGAGCAGAAAATAACTAAATGAACTTCAAGTTGGAAAAAAGCAAGCTACTAATACCTCTAAAGGGAAAACATTGTATGGACCCTCACCAGAAGTTAGAAATCTGGGAAGAAATTATAGCAATAGAAAAGGTGATATAGTGGACATCAGGTGAGGCATGAATTTGCAACGTTATAGCAGCACAAAACCAAAATATAACTTTTGACTTCATATGCAGAGGTCTCATGTCATAGGCCTCATAGTCCCTCTGTATTTGGTCCTACTACAGAAGCAACAGGAATACTATGTTCAGGTCTGGGCTACTTAGTGCCATTAAAAAATACTGACTAACTGAAGGATGTTCAAAGAAAACATTAGAAGTGAAGGTGTTTGAAGGATTTTCGTCTGCATGAATAAAAATGGAAAGAGCTAAATAATAGATCATAGCTAAGGGAATAAATCGTGGGGAATAATGTAGAAATTTGTAAGATGTCAACACTAAGAAAGGTGAGGTATAACCAAGCACGATGAGATAAAGGTAAAGGGAGACACTTAAATAGAATATATATGTTTGGCTGGCGTAGTCTAAGGAAAATGGTGGAAATCCTGTTGCTTGGGACACTTAACTGTGCTGGACCAAAACAAACAACCGTAGTAAATATACAGTAGGGAACAACCCTGTGTTGGCTGGGAGTTGGAAGAAACCTATTCAGTTATCTAGTCCATCTTGAGATTCTGTAAGTACTTCAGAAAATTTAAATAGTGGGGAATTGCTTTTATGAGGTCTTCCACTGGTGATATTACTGTTGTTTAATTTGTTTTACATTCATCATGTATCGAGGTGCATATACATGCCACCAAGTCATGTCAGAAAAATGTGAATGACATCACTCCTTATTCCCGCTGGCAGGACTGTCCCTAAGAGGGTGCGGGGCCCGGGACATTGGTGCCCAGTTCCTGTGTGCCGGGGGAGTTCCCCCCGGCTCCACCAAAGCCTTTTCCCCGCTCCAGCCCTGCCCCTCCTCATCCCTCCACAGTTCCACCCCCTCCCTGAGTGCACTGCACCCTTGCTCCTTCCCCCTCCTTCCAGACACTGATCGATGTTAAGTACTGGGGGAGAGGTTGGGAGGGAGGGGGTCTAGGGGAAGTACTGATCGGCAAAGCCAATAGAAGGTGCTGAGTGGAGGTTGATAGGGGAGCTCCTCCTTGCCCCTGCTTGTCCATCTCCCACCTCACTTCCTGAAGCATGCGTGGGGGCGGGGTGGGGGAGGGAAGAGGATTGGTCATCCCGATTCGCCATACCCTGGGAATGGCTGTGCCCTCCAGTACTGGTGAACATCCTTGAGACCACCAGGGATTCTCTATCATTGGAAATATTTAAATGAAGATTGCATGTTTTTCTAAAAGATGTGCCCCAATTCAAATAGGAATTAATTCAAGGGAGTCGTACAGATTGTGATATGTAGTTCAGAAGGAAACACAGATCTAGTCTGGCCTTATAATTAGTTCACCGGTGCACCTCATATATGCATTTTGTGTCTATAGCCATTTTATCTTTTTTTTTGTTTTATAATTAATTATAAAACAAACACCTCTGCCTCCCACAAAAAAACCCCAACATGCTCTTGAAATATTTGAATGTGTTACAGAAATACAAGTGTTAGAAGTGCTTTAAGAATTTTTGTCCACAGTCTCTCCATTCCAATGCTATCATTTTATCTGTCAGTTTCACAGATTTACAATGCTGCCTTGTGAGTGTTTCTTTCCATAGCTATCCTCTCTTCCCCATCCTTATTCCTCTGTTATCCTGTGAATAATTCAGTTCACTTCTGATTGGTGTGGTTGTCACATCAGATGTAGATCCTTAATCACACCCCTTTTTTCCATCCCATCTTGTTTTTTTTCTTTTCCTCCTAACCAATGTATAAATGGCTGACTAAACGGTATGCTTAAGTAAGGCAGTCAAGGAGTGTTTTAAGACAATGCAGCACCATAGAGGCAGCGCAATACAAGGGAAATGTCTATGGCTCTACTTTTGTGGTTCTGCTCCACACACTGTTCCTGCCCCCACTTGGAGTTGTATTGTTGAAGGTCCTCCTCCCTACATAAATGTGCTGGCACAGGTCCTCTGTCCCCCTGGTACTGGCTGGCATGGCAGTATAGGGGACTGCTCTCCTTTTCTCTTCCACTCCCTTTAGAGGCGGAAGTTGCAGAAGCAGACTGGTGGAGCCTCCTCCAGTAATCAGTCTAGAAATCAGGGTATGTTTGTGTGCCTGGGCCAAGTCCAGCTGACTCTTTTCCTGCCACATGCAATTTTCTGTTTGGGGATGGAGCAATGGGGGAGGGGAACCTGCAGAGCAGCTGGTCTTAAAATGAGTGCTCCACTGAGAGACATGGAGCAGTTCAAAACACTCAAGCTATTTCAGTTGTTTTCAGAAAAACAAAGATCACTTAACTCAGGTCACATTAATGAAAGCAGTGACATATCTACAGAAGTCACTAGAACATTTTTTTTTTTTTTTTTAAAAGTAAACAAGGACATGCCACAAGGTGCTTTCTTGGATTCTTTAGTATCAGCCTTAATTTAATTGAGGTTTTCTAAAATATACCCTGTTAAACTTTATTGTTAAACCATCCTTAGGCTTAGACCTATAGTGCCTATGCTCTGATCCTGATGTGACATCAAACTTCTCACCCAGTCTTACGTTGCCAACTACAGACCTATAGATTGAAGCAAAATTAGCTCATTTCTATGTGCACTTTTGCAAAATCAATTAACGCACCAGCAGATTAAAATCAAATTATTTAAATAGCTAGTGATCTTTGATTTTTTTTTTATGCATATCCAAAAATTATATTTCAAGTCCATTTCTTATTCACAGAAATAAAAGATAAGGGTAGCTTAAGGTATGGCTACACTACAAAATTATGTTGACCTAAGTTATGTCGATGTTCAGCCAGCACAGTAGTTAAATCACTTTTGCATGTCCACACTATGCTCCTTGCATTGGAGGTGTGCGTCTTCACCAGTAGCACATACACCTATTTAACTGGCACTGTCAGGAATTGTGGGATGGCTTCTGAAAGGCAGCAACAGTTGATGTCAGCAACACAGTGTCGGTACTGACACTGTGTCAGCCTAATTACATTGATATTGACTCTATACATCTTATGGAGTTGGAGTTATCAAGTTGGTGTAGTGAGCAAGTTACATTGGTGGGAGCGACATAAGCTGCCTCTTGTTGACCTAAGTCTGTAGTGTTTAGACAATGTCTCAGATACAAGTGATCATGAGTTGATCAAAGTTACCAATATGCAAGCAAAGTTAAGTTCAGACCAGTAATACAGTAAGAGATTTATTATCCAGCATGAAGGGGGAATAGGAGGTGCCAGTTAGTCAAAAATTCCAGTTAACTAAGAGTTATGCTTACCAGTGGAATACCAATTTTCAAAGAATTAGAATACAATAAAATGAATAAAGTCTAAAATAGTATACAGGTTCTCAACAATCCTCCTCCTGCTGTGTGGTTGGTTTCTTGAAGCTCTTAAGTGTATACAGGTAAGTTTTTTCTATACAGTTATCTTATGACATTACATATCACTATGAGCACTGCATGGTGTACACCAAGATCATTAAAAAATACACTTAGCACTAAAACTATATTGAACATAATTTAATTGTTGATTCAGAAGGCGCTCCAGGATCTTGCAGTGTCTCAGGGTCATCATTATCAACATGAATTAGCATTGTGGGTGTAGGAGATTAGGATGAATCTGTAATGACCCTATGAAACACCATGGAAGCTGCTTTTTTGAATAAATCCCTGATATCAGCTTGCTGACTTGACTTCTGCCACCCTTGCACAAAAATAGAGTGCATAATGGACAATTGCATAATCTCCTGGGCAGTGTATTAGTCCATGTTACTAGATTGAAGATTTGTATGAAATGCCATTTAATAGAGCTTTCTGGTTGATTAAAAGCTGTGTTATCCAGCACTGTGTGTCCATGTATGTGTGTATATACATACGCATGCATACTGACTGCTTTATCCAGGCCAATTTCACAATGCTGAAAATAATTATGGACCAAATCATCTGGGAGGAAGAATTTAATCAGAAAAATGTGAATGTTTGGGAATCACTTAAAAACACCTTCTTAGATGTCCAAAAAAGCCACAATCAAGGAAGAAGGTTGTGCTGGTTAAATAATAGACTTGGTTTAGAGGGGAAGTGAAGACTGCTATTAAAAAAAGTTATATTTAACTAAATGGAAGAAAGGGGAAATTGACAGTAGTGAATCAAAAGTTATGAATTATACAAAAACTGAGACGCAAGGAGAAAGCTATCACCTGCAGAGTTAGTGTTTTAAAAATTATATTAGGAATAAAGACTCCTGGCACTGATATTAGTCCATTAGTAGATGAAAATGATCAAATTATAGATGATAATGCAGAATAGTGTTCAATACATATTTCTGTTCTGAATTTCGGGTGATAGTCTCATCATATGCTCTTTCCTTCTGAAATACTAGGGTAATGAATGTAAACAGAAGCTAATAAGAACAAACATTTTTAAATCAGCTGTTCCAGATAACTGTTATCCAAGGGTTTCAGGAGAGCTGACAGAGGAGCTTACTGTGTTTTAAGGTTGTTTTTCAGTAAGTCTTGAAGCACTGCGGAAACTCCAGAAGGCTTGCACATTAGCTTTCTTCAAAACTTTAAAAAGAGTTGATGGGATGATATGGGTAATTCATAGGGCTGTCAGCCTGATATGGATCGTGGGAAAGACAATGGAGTTGCTGATACAGGACTTGTTTAATAAAGAACTAAAGGAGGGTAATGTAATTAATGCAAATAAACATGGTTTACTGAAAATAGATCTTGTCAAATGAATTTGTCTTTTTGGTGAGATAGTAGTTTGGGTGATAAAGATAATAGTGTTGGTTATATGATTATACTTTCTGTAAGGCATTTTACTTTGTACTGCATAACATTTTGGTTAAAAGTAGAACAGTATAAAATTAACGACACACATTTAGAAACTGGCAAACTGAAAGGTCTTAATGTAATTGTAAACAGGAAATCGTTATCAAGCAGGTGTTTTCCCTGTGAAGTCCCACAGCGATCAGTTCTTGGCCCTACACTATTTAACATTTTATCAATAACCTGGAAGAAAATAAAATTATCACTGATAAAAATTTGCAGATGAGATGGTCATTGGGGAGTGGTAAACAATGATGAGGACAGGTCACTGATTCAGAGCAATCTGGCTTGTTTGGAAACTGGGTGCGAGCAAACAATATAAGTCATGATATGGCTAAATATAAATATATTATATCTAGGAACAAAACAGGTAGGCCGTCCTTACAGGATGGGGGACTCTATCCTGGGAAGCACTGATTCTGAAAAAGAGTTGGAGGTTGTAGTGGATAATCATCTGAACACGAACTCCCAGTGTGATGCTGTGGGCACAAGAGCTAACTGATCTTGGAATGTATAAACAGGGAATCTCTAGTAGGAGAAGATAGAATAACCTATCTCTCTGTTTGTTTGGCACTGGAATGACTGCTGTGGGAACACTGTGTCCATTTTTGGTGCCCCAGTTCAAGAAGGCTGTTTGATAAACTGGAGAGGGTTCAGAGAAGAGCCCCGAGACTGGCTAAAGGATTAGAAAATGTGCCTCAATCTATCTTAACCAAAAGGTGACTTGATTGCAGTCTATATGTATCTACTTGGGGAACAAATATTTAACAATGGATTCTTAAATCCAGCAGAGAAGGGTATAAAACAATTAAATGGCTGGAAAATGAAGCTAAACAAATTCAGATTGGAAATAGATCTTACACAGTGAGAGTGATTACCATTTGAACAATTTACCAGGGGTTATGATGTATATTCTATCAATAACAATTTTTAGATCAGAATTGAATGTTTTTCTAAAAGATAAGCTCTAAAAATTATTTTGGGGAAGTTCTATGGCCTGTGTTATACAGGAGGTCAGACTAGATTATCAGAATCTGACCTATCCTTCTGACCTCTATCCTCTGTTGGTCTAGTTTTGCCATAGATATAGCCAAATATTATGTGCATGTGCCAGATTACGGTGCTAAGTGTCTAATACACCCTACAAAGTGTGATTCAAGTAAAAGAGCATTGGGAACTTAGAATCATAGAATCTCAGAGTTGGAAGGGACCTCAGGAGATCATCTAGTCCACCCCCCTGAAAGTAAAAACCTCAAGACAGCCTACGTTGTATAATTTCCTAGTAGAATTCCCAACTTGTCATTTCTGAAGATCTGTATTTTTGAGTCTAGATTGGATCACAAGCATAGTTCTGTGGTTCATTTCAGCTTTGTTCTCTTGTAACGTTATTTCAAATAATGAACACCACTGCATTTTGAACCATTTTGACACATTCTTCTGAGATTCAGGATTGGAATAGCACATATATGCTACATGTTTCAACCAGATTTTATTGCATGAGCTAAATGGTATAATTTCTTAAGGCAATGCCTATGTTGCTGCTTGTCTGTGTTCTGGAATCTCTCTCTGTCTCTCCCTCCCTCTTCTGAAGTGTACAAAATCAGTTATCTTTTATTCCTTTTTTTTCCCTCTAGGCATGTTGCACTAAAAAGATATATAATAGGCAAACAAAGCATTATTATGTTTTATGCACCATATTACATATTCAGGAAGTTTTCTTATGTCCTTACATATGTGCTGTTCTAAGTTAATATGAAGGATTATGGAAAGTGGGTGGGGCATTATGATCACGGACAACACCCTAGTGAAAATTTCCGTACACTCCCCGTTGCTGGTGACTGAAAAGTAGGGGTGGAAGAAAAGAGCACTCTCTCAAGGCAATATCTTACACTGTGCTTATACTGCCTTGCTTACCAACCTTATGAACTAAGGGTCTGACTTCCAGAAGTTTTGAGCATCTGCAGCTTCTACTAGCTTTAAATAAAATACTTCTGACAATAAGACAAGTGCGGCTGGCTAGCTGATTCAGGCTTGCAGGGCTTGGGCTAAGGGGCTGTTTAGCTTGGTATAGAACTTCTGGCTTGAGATACAGCCTGAGCTTTGGGACGCTCCCACTTTGTAGGGACCTAGAGACTGAACATCTACACTGCAATTAAACAGCTTTTTGGCCTGAGCCACATGAGCAAGAGTCAGCAGGCTTTTAATTGTAGTGTAGACATACCCTGAGTGTCCGATTATATTTGGAGGTTTTTCCTAGCCCCTGCTTTGGATATGAGGAGAGCTGTTCTGTCTCTTTCCTCTCTCAAGTATTTGGTTATATGTGGACTCTAGAAAATACGTAACTTTTAATTTTTCTTTCCACTTGGGAACATTACATTTTCCCAGTCTAAATATTTATTTAGAAAAAATACTTTGAATAGTTAGGATTGGATTGCTGCATAAAAATACAAATAAATGGTAAACTTGTATACTTTTGTTTTGCGTGGTGGTCCGTAGGGTTAGAGCAAAGTGTGATCTTAATTCATAACTTTGTATTCTGTCATACCATCTACAGTGGAGTGATTTAAAGCAGATTACTAGTCTTAACTCAAAATGATCAAATTCTATGAGATTGAAGACCGTGCATGTCAGTGTACAATTTTGTCCACTGACTTTTGCTGGTTTGAGGAATAAAGTTAATTATGTTTGTATTTACTGCTGTAAAAATATTGACCACATTTTAAACTTTTAATTAGAAAAATACTGTAACATGAGTTCAGGAAGTGACCAATTGGTGGTAGTTTACATTTGATAACTATTAAAACTTGAGTGATGTGCAACAAATATGGGGCTTTGCATCTTATGTTTTTTCTCTTTTTTTCATATTTTTAAGCAATCTGGACCGAAAGGAAAGGTAAGTTTAATGTTGAAAAAATAAGCATGGATATGAGAAATAAGAAAGTTAACTGAATGATTATCCTATCAATGCTAGTTAAAAAACAGTCTGTAAGATCTTGGTCAGGTCTGCTGCCTGTGAGCTATTTTATGAAAAAAACATAGAATACAAGCAATACCTTTTTATATGCAACTGTAGGCACTGATTGCCTTTTTAATGTGGACAATGTAGTGAGTACATTCAGATACAGAAATGTGCATATATACACACAAAATATACAGAAGCAAAGATTGACTTCAGTTTTCTATGGAAGCTTGGAAGGTAATTTTAAGTGTTTTGATGTTACAGGAGAGCTACTGCTATCAAAGCTAACAAAGTGTTAAGCAATTTTTTAGTTTCTAGCAATCTTGTAGCTTTGAATAAAGTTTGAATTTCATTCTAAATATAGTCATATAATTTGTATATTTAATTAATAAAAAATATAACAATTAACCAAAACACAGAACAAAGAAAAATCTTCTATTAAAGCTGATTTGATGCCGTTTCTTGTATTTGTATTTGAAACACCAAAGCGTGCCATGTCACGTATTTCATGTCACTTAGAAAATGCTGGTTTCTGTTAATCTTTATTAATAATTTTTTATATAGTGTAAGTATACAAATAGATGTAAGTGTATTGTTCATTTCTAGTACTTTATTAAAACCAACCAGATTATTAATCTGATGTCATTTATTCCACAAGAAAGTAACACTTTTTTCTGTTACATTGCAGTATAAGCTTGATATCAAAGTTAAGTTATGGTTAAGTTGTGCATTGAATATTGAGCTAATATTGAAAATAATTTACATAACCGTTTGAAGTAGCTTTCTTTGGAAATTCAAGATTTAGTGGATTGATTGTAAATCAATAGCATAATATTGTGCTTCCTGTTACTTTCCAAAATAAAATTTAAAAGGATGCTGACATGTCAGCCTTAGCCCTCATATTTTAACCTTAAGGGGTATTACAACTTTTTCTTTTCCTTATTTTTAATTTTTTAAACATTCATGATTTTTTTTCAATTTTATAGTGTGTGGATTTTTAAGAATCAGTTCTTTTCCTGTTAGTTTTTGATTCAGTCACAGTAGAGATTATCAGAAGCATAAATTGTGCACAAGGTCACATCTCCTAGTTTTCTCTTTTTTGCAAAAGTGAAGCAGCAGCTTCTGTTACATGCTAAGAACCACCAGCAGCAAGTTGGCTCCACAGACATATAAAGTTGCTAAGGCTTTTTCTCCTCCCAACACTGGGGGGGAAAAAATCATGGAGTGGGCCTTAAAGAAACACAGTTCTTCCTCTCTCTTGCTCCAGGCAGGAGCTTTTCCCAGTTGTGTTTTGCCTTGTTTTTTCCCCATGTATCCAGTTCCCTTCAGGTAATGAGATGATTTTTAGGAGCAAGAGACCACCGGGAACAAGCCTTTGAGTGTAGTAAGCCCCAGACTAAGATAATAGGGGCTCTTGGTCTGGTTCTGAGAGCCATGCTTCATTTTCTCTACTCTGCAACAACATAATGGCTGAGCTGTAAGCCGTTAGGGGCAGAAATTCAGCCTCAGAATCTGACTTTGCAGGATTTCCAAGACAGTAGTCCCTGGTTACTCTAAGTATAAGATGAAACATAGCTGTGAGGAGTGACTACAACAGCAGGGACACATCAGGCAAGTCTTAAGCTTCTTGGACAGAAATTCCACACCAAAATCTTTAGCTTTTAGCTTTCAAAGCATGTGGGCACTCCTTGGCTGTTTTCTTCTGGCTGAGGTGAAACATGGAAGCTGAGAGTATCCCGGAAGAACCAATCATTTAGATGGCTAGGAAGTGGCCAAGGGTCAGTATGCTTCATGCCCTGCCACTGGACAGACTGAACTATTATTTTGTCTTCCTTGTTCCAGGGAGGGCTTGATATTCAGTCCATGTTGTCCGCTATCGTCATGTGTTGCTTCTTCTCTGGATTGCTTCTCTCAAATATTGGTTATTCTCCTTCTACTTGAGGGAACAGAAATCAAAGTTCTTGTTTGTTAAATAAGTAAGTAAATGGAAAATCTCAAGGGAATTAAATTCCCAGTGTCTGGAACCTGTTAATGATTCGTGTAGAAAAATGTGGAGCTTGTAGAATTTATTTTTAGGGAACCTGTTATCATGAGAAATTTGCATATTCCTTTTTGTAACAGTTAATTTGCTACTTTCCATGGGACCTGCAGGAATTATACTGAAAGAAGAGTGTTGTACCTGCTATTTGACATGTCCTTGATGCCACTTCAAAATTGAAGATGACTGTCTTTAGATTTATAAAGTGGATTGACTAGGAAGAAGGAATTTGCCTCTGAACTTAAATATTTACAAATGCTTTCTTGGGCAGGTTGTAAGACATGTCTTTCAAATGGTGTTTTTGTATATCAAACATTTTGTTTAGTTCTTAAATGATTAGTTGAGAGCAAAAACCAAAAGGAAACCACACAGTGAAAGTGTACTACCTATTCAAAATTTTGTGCTTGAGTGGGGTGGAGCCAAATTTGTTGGTGTTCAACTATGCTGCAAGTAAACCTGGTCACATATAACCTTTGTTTTGCTAGCTCTAAAAGCTTTCAGTTATTTTTTTATTCTCCTGTATGGCTTTTTAGATGTGTGAGGGTTGTTGAGACTGATTTGAAGCTGTTCAAGATGCTTTTGCCATGCCCTCTTGTTGTTCCTCAGATGCCACTTTCTGAGATGCATGGGAAGCCAGGCCTGAACAGGATACATGTGGGCATTTCTCAAATCTTTACACATCGGCAATAATCTTAACACATCCTTTATTTCAGTGAAAGACAAAATAGCAAAATAAAACACCTAATGAATAGATAGGACAGTTTAAAAAAATCCTGTCATTCTGAGGTTTGCATGGATGACATAGATCTGGAGTTGCTGACATGCATGTAATGCAAAAAAAGGTCCAATAACAAATTCTGTTGATGGGAAAGATGGCCACAAAAATTCTACTTGATATCTTTGGTGGAGAAAAATGAGGGTGAGGAATGTGAATACTTGGAGCTCGAGTGTAATAAGTTCTGTTTATATTTATGAAGAAATGTATTGATTGTATTTTAGATCATAGACCTGAACGCTGAGGTCTAACCCACACCTTAGACCCAGCAAATATAACTGAATTCTGTTGAGAAGATCAACAGAGAGAGATGATTTTATGTTGCATCATGTTAACAACTGTCTAAACCATATGACAGGTTAGCTGGCTGGAGTTGCAGGGCTAAAAAATAAAAGTGTAGATGTTCAGGCTTGGGCTGGAGCCCAGACTCATAGACTTCTAAGGTCAGAAGGGACCATTATGATTATCTAGTCTGATCTCCTGCACAACGCAGGCCACAGAATTTTTACCCACCCGTTCCTGCAATATACTTCTCACTTATATCTGAGCTATTGATGTCCTCAAATCTTGGTTTAAGGACTTCAGGGTACAGAGAATCCTCCAGCAAGTGACCCATGCTGCAGAGGAAGGCAAAAAACCTCCAGGGCCTCTGCCAGTCTGCCCTGGAGGAAAATTCCTTCCTGGCCCCAAATATGGCTATCGTCTGAACCATGATCATGTGGCAAGATTCTCCAGCCAGACACCCAGGAAAGAATTCTCTGTAGTAACTTAGATCCCATCCTGTCCAGCTTCCCATCTTTTCCACCAGGCCCATCTATTACCAATTGCCAAAATTATGTTATCTCATCACACCATCTTCTCCATAAACTTATCAAGCTTAGTCTTGAAGCCAGATAGGTCTTTTGCCCCCCACTGCTTCCCTTGGAAGGCTGTTCCAGAATTTCACTCCTCTGATGGTTAGAGATCTTTGCCTTGCAGGATTTCAGAGCCTTGGCTCCAGCCCAAGCCTGAATGTCTACACTGCTATTTTTAGCCCTGCAGTTTAAGCCCTGCAAGTCTGAGTCAGTTGAGCTGGATTCTCAGTGTTGCTGCAGCAGTGTACGTGTGTGTTTTATTGCAGTGTAGACATACCCAAGTGGGCCTTTTGGGAATTAAGATATGGTAGCTTCTGTAATTTTGTTTATGGCTAAAATCTCTCGTCTTTAAACTCCTGAAAAATTTAGAATGTTATAATAAAAAAGGATGTAGAAAAAACAACTATTTCAGAATACCTTTTTACTGATGTCTCCTGTTTGAGGAAGGTTAGAAATTTAGAAAGTATCTTTTAATGTGCTACTAGTGCCATGTAAACTATGTTCTTAATGCAATGTTATTTTGTCATACCCATCTCCCCCTCCTCTACTTGTCACTTGTACACTATCAATAAAAGGCAGATATGCACAGTTGGCCATAGGATTTCGGAGAAAGTTAAGGTGATTTGTCCCCCCCCACACATATTTTATTCTCATTATAAACAAATAAGCAAAGGCCTGCCATCAGGCTCTTGTGCTGAAAAGAAGGAAGATAGCCTCTTATGCTGGCACCTTTGCATAATTATCAGTTTGGGCTTCTTTTTATTTTTTCATTCTACGTACAATTTTGGATGTGTTTGCTTTTGGCTATTTTTATGTGATTGTTGTAATTGCCAGAAGACTAGATATAACTGTCCAGTGCCTTGAAACATGGCAGTGAACAAGCTTGCCTTGGCTGAGTGCAAAGCTTAAGTTAGGGAGCTTACAGTATACTGTTGAATGTCATTTTAGTGTTCAACTTACTTTTAATTATTGTTCAGCGATATATTGTAAGAAATGTGAGTTCAGTGGTGCCATACAAATTTTAAAATATGTATCAGAAGAATAAATATGCCTTGGTAAATTAATATTTCACCTGCTGAATTTACTGTGCACTGTCCACTGTGTATGAAGATGGGTCAAGAAAAATTGAAAGTGGAAGCTGCGTAAGATTTTAAAAAGTTTCCAAAAAATTATTACAATACGCTTTAGCTATGTGTAGAGATCTTGAATTGTCACACCAAGTAGCTTGGTCCACCACTTAAAAAGCCAATTCACCTTTGATTTCTTACATGTGTGTATTGTGACAAAGCTCCAAGTCTGTACTTGTGAGTCCTGCGCTTCCTGGCAGATTTAGGGGCCTCAGAAACTCATCTAGGCCCCAGAGTGACCTCCCTTTCTCAGTATAATTGGCAAGAGTCACCACCTAGTGAGTTACCTTCATCACAGGCCAGTATGGAAGATGGAAAAGGGGGGAGCCCGGGCCCGCCCTCTACTCCGGACTCCAGCCCACGGACCCTAATAGTATCAGCTAAGATGGCTGACCTTTTAGGCACAAAACACAATACAATTCCCTGGGCTACTTCCCCACAGCAGTCCCCGCTTCTTCAAACTCCACTTCACCCTTACCTCAGGGCCTCCTTCCTTCAGTATGACAGGTTGTCTACCACTCAGTCTCACCAACAGCGTAACTTCCTTCCACAGCTCCTGACACCCACAGCCCACCTGACTAACTGGGAGGTTTTTATCTGGTGTCAGCCAGTCCCTGATTGGCTTCAGGTGTCCCAATTAGGCTAGCTGTTTCTACTCCTTTCTAGAAGGTTCTTAATTGGCCCCAGGTGTCTTGATTGGTCTGGAGTAGCCTTTGTTTGGCTATCCAGGGAACAAGGACCTGTACATCCTGAGGCTGATATACCTGCCTTCCAGCACTCTCCTATATCCTTCTGGTCTGACTCCGTCACAGTATGTACATATATATGTATCTAATACTTGTACTAAGCCTGTTCTCTCTGTTGCATTCAGATATTCAAATAGTTTTACAAACAGTAATGTTAAATATGACACAAATCGAGGCATGTTCTGGTTGTTGAGATGCGGGGATTGTAAAAATAAAATTGTAGTTGGTTTGAATCATCCCAGTAGCAAAACTGTTTTATACTTTTATATCTCCTACACTGCATTAATACACTTTAATTCTAGTTGTTGCTAATATTAGTGATAGAACAAGCTTAATTACATAATGTCAAGTAACATTTCACATATGCTTTTTCATTACAGGATTACATCTTAACTGTTTTGGTTATGCTGTGAATCTTTTGCCTTTTTAATTTCTACCAAAACAAGTCAAACAAAAAATCCACACACATTTTTATAAACGTGTAAAGCTTATTTTTTGTTTTAGTTTACATGCGTATTAAAACACAAACTTTGAAACAGAGTTGGTACACAAACATACTTGTCACAGACACAGAAGCAAAGAAAAAGTTTCGGCACATACCATTAAATGTTCTCTCCTCTTTCACCCCCAGGCACAAATCCTGAACTATCATAGCATCCATATGCTACATACCACAATCTTATCAAACTACTCCCTCAACCATCCCTATTGCATAACACTATCCTCAAACTGCTGCCATCCAACACTAAGATATGGATGTTTGGTGTAGTTGTTCGGTAAAAAGGGTACCAGAAGGCATTATAGATAAACAGTGTTAGTCAACAATAGAAACCCTGAAGAAAATTCAGCTAGAGACAATTTTTCAGACACTTGCAAGTAAACATTTATTAATCAGAACCAAACAAACTACATATATAATTCAAAGGGCATAATAAATTTGCACTCTGGTAAATTTCCCACGTTGAAAAACTGACACGGGAAAGATGGAAGTGGGTGAGGGGAAAGAAATTTATGCTACAGACTAAGCTCATTTCAGAATGCAACCTTAGTATGTCACAATCAGCACCTTTATAATTTTTCTGCAGTTTCCCCATCCAGTACCAGAAACCTCTAGCTAACTCATCAGCACCTTAGTGGAGCTGTACGGTTAACACAAGCTGAGTAAATGCACATTGCATCAAGTTTATATATAGAATATATAAAATTATTCCCATTCTATTTAACAGCAGCTTCTGCAATATAAAAAAAGTAGACAAAATGGTACTCTAAAGTGAAGAAATGCCAAAGTTAAGATAGCACATGCACACATTTATCTTTTCACTTAGAAAATGTTGTGAATTTTCAGAGGTTGCATGCTTCTTTTTAAAAATAATCATAGCAAAAAACATGTAGCAGCCACCCATATCTCCTATGTTGAGTAGTCATTAATGTTCAGTAAGCATCGATCAGGCTTTTATTTAGCACAAACATTTGACACTTGCACATGTGAATTGCAGCTATCTTTCAGAAGACTGAGGAATTATTTGTGTTTAGGTAACATTATATATGTAAAATTACAAATTAACACTTTTATACCCTTCTACCCTTCTAATTTGGCCAAATTACAATGTTTGTACAAGGAAACAGGAACTGTTCCTCTACCAAATTCAGTTTTCTTATATCTATCTGGGCACTAGATGTCTTTTTTTTTTAAAGGACTTCTTTGTAATGGGAAATGTATTCTTAGACACTGCCATTCTAAAATATGAATCAGCCTTTTTTAAGGTAATTTTTAAAGGAAAGGGAAAGGGGAAACTTTCAGGCAGATACTGGGCCTAGAATATTTCATCCTGAAGTGTGAAAGATCCCAAGTTCTTAGACACTGAAAAAGGGGATTGAGTTTGGAAACAGATGAGTGTAGCCAGTCAGATTTAGATTATTCATTTGCCTGTATCAGAACAATGAAAAACAGATTTTGGTGTGCGTGTAGTATATAATAGGAAAAGCTATTAACTTTCTTGATTCAAATATATGTATTTAGAGTGCTAAAGTTCATATTTCTGGGTTTGGTGAAATATATAACAATGTCAAAACAGATTACAATATCTGTCAAGACTACAACTATATTCATTTTTTTTTCCAGAAAGGAATACCCCCCTCATTTTCAGAAGATAGAAATTGACCCTATTAGGTTACCTCGGCCTCATTTGATGGGTAGGTATCCTTAGCATTTCATTTACTTTAAACTAGTATGTCTTTATTTTTTATAATAAAAAAACTGCTTTGTACATCTGTGCCAAATTCTATAATCAATATCTATAACCAGATATTGCTCTGAATTTTTGAATTAATGATAGGAAGTTTGGAATAGTGGTTTCTGGTTTTGGTTGCAAGCAAAAGGGTTTTTGTCTGCATATAGCATCAATTTATACTCCATGGAACCAAGTTGTATGCCTCAGATATCGTAATGAGCTTGTACAGCTATTGCCAGCAGCTCAAGAGCCAAATAAAAAAATTAATGGGGCCAGCAAACACGGTTTTCTAGTATCCCAGAAGAGGCTGAAGAGGTCATGTTGTTGGTTGTAATATGGGGGAGAGGGCTAGGTAAGAATATAGCAGTTGGATCCAGAACAAAATATGAGTTTCAATCCAAAATTTTCTACGGTATAAAACGTATACCTGTCAAGTCTTTTCTGCATCTAAAGCTAATACATTGATTTCTGTGTTTATTTTATTTCTTTCCCATAGAAAGTATAATGGAGAACACAGAAGAGTCAGGCTCAGAATCGGAATCTGAAATTAAGAGGAAGGTACAACAGAAACGTCACTGCAGTTCATGTCAATCTGATTTGCCTCTGTTTCCTGCTACAAAAAACTGTTTAACCCACTTAGAGGTGGGTTAGATACAAAATGTGAAGTTCCATTTTAACTTCAGAAATGAGTAGCATTAGTAAGACACAGCTCAAGTTTTGGAATGGAAATAGTTACAAATCCTTTTGAAACTGTAACTGGGAAGGGAATGTTTTGGTGATTTTAAATGTGTTTATTTACTACTCTGACACATCCAAATTGTAAAGGGTCAATATTGGTTCTGCGTATGTCTTTATAATTATTATTTCTTCAAGTGATGATCCCCGTTTTATTCTGTGGAGGGTAATATACATGTGCCATGCATCTGAAGATCTTGGAAGTAGTAGTGTCCGTTGGTCTGCAACCGCACCCTGGGTCTGTGCATACACCCTTGATTTTGTCTGAGGTGATAAAGGGTAGGGCAGACCAACTGTGCCCTCAGTTCTTCTCATTGCCATATGGTCTGAATCGGTGCCTCAGTTTGTTTTTTCATCTCTTGGAATTTACTTTCCAAAACGTAGGAAAAAAGACTTTTATTCTTGTATATAGCTAGTATGTTGGTCAATGCTATTTTCCAACAGGCCCACGCTGTCTGGCATACTCTGGCCAGTTGTTCATCTATCCCAAAAGGTGGCAGAAAAGAGATGCTATATATTGGTGAAGGGATCTGTTTTTCTCACTCAACCCCCCAATTCATGATTATTCAAGCAGCAGCAGAACAGGCTGGGTAACAACATATGTGTTCTAGTCCAACGAACAAGGAGGGTAGGTGATTGGACCTCGTAAGTTGTAAGGTCTTTTCTTCAGTTTTGGGTCTCCAGTTATCTTGCTTTACTAGCAAAATATTACTTTCTGAACTATGACCAGTTAGTGGACTTTGCTGATAAGCTTCCCCAGCAGGACCTTACCCAATTCCATACTATCTTAAAAGAAGGCAAATTGGTTGCCAGGATGATGCTCCAGGCCATGGTGGATTCAGTGGACACATCTTCATGCCACAGGGATCATCTTGAGAAGAGAATCCTGTTTGCATTTGTCAGGAGGTGCAGAATACTATTGAAGAGCTCCCTTCCAATAACTCTCTCCTCTTCAACCTGAAGACTGATTCCCTGCATTCCCTCAAGGACTCCAGATCTACTCTGCGATCACTGGGTATATATATGCACCAGCACCCAAATACAAGTTCTACTACCCACCCTTTGCACAACTGTGCAGAACTCCTCAATTCTTTGAGCCAATCCTACAGGTCTTCTCTTAAGAATCAGAAGATACAACAATCCCATCCACCTGGTCTGTCAGCACAGTCTTCAACACTGAGTACTCAGACTTCGCATGAGCAATATTTCTGAGTGCATTTCCAGAGCCAATGACCACCTTGCATTCCATCATACATACAACTCATTCCCTTCGGGGAATGTATACCACTCTTCCTACCAGCCGGAAGTGTGATAACAGACAAGTGGGTTTTGGATGCCATTTGACATGGCTGTGTGATCAAGTTCATCCCCCATCCTGCCTCTGAACCACTCTCATGACAGTATCCTTGCCCTAGACCAGAGATGGGCAAACTTTTTGGCCTGAGGGCCACATCGGGGTTGAAAACTTGTATGGAGGGCCGGATCAGGGAAGGCTGTGCCTCTGTAAACAGCCCGGCCCCCTATCCAACCCCCTCCCATCTCCTGACCCCTGACTGCCACCCTTAGAATCCCATTCAACCCCCCCCTTCTTCCCTGCTTTGCCCCCTACTGAGACCCCCCCACCTTAACCACCACCCTCAGGACCCCACCCCTTATCTAAGCCCCTCTTCTTGTCCCCTGACTGCCCCCCCCAGGACCCTACTCCCTTCTCAACTCCCCCTGCTCCTTGTCTGCCCCGACCCCTATCCACACTGCTGCCTCC
>ML677333.1:37186347-37198077 GCA_007922305.1 Dermatemys mawii
CCCCCTGCTCCTTGTCTGCCCCGACCCCTATCCACACTGCTGCCTCCAGACAGACCCCCCACCCCGGGACTCCCATACCCTAGCCACTCCCCCCCCATCCCCTTCCCCTGACTGCTCCCCACCCAGCAAATGCATCCCATCCAACAGCCCCCTCTCTCCTGATGGCCCCTGGGACTCCCTATCACTTAATCAACCTCCTCCCCCCGAGCCTTGCCCCTTTACCACGCTGGTAGTCCCGCCGGCGTTGCACATGCTGCATCACTCTCCCGGAGGAACGGGCAGCCCTGCGTGACACACTGAGCTGCGGCAGAGCAGGGGAGGGGCCAGAAGCAGCCTCCCCCACCGGGAGCTCAGGCACGCTGAGTTCTGGGAGAGCAGGGAAGGAGGGAGAAGGGCAGGGAGCAGCCTCCCCTGCCGGAAGCTCAGCCACCCTGTCAGGAGAGCAAGGGAGGGGCCGGGAGCAACCACCCCTTCCGGGAGCTCAGGCAGGCTCAGATCCGGGAGAGCAGGGGAGGGCTGGGAGCAGCCTCCTTTGCTGGAGTTCAGCTGCGCTGATCTCCTGAAGACCGGGGAAGGTGGGGACGGGCCAGGAGCAGCCTCCCCGGCCAGAGCTCAGGCGGGCCGCTCTGGATGGTCTTGCGGGCCGGATCTGGCCTGCGGGCCATAGTTTGCCCACCCCTGCCCTAGACGTAGATGCCCTTCTCCAAAGGGGAGTGACAGAACCTGTTCCCATGGCCTTTTGAAGCTCTGCTGTGAGAGTGGAGCACTGCTGATCCCTCGAGACAATGGCAAGATCTCCCCCTCAGTACAGCCGATCACCAGTGCTGGCACTGAGATCAGTGAGGGCTTGCCATCTGTTGCCAGCTCTGTGGTTATGGTTGCCATTGTCTCGATGCAGCTCTCTGGGAGGGAGGCACCAGTCTCCATATTACTGACACTGGTCACTGTCCCAAAGATCAATGTCCTGGCACTGTTCCGGGTCACTGACTCTGCGGGAACAATCTCCTTCCCGCCTCCAGCCTCCTCACCATTGCACCCATTCGCCACAGTATCAGCACTGGTTTCCTCGGGCGGGGCACCAATGTCTGGTTTCAGTGGTCTCTAGGTGGGCCCAGACCTGGTAAGTCCCTCTGTGGTCTCTAGAAGGGGGCTTCTCTGGTACCGAGGGCCGCTTCAGCCCGTCACCCCGGCCTCAGCAGTGGGACTGGGCTTCGGAGCAACATTGGTCGTAGCTGGTCAGTGGCAACCAGGACAGTGGCTTGCTCAGTGACAGTGCTGGAATGCCTGGGGTGTTCGAGTCATGGCAGTGCCCCCCTTGGTCCACTTGTCAGCAGCCGCCGGTGCTGGGCCCAGTGCCAATGATGCCGGAGGAACACCTGGTGGCCAAGCTTCAAGAGGCTGTGCCTACCCCCAAACCCTCCTCCCCAGCGGAGGAGGAGGAACATGTTTCCCCTCCATCCATACAGTCCTCCTCATTCTCCCCGGATGAAGCAGTCACAGGCCCATCCAGCACCAGACCACCTGATCACTTTAAGGACCACCAGGCCTTGCTCCACAGGGTAGCTGACAACCTGGACTTACAAGGGGAAGAGATGACTGAACAGGAGGACACTCTGTTTAAGGTCCTTTCAGCCTCAACCCCAGCCAATGTAGCACTACCAGTACATGAAGGGTTCCTCAAAATTGCCAAGACCATTTGGCAGACACCCTCCTCCATCCCTCCTACTTCAAAATGAGCCAAGAAACTTTGTTCTGGCCAAAAATTTTGAATATCTTTATACCCCGTACCCACCCCCCCCAACACATACCAGTTCATTGGTGGTCTCAGCGGCCAATGAAAAGGAGGAGCGGGTGCACTTCAGTTCCACCAAAAAAACAAGGAGGCCAAGTGTATGGACTTGTTCACAAGAAAAAAAAAATTACAGTGGGACCCCGCAATACCGCGACGATTGGGATAGAAAAAAAATCAATCACGATAATTGCAGGGTCGCGGTATTGCGGGGTTCTAATGCATCAAAACAGCGGCTGCCGCCGACATCAGGAGCCAGCTGCGCCCCGCGCTATAAACGGATTCGCGCTATTGCGAGGCACGGTATTCCGGGGTCTGACTGTATTCAATGGCAAGTCTACATCTTCAGGTGGCAAACAACTAGGCTATCCTGGGCTGCTATAGCTTTAATTTATGGTACACTCTCCATAAATTTAAGGAGTTCCTCCTGTAGGAGCAGGTCCAGTAGTTTGGCACTCTCGTGCAGGAAGGCACCTCAGCAACCTGCTGCACCGTGGGATGCAGTGGATCGAGGCTGGTAACGTCTGCAGTGGTGATGAGGTGCAGCTCCTGGCTTCAAATTTCTGGACTGTCTCAAGGGGAGATGAAGTCCATTCAGGACCTTCCCTTGGATGGAAACAGTCCATTTTCTGGTCAAATGGATATGAGGCTGCATGGAGGAAAGGACACCAAAGCAAATCTCTCTTTCTTGGGCATCCACATGCCGCATTCAGCATGTAAGATATTCTGGCCACATCCACTGCCAAGGGCTTGGCAACCTCATTCCAGACCTGCCAGGAGAAGGGATAGGGACACCACCTCTGGTCGTTGCCACCCTTCTGCCTCCTGCTCATCAACAAAGCCTAGCCAGGCTAACCATTCAACGGGGCAGAAGTGTTCGTATTGATGGAGTGGTCAAGAGTGATGCCCCAGCCAATTCACTGGATCTGCCACATTTCATCAACCGCCTTTTCCCTTACGCTCGGCCTGGCTGGGGTTTACATTGGACACTTGAGTCCTGGACATAATAGCTCAGGGCTATACCAGGAAATTTTTGGCCTCATTTTCCCCATCCCTCTTCAGGGCCCCTTCTCACAAGCAACTCCTCGCTCAGGAGGTTGACCGCCTTCTGTATTTGGGGGTCATGGAGGAAGTTGCTTGGGAACATGAAAGAAAAGGGATTCTATACTCGGTACTTCCTAATCCCAAAAGCCAAAGTCTGACCTATCCTGGACGTTCGTCACCTCAACAAGTCTCTCCAGAAACTGAAGTTTCTCACAGTCTTACTGGCCTCCATCATCTCCTCTCTGGAGACTAGTACGCTGCTCTCGACTTAAAGGACTCTTACTTTTATATTTCTGGGGCACAGGCACTTTCTCCATTTTATGGTGGGAGTGCACCATTTCCAGTTCATGGTACTGCTCTTTGGCTTCTCTTTGACCCCCAGGGAGTTCACAAAGTGCATGACACTGGTAGCGGTTTACTTCAAGTGTTGTGGTGTCCACTGGTTTCGGTACCTCAACAACTGGCTCATCAAGGGCAAGTCTCTAGATCAAGTGTAAGGCAGCCTCGATCTGGTGTTTTCCACTTCTGCAACCTGGGCCTGTTAATAAATATAGAAGAGTCCATGCTAGTGCCAGGCCAGCGCATAGAGTTAATTGGTGATGTTTTAGATGCAACGCGGGCCTGGGCCTCCCTACTGGAAGCATGCTTTCAGGCCATGTTGGATCGGATCTGATCTCCCATCTGAAGAAACACCTGCTCTCTATGGTCTACACCTGCCTAGGGCTGGTGACTCATATGGCCGCATGCACATACGTGGTTAGTCATGCTTGGCTCCACCTTTGGCCCCTACAAGCGTGGCTTGCCTCTGCCTACATTCCCAACAGACATGCCCTGGACCAGGTGGTCGGGGTACAGGACTCTGTCCTTTCTTCCCTTAACTGGTGGCTACATCCTCCACTGGCGATCGTGGTGGCTCACTCAGCTAGGACACAGATATCCTCGGCAGCCTTCCTAGCGCAGGTGCCAGTCCAAGCGATTTGTCGTGCTGCTTCCTAGTCATCAGTCCACATGCTTGCATCTCATCATGTGCTCACCCAGCAACCTTGGGATGACTCTAGCTTTGGCAGAGCAGCACTGAAAGCTGAAAGGTTGTGAACTCCAAGCTGGCCATCGAGGAGTCTGCTTGGGAGTCGCCTAGAATTGACATGAGCGAGCAAGCACTCGAACAAAAAATGGTTATCTATCTTTTGTAACTGTTCTTGGAGATACGTTGCTCATATCCATTCCACTACTTGCCCTTCTGTCAGAGTTGTTGGCAAGAAAGAACTGAGAGGGTGTGGGCCAGCGGCATCTGTTATACTGCGCCATGACTGCGGCACTCCAGAGGGCGCCACAGCTGGCTCTATAAAGACCACTAAGGGAAAAGTCTCCGATGGTCGTGCATTAGGGCATGCACATACCTAGAATGGAATGAACACGAACAACACATCTCGAAGAACAACAGTTGCGAAAGGTAGGTAACTGTGTTTTGTTGCCACTGGAAAAAAAAATTTGACTTTTTGTTAAACTTTCCTTTTGGATGAGAGTGTTAATATTCCCTTTTACTTTCTCTTATTTAGGTTAAATTTATTTGTAATGTCTTGTTTTTTTAATATGATAAATCTAAAAGACTTAAAAGAACTTTTAACTTGCTTTACTTGTTGCTTTAAATATTTATTCTTTCAAGCCACAAAAGCACTCAAAATATTTACCAAATGGTTCTGGAAGAGCATTGTTTGGGGTAACTTGACATAAGAGGTACAAGCATTCAGCTCTCCATTCCTGCTGATATATTAGTAATTAATAAGGATTGTGCATAGAGAAGTAAAACTGCCACGTTGGGTTTTGATCCGGTCAGGTGAAGAGGGAAAGGAAGGGAGGGGGAGTTTTGAGTACAAAAATATCCAGTGATTGGAGAAAAACTAGAATGTAAAAAAAAATTGGAAGAGCCTCCTTCAACATGAATTGAGAAAATAGCACGATTTCATGCTAAACATCTAAAACTTCTCCTTGCAGTAAATTGATTTTCTATCAGATGTCATGAACATACAGGTTTTTTTTCCATCCTTGGACCTTTTGACATCTTTGTCATCTGGTCAGATAAATGCACTGGAGAATATACATAATATATGTGTGTTTCAGTATATTCAATACATGATGTATGTAATGTAGTTATGGCAAATATTGTGTTTACCCTTAAAGCTAGTGAGCCATTAAAACAGAGGTGGTATTCTTGTGTTTTATTCTGTTCTATTTCAATTGCAAGACTCATTAACTTCCAAGTATGGTGAATAATTTATCATCAAAGAGAATTCTGTTCCTGCAATGAATTTAAAATGTGAAATGGCTACATGGCTGAGCGTAAAAAGAGAGAAGGTTAAGTCCTGACCTCAGTGAGGACAGTGGCAAAACTCCCATTAGGCAAAATCCTGATCCAGTCTTTGCAGCTTATTCTGTGTGACTGTAGCTAGAATGCTATGCCACATGATACCATCATGTATATGGTATATGTCAGAGACATTTAAAGAATGGAGGAAAAAAAACCAACTGTGTGGGGGGGGGGGTGGAAATTTGTATATATAGAGTCAAACAAATGCACAATAAAAATAAGGCGAAAGTACCGTCTACTTAAATAGCCTGTTGCTTTCAAAGAGAGCCTAATTCTAGCAAAGTTCAGTAGTGGGTGTATCGTCAGCATAGCTCATGCTGAGACATCACATAAAAGAGAAACTGATACCTTCTACTTTGAGACATCTGAAAGACAATGGTTGTCTAAAGCTACTATTTCATGTCTCATTGCTGTGTAGAATTCTGGGCTGCAAGGAGGGAGAGTCTCAGACCTCTGGCTCCAGTCCAAGTCAGGAAGTTTAAACTGCAATGAAAAAGGCCTGTAGCCAGAGCCCTGTGAGCCCCAGTTGGCTGGCATGAGACAGCCATGGTGTCTAGTTGCAGTGTAGACGTACCCTTTGACTCCCACTTAAAAAGCAAAACAAAAAAGTCAAGCTACCTTTTAATGTTTGCTTTAGGCTTATGTTCTTTGCAGTATTGCTAACGTAACATACATAGGACTGAGTGATTGTTTCTTTTAAATATACATTTCAATAGCAAGATTAAAATCTGGGTCTCTGTACCTTTTTCTATAAATGCCAAAACCACATGTGTTGTACTTATTGCCTTTTTTTTTTTTTTTTTTTTTAATTCAAGGATTTGGAACCAAGTGGTTATTCCACATTTTGCCCAGGCTGTGAGAAGACAAATGAAAATCAGACCAAATGCCAAAGTTACGGAAATGTTTTCTGTAAGGATTTGCAAAGACGCTCCAAACAAACTGTGACATTAAGTGAATCTCTGAGACCTTTATTGCGATCTTCAATACATCAGAATTCAACAGGGCAAAAATCTCCAGGTACAGGATTGAACCCACAGAAGTTCTATGGCTCTGCTGGTGGGAAGGGTCCAGTTGATATCATACTGAGTCGTGATATTATAGGACATTCTATGTCGCGACCGAATGGAAAAGTTGGTCTCTTAACTGGGACAAAAATTCCTAAAAGTTCAGGAAACTTAAGACAGAGGAGTACAAGACCAACTGAACTAAATGATCCGAGTAAGTATGCTTTTATATAGCTAGATATGATTTGAACTTGCCAAATATCCAAGAATAGCCTATAAGAATGAAAAATATTTGGTTCCATTTGTCTCCTGCCAACTATTTGGAATCTTTTGCTGGTCTTGTTTTTAACTTTGCATTCTTCTGTGTGTTAGAAGTACTCCCCTTATGAGTACAATAAAATATGCTGTGGAAAGTCTGGATTGGCAAAACCAAGTATTAATAGTTTCTTAATCATTTAAAAATGCTAGGCATGCTGCTGCTAATTGATTAATTTCCAAATCGTATTCCTGCTGAGGATGCATTACTCTATCTTGGAAAAGGGAAGGTGTGTTTTGGCTTCTACCTCTCCTTTGCCCCTCACATCCAGATCATGTCACATTTTGCTGTTTCTTTCTGCATAACATTTCTAAAATCAAATCTTTTTCATTTAATCTATGTAGTTGAAATTCTCTTGTCCAAATACTCAGCTCATATCTGAACTGCACAAGCCTCTTAATATTTAAGTTGTCCTCCCCAATGCTTACATCACTACCCTTTAGTCCAATGTAAAATGTACCTGTGAAGACATTATTCCTTATCCATTGCTCTATGTCCACTCCCCCGCACATACCTTTGAATTAATCCCATTGAATGCTTCCACATACGATTCAAACTTACCCTCACCTTCAAGACCCTTCACAACACTTTTCTTGCTCTTGCACTTACCACATCACCCCCTCACCATCTTCTCTGTACCATTTATACCAAGAAAAAGTGGAAGTAGGGACTTGCTGAATAGCCCACAGGTCTGTAGGGGATAATTGCACAGAGAGAGAGGTTAAGCAGCTTGCTTATAGCCACAAAGCAGTGCCAGAATTAGAATTTCCAGAGCTTCTGGTTCCAGTCCCATGCTTAGTCTACTGTATCATGCTGCCTCTCAAATTTAAGTACTTTGAGCTGTGCTCTGGATGTTAATTTTTTAAAAAATATTTTCCAGGGTTCCATTGCATTATAAGAATAAACCCTTCCGGCAAAAGATCATTAAATTGGGCATAATTCATATTGATCGCTTCTGATTCCTTACTGAACAGGTTTGTTTGTCTTAACCACGAAGTTGGTATTTCCACTTCCATTGATGGTGGAAAATATTAATAAAGAAAATTGATTGATGCAGACTACATTGATATTCTGTCTTTTAGCTATCCAAAAAGAGAAAAGCCACTAAATAGTCATTTAACAAAATTATTACATGCATCAAGCGTGTTTTTGTATGTAATATTTGCTTCCTAGTTATTTTGTCCAGTGACGATGAGGAGGATGACGACGACAGTGGCAACACTAACAGGATAGAAAGCACATCACCGCGACCTGCAGATTCAGCCCGTTCTTCCCCAGCACCTTCCACAGGAAAGGTGGAAGCAGCGTTAAAGGAAAATACTTCTGGAGTAGAACAGAGACTAAGTAGTGTTGCAACAGACACAGAAATTGCCATCACATTACCAAGAAAAGCAAGAATGAAAGATCAGGTACTCAGTTGAAAAAACCCCAAATTTTAAAATAAACTTCTATGTATAAAATTTCAGATAGCAAATAAGAAATTTAAAAGTGTATCCAACCAGAAGTTGTCGGAAGTGGTCTTGATTACTTTTCACTTTGGACAGTTGGTCAAGTATTCTCATTCATACAACATTGGAAGCCTAAGGAAACTTGTTCAATATATGTAGATGTTTATACATTTAGGGATGTGGGGTTTTTTTTTAAAAAAAAAAAACCTTAACATACGGTGTTCTTTGTGTTTAATGCTGAACAGATTATCTTTCTATATAATTAGGGACCTGGACTTCCATTGTGGCATGTAAAGTGGTGTATAATGTTTGACTGCATTAATGGAAGGATAATTTTTAGCATTAAATTTTTTCAGCATAAAGGGACACTGAGCAAGGATGATGGTCCTTAAAATTAAATACTTTGACAACTGTCCCAACTAATAGCACTTATTTTAAGGATTTCATGGTGGGGATTTTTGTTTTTTAGTTGAGCACCACTGCAAGAATTGGATAAACAAAGACAAAAAATGCACCATGAGCAGACTCCTTTAGTGCTGTCAAAGGGGACAGCTTTCACGGTATGTTAATTTAAAGACTTAACAACCTTGACAGTGATCCTTTAAAAAATAATAAATAAATACATTCCCTATAATAATTGGTGTTCAATTGATGATGGTGCTGCTTAAAGTTCTTTTGGGTCACTTGTACATTTGAATTATTGTGAATTAGGTCCAGCAGCTGTATGACTACACTGCAATGAAACACCTGTAGCTGGCCCATGTCAGCTGGCTGGGGTTGCAGGGCTGTAAAATTGTGGTGTAGACATTTGGGCTTGGACTGGAGCTAGGCTATGGGAACCCTCCCCCTTTGTGGTGTCCCCCAGAAAGTCTCCACTGTGGTTTTATAACCCCGTAGACCAACCCCCATGAGTCTCTAAATCAGCTGACACAGGGCAGGCGTGGGGTTTAATTATAGTGTTGACATACTCCAAGTGTACTTGATAGTACACAGGATGTCGCATCCAAACTGGAAGTGCTGAAAGTGTGTGTGTGTTTAGAACACTCAACTAGTGGTATAGATTTTAGCATATTACATTCATATTCAACAAGTCAGTACTCCTTTGTTGAGATTTACTAGGCTACATAATATGCTCAGTTTGATGAACTTTTAAGATGGCAGGGCCTGAAGTTAAGGCCACAAATAAAATTTTTCCATATCAGTTATTCTGATACTCTCCTGAAATTATATAAGGAAATAATTGAAAACACTTCATTGAAACTCATTGGAATTTAGGCACTGAGTGCTATTTGAGCCTTTTGAAAACCTCCCCACTGTCTTTCACTACACTGCCTGATATTCTTTTTCACTAACTTTAAAGAACGAACTGTTAACATCTGAGTTTTACTAAACACTTTAGAGTGAGTGAAATAGAGACAGAAAATCCTTGTTAAAATGAGATGTGGGCCGAAATATCATCAACATAGAACATGCCTAGTTTTAGCCGTGACAGAAGAAAACTACCATTAACTGTGTCTGTTACAATACCTGTAGTGTTGATGTAGCAGTGTTGATCCCAGGATATTGCTTGATAACTTAGCTTAGGTAGTCATTTTACAAGCTCTTAGTACCTTTTTACAGCAATATAGTCATTGGTTATTACTAAAAACAAGCCTTAACACAAGTTTATCATGAAAAGAGAATATCTACACTAAACATTAGAGATGAACACAGAAAGCTGTTCAACAGAATAGAACAAAGTAAAAATTTGTAAGTATCATTAAGATTGAAAAACCTTGCTACCTGACAATTAACTATGAGCTTTCCTTCTAAAAATAATATTCTAGAATTCTACTTGAAAATCAAAGCAGACATATCTCTTGAGCTAATGCATCACTTCAGCTTCACTAGATTATTTGAATTGAAGCCAATCTCCAAATGCCTTCCACCAGTGCTCAGCTTCTTCATTCTGGAATCTGCCCTAAAAATCTAATAGCCCTCCAACAGGTCCCCTGAAGGTTTCTGTGATTATGCATGATCTCTCTCCTGGAATGTTGTGATCTTGGTAACATTCTCATGTGCTGTACTTCAAGAAGAATAATTCTGCACTTTCACAGTCACCCAAAGAATGTACTAAGAAAACCAAAAAGAACATTTTGAGGAAGGAGAGGAGCAGTCTTGAGCATGTCAAACAGCACCACACTTCAATGCATTAGTGTAATTATGTTGTGTTTTGGCAACTCCAAAAGCACTAATCACAGTTCATAATTGTGGCAAAATGAACACAAATAACACGAATAGTTGCTTCTGTAATCTGATTGCATTAACAAAGTACTTAAACTTTGTTTTCCTGATTTTGATGTAACCGAAAATTCTTGGGGGAATAACAGCCTTTATACAGTTGGCATCAGTATTATGTAATCCTATTTATCTGTGCAAAAACGGGTGAAAATTAAGTTGTTACAGTTGAGTAGGCTTCTGCATTAACAGCAAATTGTAATGAAAAATCTCATACTTGATAATTACTTTGCAGTTTGGCAACATTGTATCGAACACACCAGTAAAACGTCGTAAAGTTACTTCTCAGGAAGTAACTGATGCTGTACCTATAAATTACCAAAACTCTTGGGAAAGCGTCATTCTACACTGTCGAAGTATACGAATAGGAACCCTTCGAAGAATGGTTGTGGAACCTGTGATTGTAAGTACACTTCTGTTTTGTCAGTCCTCTTTTCAAATTAAGGTGAGGGTTGTCATTTTGGAATATTAGTAAATAGCCATAATCTCTTTGGTTAGAAGGCAAAAGTCTTGTATATGTTGTTTCAGAGTATTTTAAACCTTTTAAATGAAAGCCAAAGTAAATGCAGAGAGAAATCCTGTATATCCTCATCAATCAGGCTGACAAACAGGTCCATTGACATATGTAAGATGCTCGTTTCTTTAAATTCTGTTTAAATATATAATGCGTTCAGTCTTGAAATCAGCTTTCTTAAAACTTGGTTTTTAAAAGTTGAAGTTTTAACTAATATTTTCTAAAGACATGGAGGCTTGGGGGGCTTATTTTGGTGGAAGCATGGGGTTATGGAATTCCAGCAATGTATAACATTAATATAGTTGTATCTTTCACAGTTTTGCCTTGATTTTATCAAGATACATCTTGAAGGTCAGTACTTACTTTCTTTCCCCTTGCAGAAATTCTTGGTAAAGAAGTTGGGTTTTTGTTTAGAAATGTTACAAAGCTTAATTTTTGATTATTTTTTTAAAATGTAGTAAAATTTTCTTGTGTGTATATAAATATTTGTAACAGTAAGTTATACTAGATTCTTTTTACCCACAGACAGCAACTAATATAAAAATCTGGGATATGTATATAACTGTCCTGGATATTGATTGGTAAAGTCTGGAGCACTAAAGAACTTTGATCATATAAATAGTCTGTCCGTCATTGGCAGGGATTTACTTATTTCAATATAATCTATGCATACTCTGGAACAAAAGAAAAAAATTAGGTTGTTGTAGAATAGTCACAATTACATGATCATAGATTTTCCTAGTTGTAATAGTGACTGTTGGTGTGCATCTTCCTCTGAGAGGGGTTGCAGTCACACCTATCAAGGATGATACTAGCAACACTTTTATACCTGTACCTTTTAACACTTTATCATAAGCTCCGTTCAACAAAATGAAAATAGCAAGCTAAGCAAGAGAGTAAATTATTGTTTTGGTTGCTGGCTATCCTCTCTATCTGCACCTGATTCATCCTCTTCCTCTCTATCTGCACC
>ML677333.1:37198087-37310669 GCA_007922305.1 Dermatemys mawii
TCCTCTCTATCTGCACCTGATTCATCCTCTTCCTCTCTATCTGCACCTGATTCATCCTCTTCCTCCCTCTTTAGAATTATTTTCCTTTTCTTTTGTCTAGTGAGCAGTTTGCATATTTCGTATCCCAGAGGAAGTAGGACTTTTTTTAAAAAAAATTGTTAATGACTTAATTTGGGGACTCATAAGGCTGAAGATATTCCCTTTATGCATAAACTCTGTTTTCCCCCCTAATCTTTGTACTTTTTTTTGACTATGTTGCAAAGCTAAGTTCTGGGGAAAATAAGGTTTCCCTCCTTATGGAATAGTCATTCTTGTGTAAGGCTTTCATATAAATGTCAACAAATGATGATGGTTCAGTATTTCCGCATTTGTTTTTTCCTCAGTATATGCAATAAGGCTCTACCACAAAAAACTTGAGTATTTCCACTGACACATGCTTAAGTGCTTAAAGTTAAGCATGTGCTTTGCTGGATGGAGACCTTAAGACTTTTGTTAAGGATAGTCTCTTAATATGCATTCAGTAGTTCAGGAATCAGCACCTTCATACTGACTGGGCTTCCACAGGGAAAAGGTGTGGTTTGGAACAATCCCTCTGTACTTGCTTTAGCTCTGTATTTGTATGTATCTCCGTGGAAGACTGTTTTTCAAATTTCTTCTCTCCACTTTTTCAGAAATACCCGGGTCTTACTAACCTTGCTCCTGTTCCTATATAGCACTAGCAGGTCTTCATCTATCATTAGAGAAAGAAATGGCCATCTTATCGCCAGGTTTGCTTGGGTCACACTGGTCTGTGGAAGAACAGAGAGGAGGAGGAGATAAAAGATGAAAATTAGGATGAAAGTTTAATATGTCAGTCCAGACACCCAATATCCAGAGAGTCAAACTCCATGTAACCATATCCATACTTGTCAAGGATGCCATGTATTCTGGAATTCCAAAAGGTGTTTGGACTTTATACTGTTCTTGACTATAGGCCCTGCAGCGCTGCCCTTCCACCCTGCATGATAGTAATAATTGACAATAAATGAAATATCCCGTACAAGAAACCAGCCCCCTAGTGTAACGTTAAAGGCTCTGTTCTTTCAGATCTTCAGATGCAAATACCCCTTCTGAGCACCTGGGCATCATATTGGAAATAGCAAAGAGAATGACAATTTCTATTTCAGGAGAAGCACTTTTTATGAATTTCATTGATGGAAAATGAGAAATATCCCTTAAATGATCATATGAGATCTCCGATGTTCTGCTGTAAGCTTCAGTTGATAAGGCATGCACCACTCAGGTGATCGTGAAAGAGTTCCAGATCATTAGCAGGTCATTAGAGATTCAAGATGAGGACTCATAATTGGGCAAGTGTCATGTATATGACACAGTTCTATGAACTTCAGGAGGCATGGTCACCTTCCATGTGGCAAATAGTAGAGCTTTGTGGCTAAAACAATGGACAGATCTATCCTCCAAAGCCTGACTAGTTCCAGCAGTCCTCAGATGCTTCAAAGAGCCAAGGCCTTGTCCAGATGGGCTTTCCAAAAAAGTTATAAATCAAAAGAGATCTGGTTATCTGGTGAAAAAAGAACCTGCTGTCCAGGAAAAAGATGATCAAGCCAGAAGGCAAGCAGGCAAGCTTCCACTACATAGCTTCTTTCACTACTAAAAAGGTAAAAAGTGCCAGGAAAACCTATCAAATGTAAAACAGTTGGCTGTATGATACAAGTGTCCAAGAATAGAGCCCCAGTCTTGGAGAGAGCAAGGGAATTTCTTCTGCTCATGATCAGAATAACATCTGAGCAATGAGTCCCAGACACATAGTATGGAAAAAGTTCAGGATTCAGCAGTAAGAAGTGTGTTGCACACTGGCATAACTGTGACCTATGGAGATCACTAGTAAGCCACAAGTAGTGTTTTCAGGGAAATGGATTACTTGTGCTGAGAAGAAATTCCACAGTCTATCAGCAATCTGTGCCAGTCATGCTGGAATCTCTGTAGTTTATTCAGTCATTGGTTCTAGTGCCAGTTGGTCCAAGCACTAGAGTGTTAGCTTTCAGAGACTAGGGACATATTGGCATAGCATCCTTATAAAATTGTTGCCATGTTACTTGAAGGCAGTAGCTACATTGAGACAAGTAGCTAGTCTCCTGTCCCACATGAGATTTAAACCTTGTGCTGATTTTTTTTAAAATAAATATGAATGTTCCCCCAGCAACTTATATTCTTAAATCCTGTTGCTGATATGTGAGGCAAGAAGAAGAATAAATTTGCAAACCCTTTCCACAGTTTTTCACCAGAATGTCATCCTGAACAATCTTTCAAAGAACTGTACCACTCTTTTAAAGAACTGTACCATTTTGGTGTGGTTTCACACCCTTTTCTAGGAGCTACCAACCAATCACAGTTCATGTGTGTCTTATTCCCGTCTTTATTTTAAAATATCCCTTCCTTAGAGCAGGAGTTCTCAACCTTTTTCTTTCTGAGGTCCCCTAAATGTGTTTAAAAACTCCACTGCCCACCTGTGTTGCAACAATTGTTTTTCTGCATATAAAATCCAGGGCCGGTGTTAGGAGGTAGCAAGCAGGGCAGTTGCCCAAGGGCCCACAAAGCTGTTGCTCCTGCTTCAGCTCCTGCATCTATGGGGCAGCGTTGGGGTCCAGCCCCTGTGCAGAGGTGGCAGGGGGGCTCTGGTGAGTCAAATCCTGGCTCTGCTTGGAGGACCCCCTGAAACCTATTCAGTGCCTCTCAGGGGGCTGAGAACTGCTGCCTTGGAGGACATGGGCAAAGCACATTTCATAGGTTCATTTAAAATTTGCAGTACTGCAGGCAGACACAAATATAAATTACCCTAGGAATCTTTTTTCCATGAAATAAAGAATGGATTAGAATAAATTTAGTGTATCTTTGCACTGAGTTTAATGGTTTTCCTGCCTATTGACAATAGAGCTTTTTAATTTTGAAACAAATCACCACATACGTTGTTTTGAATCTGAAACTTGTTAAAAATTCCTTTGGCTGAAGCAAACAATGAGAACTGACAATTAATTTAAAACTAAAATGAAAAGTTGCAAAGGGCTTCTTCATACAGGCTTTAATAAAGGTTTGTGTTTTCCCACAGAGTCAGAAAGTGATTCCCAAGAGATTAATTTAAAAACTTCTGAACTTACCAAATGCGAATGGTGTGGTGTCCGAAAGTTACCAGTAGTGTTTCTGCAAACAGTACCTGCTGCCTGTCTCAGCCTGAGGTCCCAACTGAAGATGAGTAGGGAGAAGGATAATGTGTGGTATGACTGTAAAGGAGTGAGTAAGTAAACCTAGTTTGTCTATTACTGTAATTTAAATTGTGTTTTAATATTTGGGTCATCTTTTAAGTGCCTTAAACTGAGATCAATATCACTGGCTAGAGTAATATGTGGTTTAGACACACACTGTTGGCTTCCTGTGCATCTCTGACAAGACAACTTAAAGCCCAGCAATATTCTATTCTCTCACCCCATGTACATATTATTGTTAGTATGTTGTCAGGTTGGTACAATTAGTTCTTTATCAGTAATCCTGGTAAAACACAGGTGAATAAATTTTTATCTGGGGTATTACCTTGTCATGACAAGATCATCTTGTAATTTCACTGTTACCACTCCTTTCTACATCTGGACCTCTGCTTGAATAGAAACAGTAACAAATTATACTACATTCTTATGGTAATCTTGTGATGTGGTCAAATATTTGCCAGGAAGTCAAGAGCTATTTTATTTTATATTAGATTTAAGATGAATTTCATTTTAGAGTTCCTGAGTTTAAAGCATAAAACATTAATCTACTGTACTTTTCTATTTAATATGGGGTCCATCACTCTTACATACATGTGTTTAAGACTAAGTGTGTGTATATATGTATGTATATTTGTACTGAATTTAAGCAACACACAAGTTATGCTTCACTTATGGTGTTAGACTTAAGGAAGATTGATTTCAGCCACATAACAATAATATCCAAAACAGGGAACCTAATATGATGGGGGACTTTAACTACTCAGACATCTGTTGGAAAAGTAATTGTGCAAACACAAAATTTCCAATAAGTTCTTGGAATGTATTGCGGGCAATTTTTTTGTTTCAGAAGTGGACATAGCATTGGGGGACAGCCATTTTAGACTTGATTCTGACCATCAGAGAGGAATTGGTAGCAAATCTGAAGATGGAAGGTAATTTTGGTGAAAGTGATCATGAAATGATAGCTCTTCAAGTGGTGTCCTATGAATGCTCCACTTCAGGTCTGCATTTGCCCCACACACCTTCAATTGGGGACTTTCGTTAGCAGCATCTCTTCAGCCTGTGCATACTTAATGCCTTGAACTAAGGCTGTATAGGGCTGCACAAGTGAACCTTCCTCTGTTCCTTCATACCAGCCTTGGCCTCAGATGGAGCATTTAGCCTGTCCACTGTGAGCTTGCCTCTGCTAAAGGTGTTCTCCACCTCTCCTCCCTCACCCCCATCACTGCTAGTTAGTTTGCTAGTTAGATTATCTTAGTTTAGTTAGGTGAGTTTTGTTCCTCTCCCTTCCCCCTTGAGAGGCTTGCCCATCTTACTAAGGTTCAAACACTGACAACTGGGCAGTGGCCATCCCAAATGCAACTTCCGTCTGGCACTTAAATCCAGGGGAAGGAAGAACTGGAAGATTAAATCAAGGCTGCTAATGATGGAAAGCTCCCTTCAGCTTGCTTTAGAGACACTGGCAAATAAGGAGGCTATCCCTCAAACTACCATATCCACTTTATCTCCAGATGAGGCAGTTATGCCTCTGCCACTGTCTATGGCTGATGATTTCCAGCAATTTCATGACCTCAGAAAATGGGTGACAGAAATCACTGCAGAACAGGTCAAGGAAATCACTGGAAGAGGTTAAGGAATCACAAAGTAAATTGCTGGACATCCTGCAGGATAGACCACTGACCAGAATTGCATTACCTGTCATTGAAGAACTTTTTGATCTGGTGAAGACTGTTTGGCAGACCCCAGCTACAGTACCATCAACATGCAAACAGGCACATAAAAAATATTTTCTCCACCAATGACTCCAAATTTTTATTTTCTTACCCCACCCTCCCATAATGCTTCAGTGGTGTATGTTGTGAATGAATAGGGGAAACACCACCATACCAAGTCAAGCTCTTGTCTTTTTTTGGATGGAAGCCCTCACATCTGCAATCCTGCAATTTCGAATTGCAAATTATCAGGTATTCATGGCAAAATATAATTACACAAACTACACGAAATTTACTGCTTTTATTGAGCACCTTTTACCTGAGCAAAGAGCAACATCAGACCTTCATTGCAGATGCACAATTACTGACCAGGATAATCCCTTCAAGCATCACTAGATGTGGCAGATGGAGTGGCCCATTCCGTCATTGGTGGTAGTTATGTGTAGTGTATCCTGGCTTCAGCTATCCATCTTTCCCAGAGAGGACCTCTCTTTGATGGTCTGAAGTTGTTTTCAGAGGCCACAGATGAGTTTCTGAACACTTTGAAAGACTCCAGGATCATTTGGCAGTCTTGGGGAGTTTACGACCCCTACAAACAAGAAAATGTAGTAGGTTGCAGACTGCCCAGAGATCCCATCCCATTCAATTATCTGAGTTCCAAATACTGATTGAATACCTCCTCCCAACCCCCACCCCAAATTCCTATGAATTCTCCATCTCAATTCCTTGATGTGGGGCCAGAGGCTACCTGTTCTACCAAGTACAATATGTTTTATTAAACAGTAGGAAGGAATATACTTGAAACACTTACTTTCAAAAGCAGAAAAGAGTTGGTGTAAACGCCGCCTTGCAACCAAATCTGCTGCACTCTTGGTTATCTTGGTACCTGTTGAAATGAAAGAAAATAGGATTACCAACCAGCTTGGTCAAGGATCAATTGGCCACCTTAACAGCCTTTCATTCCCCAGCGGAATGGTTCAGTGTTTGCCTACCCAACAGCCTTAAGGCTTGTCAAAGGTGTGGGGAACCTTTATCTTCAAGTGAAAGACCCCACTCTGTTTTGGGACCTCAGTCTAGTTCTTTCACATCTCACAACACCTCTCTTGAACCAGTGGTGACCTGCTCCTTACCTAACCTGTCAGTGAAAATGACCTTCTTGGTAGCCAACACATCAGCCCAAAGATTTGGAGAAATTGGGGCTTTAATGATAGAGAGTCCTTTCACAGTATTCAAGGAGAAGATTTCATAAATTGTAGGACCGGAAGGAATCTCGAGAGGTCATCTAGTCCAGTCCCCTGCAGTCATGGCAGGACTAAGCGTCATCTGGACCATCCCTGACAGGTGTGTGTCTAACCTGCTCTTAAAAATCTCCAATACACAACCTCCCTAGTCAGTTTATTCCAGTGCTTAACACCCTGACAGTTAAGAAATTTTTTCTAATGTCCAACCTAAAGTGCCATTGCTGCAATTTAAGCCTCCTCATTGTAACAACCTTCTCTTGAAAATGGTTATCATGCCCCTCTGTTTTTTCTTCTCCAGACTAAACAAACCCCATTTTTCCAATCTTTCCTCGCAGGTCATGTTTTCTAGACCTTTAATCACTTTTGTTGCATTTCTCTGGACTTTCTCCAATTTGTCTACATCTTTCTTGAAATGTGGCACCCAGAACTGGACGCAATACTCCACTTGAGGCCTTATCATCGTGTTCTAGAGAGGAAGAATTACTTCTGGTGTCTTGCTTACAATACTTCTGCTAGTGCATCCCCTATTGATGTTTGCTTTTTTTTTTTACCATAGTGTTACATTGTTGACTTACATTTAGCTTGTGATTCACTATGACCTGGCAGATCCCTTTCCGCAGTACTCCTTCCTAGGCAGTCATTTCCCATTTTGTATGTGTGCAGCTGATTGATCTTTCCTAAATGGAGTACTTTGCATTTGTTCTTATTGAATTTTATCCTGTTCAGTCCAGACCATTTCTCCAGTTTGTCCCGATCATTTTGAATTTTAATCCTATTCTCCAAAGTGTTTTTGTGATTCTTCCCAGCTTGGTATCATCCGCAAACTTTATAAGTGTACTCTCTGTGTCATTATCTAAATCATTGATGAAGATTTTGAACAGAACTGGTCCCTGTGGGACCCCACTCAATATGTTTTTCCAGATTAACTGGCTGAGAACCATTGATAATTACTCTCTGGGAAAAGTTTTCCAACCAGTTATGCACTCGTCTTTTAGTAGCTCCAACTAGATTGTATTGCCCTAGTTAGTTTACGAAAAGGTCATGTGAGACAGCAAGAATGTCTGCATTGCTATTTTCAGCCGCATAGTGTGAGCCTAAGACTCTGTCAATTGATCTGGACTCTGGTACTTGCTCCCGCAGGATTTTGTGTGGGTTGTGTGTGTTGTTTTTTTTCAGTGTAGTTTTATCATTCATGCACAGCCAATCTGTTAAACTCATTACCACAAAAAATTCACTGATTCACTTTCATTCTGGGCCCTCGTGTTCTTCTCATTAGGGAAAGAATGAAAAGATGTGCGTGATTGGCTAATGATTCACGGGCTGGAAAAAAATTCCTGACAGTGAGAGGTTGAAGGAGTTCAGTCTGTTAAACTTACCAAAAAGATCAGAGATGTCTTGGTATTGACACACATTTATTTTTATGGAAGGAAAACACTGGGTACTAAGGGTTCTTTCTTTCAGCAAAGAAAGGTATAATAGCAACCAGTGACTGGAAGTTAAAGCCAGACAGATTCATATTGGAAATATGGCACAGATTTTTGACAGAGAATTACTAACCATTGGAAGTGCCTTCTAAGGGAGCTGGTGGATTCTCCATCTCTTGATGTCTTTCAGTCAAGAATAGATGCTATGTCAGGGGTGGGCAAACTTCTTGATTCAAGGGCCACACAGGGCTTCAAAATTGTGCAGAGGGCCGCGTAGGGAAGGCCCCGCCCCCTATCCGAGGCCCACCCATTTCCCCTAACTACCCCCCTCAGAACCCGGACCCATCCAACCCCCCCTTCCTTGTCCCCTAATTACCCCTTCCAGAGACCCACCCCACTCTTAATTGCCCCCCCAGGAACCTGCCCCCTATATAGCCCCCCTGCTGTCTGTTCCCTGACTGCCCCCTCCTGAGACCGCCCCCACCACCTAAGCCCCCCCCCCCAACTGGCTTATCTACTCAGCCAGGTGCGGGGCCCCGCGGCTCGCAGCGCTCCACCTGGCCGTGTGTCTTGCCCTGCTCTGCCCAGCCTCCCAGCCAGGAACGCAGGGCTTGCAGTGCTAGATCTGGCCCCCTGGCTGGGAGCCTAGGGCCGTGGGGCTTGCGGCGCTGGGCCTGGGGTTGGGAGGGCAGGGCCACTGGCCCCGGCCCAAGCTCGCAGGCCGGATGAAAGTGGCCAGCAGGCCACGTGGCCCGCGGGCTGTAGTTTGCCCATGTCTGTGCTACGTAAAAGATACGCTTTAGTCAAACACAATTTATTGGACTCCATGCTGGGGTAACTGGATGAAATGCCGAGATCTATGTTATGTAGGAGTTAAGTATAGATTATCTAATGGTCCTTTCTGGCCTTAAAATATGAAACTTTCAAAAAATAATCTTGAATCTACTTTCATACTCCTTTTTTTTCTGTTAGATAGTGACTAACTAGGGAGGGCTGTCCTTACCTATATGCAAACTATACAGCTGTGTAGGGCACCAGGAAATTTTCAGAACCAAATTGCCCCACATTTCCTGGTGTCCTACGCAGCTGCGTGCTGCTCCAGTGGCCAGCCTGATGCCCCAGCTGGCTGAGACGTCTATGAAAGCAGCCCCCGCTCCTGCCCCATGCCCATTACACCCCTTCCCCGTAACCTTTGCCCCGATCTTCCTACCTTTGCTCTGCTCCAGCTCTGGCCCCATTCCACCTCTTCCCCTGAGCTACGTTCCAGGGGACTGCAGCAGGAGTCGGGTGTGCCCTGCTCTCACTGGGTGGCGGGAGGTGGAGTGACCCGGCCCCAGCCTGCTCCATGCTGCTGGTAAGCGCTGGGGGCGGTTCCCCCTGCCTCCCCACAGACCTCCCCCCACCTTCCCACAGAGGCCTGGGGCTCTCCAGCTTCCCCACACTCTTCGCCGGGGGCGGGGGAGCTGTGTAGGGCACGACAGTGTGTAGGGGCGGCCCTGTAACTAGGGTTCCGTAATGTTTAACAGGACAAACTCCTATACTTCTGTACTACTGTTTGTCTTCTCCTGAAGTTGCTGCAGATACTCCAGATTTCTGAAAACAGGAGAGAGCATGAAGAGTCTTTCCCAGATGCTCCTTCTAAACATAGAAATTTAATCTGGCATCATCTAGGTGCCTTTTTCTTTTGCAGCCATCTCTGGGAGGATCAGAGAGGGTAAAGACAAGGTGGACATTTTAAATGTCACATAGTGTGACAAAGCTCTGTCCTTATCTTCGTGGATCCTGCGTTTCCTGGAGGATTTTTACTAGCCTCAGCGGCTCACTGTGACCCTCCACGGAGCCCTTCTCTCTCTGGAGACAAGGTCACAGCCTACTGAGCCATTTTCATCACAAACCAGTGAGGAGAAGCTATCCTTCCTGGCACAGTCTCTATTGTCTCCCAATCTCAGAGACTAATTAGGGGAGGCAGAAAGTGGGGAGCCCAGGCCTGCCCTCTACTCTGGGCTCCAGCCCACGGACCCTAATAGTATCAGCTAAGATGGCTGACCTTTTATCCACAAAACACAGTACAATTCCCTGGCCTACTTCCCCACAGCAGTCCCCACTTCTTCAAACTCCACTTCACCCCTACCTCAGGGCCTCCTTCCTTCTGTATGATATGTTGTCCACCATTCAGTCTCACTAACAGCATAACTTTCTTCCACAGCTCCTGACACCCACAACCCACCTGACTAACTGGGAGGTTTTTATCTGGATTCAGCCAGTCCCTGATTGGCTTCAGGTGTCCCAATCAGGCTAGCTGTTTCTACTCCTTTCTAGAAGGTTCTTAATTGGCCCCAGGTATCTTGATTGGCCTGGAGTAGCCTTTGTTTGGCTATCCAGGGAACAGGGACCTGCACACCCTGAGACTAATGTACCTGCCTTCCAGCACTCTCCTATATCCTTCTGGTCTGACTCCGTCACAATAATAATAGATGAGCTGGCACATTGCTACAGTTTCTAAGAGAAGGCAGATGGATTTATTAGTAAAGAAATTACAAAATCAACAAATAGTGAAATCAAAATATGTGGTAAACTGCATCTCAAGTCAGTTTACTTGCATGTTACATTCTTAACCCTAATCCTTTTGGTTCTTTGTCAATTTAGATTATAAATCTAATTTAGATTATAAACATTTCAGAACAAGGGGACTTGCTTATTCTAGGTCTGTAAAAGTTTGCGTGCACACATACATATATACATCCTGTGTTATGATTCTCCTCTTATACCAGATAGACAGTAACTCCTTACTTAACGTTGTAATGATGTTCCTGAAAAACGCAACTTCAAGTGAAGTGATGTTAAACTAATCCAACTTCCCCAAAAGAATTAATGTAAAAGCGGGGTGGGGGTGGGGTTAGGTATTAGGGAAATCCAGACAAAAATCTTTATATATTCTATATCTTCTCTTCCTCCCTTCCTCCTCTGCCTTCTGAATGCCACGAGCCAGCTGATTGCCATGGGCAGGAGGCAGGGGAGGGAAGGGGGAACCTGCATGCCAAGTCCTTACTCCTCCCTCCTCCCTCCTGCCAAGGGCAATCAGCTGGCTTGCAGCATTTAGGAGGCAGGAGGGATGGGGGAGGAGTGAAGATTTGGGCAGGCTCCCCCTGATTGCCCCGCCTCCTGAACACTGCAAACCAGCTGATTGCCCTTGGCAGGAGGCAGTTGGGGGTGGGGAGGAGGAGCCTGCATACCATGTTCTCGCACTTGCCTCCTAAATGCCACAAGCCCGCTGATTGCCTCTGGCAGGAGGTGAGGGGGAGGAGGGGAAAGGCGCTGACCTGCAGGGTCTGTCAGCAGGCAGGAGGCTCTGTGCGGGGAAGGAGGGTGCATAGGGAAGCTGCCAATTGTGGAAAAAACAGGCAGACAAACAATGTAATAATGGAGCATTGCACATCTTTAAACGAGCATGTTTCCTAATTGATCAGCAGCATAACAATGAAACGTTAACCAGGACAACTTTAAGTGAGGCATTACTGTGCATTGGTGTAACTCCATTGATTTCATTGGCACTGCTGTTGATGAATAGTGATGTTGATATGGGAACAATTAAGCCCCCTGTCTCCAGATATAAAATGATGGGGTCTAAATTAGCTGTTACCACACAAGAAAAAGATCTTGGAGTCTTTGTGGATGGTTCTCTGAAAACATCCACTCAGTGTGCTGCAGCAGTCAAAAAAGCAAACAGAATGCTGGGAATAATTAAGAAAAGGATAGCTAATAGGACAGAAAATATCATGTTGCCTCTATAAAAATATGTGGTACGCCCACATCTTGAAAACTGTGTGAAGATGTAGTCGTCCCATCACAAAAACAATATACAGTGGAGTTGTATCTTACGTTGTGGGTTAGGTTCTAAAGTCAGCGCATAAGGTGAAAATGGCGTATAGTCAAAATTACCCTTGAAAATCTCTTAAATCACCCATAAAATATAGCGTACATGATTTTGTGTATAAAACCCTGTACAGTAATGTATGTATAAATGTATAATAGACACACACACAGCGTTGTGAGATGCTCACACTATGAGAGGTACACGTGAACCGAGGCTGACTGAGGGAACAGCAGATTCACGTCTCCCATCTCATACTCACTCTGGGGCATACACGACTGAGGGAACAGCAAATTCACGTATCCCATCTCACGCTCGCTCCAGGGCATATGCTCATTGAGTGGAATAGTGGGTGGAATCACCCACACTATTTAAATTGTTTTTTTCTTTTTTTGCCAGGTGCGTATAGTTGAATTCACGTAAGTTAAATGCGCGTATGATGTGACTCCACTGTATTGGAATTAGAAAAAGTTCAGAAAAGGGCAAGAAAAATTATCAGGGGTATAGAACAGCTTCTATGCAAGGAGAGTTCAATAAGACTGGGATTTTTCAGCTTGGAAAAGAGATGGGTAAGGGGAGATATGATTGAGGTCTATAAAATAATGACTGGTGTTGAAAAAGTATGTAAGGAAGTGGTGTTTACTACTTCTCATAACACAAGAACTAGAGGTCACCAAATGAAATTAATAGGTGGCAGGTTTAAAACAAATAGAAGGAAGTATTTTTTTCACAGTCAACCTGTGGAACTTCTTGCCAGAGGATGTTGTGAAGGCCAAGACCATAACAGGGTTTAAAAAAAAAAGAACTAGATTAAATTCATGGATGATAGGTCCATCAGTGGCTATTAGCCAGGGTAGGTAGGAATGGTGTCACTAACCTCAGTTTGCCAGAAGCTGGGAATGAGTGATGGGATAGATCACTTGATGTTTACGTATTGTATTATGTATTGTATTCATTGCTTCTGGGGCACCATTCTTATGTAGAGCCATTCTGATGTTCTTATTATACTGATATGAAATTATATGGAAATTATACAGTAGGTATAATATGAAAAAAGAGGAAGAGCAGGTGAATTTCATTTACTTTTTTTAGTGAGGTCCAAATTACATTTACATTACATTGAAAATTCTGTGTTTTGAAGTACATTAGGACCTATGATTGTTTCTTTAAAATATTTGTATCGTGTGTGATTCTCCATATTTCCAAATGATGATGGTAGTATTTTTGCAATACTTTGCGCAGGTGTAAATGGCTAGACAAAATGTAAAACATGGGCGAATAAACTGATTACAGTATTTTTTAAATCATCCAAAAATACACTCCATGTAAGTTTTTTTTTGTGTATGTGTGTTTAATATGGCCAGCAAGCAATTATCATACTTTCTGTTCTCTTTAACAGTATTTCTTTCTCCCCCAAGTACACATTGTATGCTGTTGTTCTTAGGAGATATTTTTAGAGTGAGAAATTTATGTATGTTTATATTTTAGATCATCTGTATTTAGGATAACTTTACCATGCTAAACAAACTTAGGCCAAATTTTTGAAATATAGATGCTTGTCTTTATGCATTAATTTTGAACTTCGTAAATCAATGTGCCTGATATTTCAGAATAGATAACACACAATAGTCATGGGACTTTTGGAGGTTCTGCCCCCCTGAAAAACAGGCTTAACTTTGGGAATTCAAGTTGTGAAATTTTGGCATTACTGTTTTAAATGCATTTGTTTTGACTTAAGGCTGCTTAACATCAATAACTTTCAAACAGGAAAATTCTAGATAGACTTTTATGCATTTGTAAGTAAATTAACAATTGTGTATCTGTTTTTTCCTTAGATCCAGAAGAACAGTACATTGTTCTGATTTTTGAGACTGGTCTTGATGCTCATGGAAATACAGTATTTGAAAAAATTGTTGCTGAGATTGGTATCAGGAATAATATTTCTGATTTCTTTGTGAAAATTCCATTTGAAGAAGCCAATGGTAGGCTTGTGGCCTTTACAAAATCCTTGGAAGACAACTCCAAAGGAAGCACTTCTTCTCATAAAGAAAACAAAATAAAAAATGTAAATATATGTTGTTTTGGACCAAAGCTTTACTCTAAGTAGTGATGTCATTTGATTTACAAATATGTTTAGACTATGCTGTTTCACTAGGAGCAATTGTCTTTTAGTATATATTTTTGTCTTTCTAGCTTTTAGTTCAAATATTTCATTTTTACAGAATTTTAGCTAAATGTGTAACATTAGCAAAACTCCAGAAGAGGAAAATTATTTTGTTTCACTGTGGTTAAATGTAATTAGTGTTTTCTTTTCACTGAATTTAACTCCCTAAAAGCGTACAGAATTTTGAGCTATCACTTTAGTTTGTCTGCCAGTCAGACTGACGTACAAGTACCATAAATTAATAAAATTATTTATCTTCCCATGTTAAATGGTTCTTTTAGACCATGCTACTAATCATATTATTACTGTGTGAGGAAAATGACTTTGCTAGGCCTCTCAAAGCATTTTTTTAAAACAATGGAACGTGTTATCTCCTTGGAGGAAATTACAAGGATTTAATAATTTAATGTTATGAACTTTGAGTGTACAGTTGGAATAAATGTTGTTCATTTTTATAAGGTTGTTTCTGAATCCAAAATGCAGCTGCGAAATGCACCTCCGTTTCAATTTTTTGATGACGATGATGAAGTTGGAGAGCCACATACGGTCTTTATAGGTCCTATAGAAAAGTAAGATATCTTTCTGGTTTTTTTGCAATGCTTTACTACTTTCTGTGGCGTTTCATATTTATTATTTAATGTGTTTTTCTTTGCAGGTTGATAGTTTATCCTCCACCTCCTGCTAAAGGTGGTATTTCTGTGACCAATGAAGACCTCCATTGCCTAAATGAAGGAGAATTTTTAAATGATGTTATTATTGATTTTTATTTAAAGTAAGTTTTGTTATTTGGTTTTTAGCATCTCCTCGCTATGGCTCTTGAAACGTGTTTAACACCAAAGCTCTGTAGGTCAATTAACATGATTTATTTTTAAGCCATGTAAGTCTGCTGGATTTAAAAGTTGAATTATTTTGTTAAGGGGTTTTTAGTCTTATAATGTATGTCCTGTTTGACACTTATTTAATTTTGAAAACAAGATCCTACAGACGTCTCTATATTTCTTCCCTACTTAGTTATCACTGTTATTATAGTGGAATAACAGTGATAACTAAGTAGGGAAGAAATATAACCTTAGTTTGACCTCCTCTCTTTGAGGTGAATAAACATGTTCAGAATTTTTGTATGCATTATAGCTGAATTAAATTATTTTAATTTGTAGAATTTGTAATCAAAAGTCCTTTAGCAGTCCCTTAGAATGTGATTTTTTTTTTTTAAATGCCAGTTTTCATGGAAATACGATATGTATCATGGTATTAAATGACATAATCATGCGGCTGAGGTTTGGTGCCTAATATGTAGAAGTGTATGTATATATAAATTCAGTATATTTATTAAACTATATTTTAGAAGAAGAGAAGACTGAGTACCTCAGTTTTAGAATATTAATTACTCTTTCCTTTGTAACAGAGCTTCAGGGTTGCTGCTTTTTATTTGTGCATTGTGTCAATGACCCATTAACTAATAAGGTTAAATCTTCTACATGCTTTGATAACAAAATAAATTAAACAGAAACCCATAATAGAGGACCAACTCAAACCCACAAAAAGTAATGAAATTTGCTTGAGCAAAAATCTTTCCTTAAAGAGTGGGTAGCATAGCATTTGTTAGTTAGAGTGAAACTAACTACTTAGTTAACAAAGCCATGCACTTTTTTGCAGTTCATTCCAATTTAGTGAGGGGCATCTGAAACCTTTGGGGCAGACTTTGTCAGCTGGTCGAGTAACACAGATCTTTACATAAAAGAACTGCAGTAATTTAAAAAAAAAATAATCGGATGTTTTTATTAAAACAGGTATTTGGTCCTAGAAAAATTGAAAAAAGAAGATGCTGACAGAATTCATGTGTTCAGTTCATTTTTCTATAAACGCCTTAATCAAAGAGAGAGAAGAAATCTTCATGAAACTGCAAATCTCTCGTAAGTGTGATGTATTACATGCTAAACACAATGAAGGCCGTTAGAATAGAGACATTACACAAATAAAACCCGTAGAAACAATACATGGAATTGTATTTTAGCTGCTGATGCTGTCCAGAATCTTGGAAGTCTTATTCCAAGAATCTACACTACATAAATGTAGAATATTCACTACAGATCTTTAGAGACTTTTTCCACTACTGCTAATATGAAAATACCCAGAAAGGTAGTCTTTTAAAAAAAATAAATTGTCCAACAAAACAAACATTACATGGTGCTATAAAATATTGTACAATGATATTGAATATTTATTCTCTGCTTTTGGTGTCTTACAGCGTACAGCAGAAGCGACATGGCCGAGTAAAAACATGGACACGGCATGTTGACATTTTTGAGAAGGATTTTATTTTTGTTCCCCTTAATGAAGCGTAAGAAAGAACTGCCTTTTTATTAATTTTATACAATAAAAGTTGTTTGGATTGTCAGTTTTTAAATGAAAAGCATGCTTATAGTTATTGCACTTGAAGTTACAGCAGCCTTCCCCATTTCATATGTTGGGCATTTATCTCAGACTGGTAAAAAAAAATAAAAAAAAATCAAAAATGGAAGGATAGTGCGATTGTCATAACACATGAATCATTAGGAAATATGAAGATTGAGCAGAAATGAGACAATTTTCCTGAGAGAGATCTTGTTTTTCACCTAGCTTTATTTAAAACTTTCTCTTCTAATATGGTTTTAGTCAGTACTGTTGGGGGTTTTAACTCTTTATATTCAAACCTTTTTTTTTTTTAACTGATGGATTATGAGATCCCCTAAGGCGGTGGTGTCCAATAATAATTCAGTGCTAGCCACGCTGTGGTTTTGAATTTTTCTAATTAGCCACATTATAAAAAACCCCACATGCATTATCCCCAATTCAATAGCCTATTAGCCACATGTGGCTAGAGGCGAATGTATTGGACCCCGCTGCCCTAAGGCATTTGAGTTGCTTGCTATTGGCTCCAATGGGGCCAAAACCCCACAGCTGATAAAGTTTATTATTTAGTATTTGTATTACCATAGTGCCTAGAAGCTCTAGTCTTGTACTGAGTCCTGAACAAACAAAAACAGTCCCTGGTCCTAGGAGTTTTCAATCTAAGTATAAGACAAGAGATAAGACAGACCGATACAGACAGATTGGGGAGTACAAGGCAAAAGAGAGACAGCACTGGTCAACATTATAGTGAGGCTGCTGGTATGCAGAAACAACAATCATCAAGTTTTTTGTAGACATCACAGTAAAGGAGAATTTTAAGGAGAGATTTGAAGGTAGCTAATGTGGTAGTCTTGCAGATGTTTATGGGGACTGTCTCCCAAACATGTTGGGGTAGCATGGGAGGAAGCATGAAAATACCTTTGAAAATTTAACAATTTGAGTGAGAGTGAGTACTCTTATGGGCTAATTGGAGGTGAATACTGAGCTAAATAGCAAGTGAGAGATGCTAGCTAGTGCGGGGATGGACTGTAAAGGGTCTTGAAAGTGAATACCAACAGCTTATGTTAGATTGGATAGAAAGTGGCGAACCAAAGAGTGGACTCTGAGAGGTGACATCAAAGTGACAGGTTAAGAAAATGATCATTGCAGCTGTATTCTGAATGGATGTGAGCAGAAAAAGATTGCATTTGTGAAGACCAGAGAGAAAGATGTTGCAGTAATCAAAATGTGAGATGTTGAGTGTGTGGTAGAGAGTTAGCTGTGTGCATGAATAGAAAGGCTGTATCTTAGAGATGTTATGCAGAAAGAATAACCAAGATTTAGATATTGCCTGGACATAAGGATCTAGAGACAGGCCTGAATCGAAGGTTATGGGCCTTTTTGTCAGAACTACCGGTGTGGTGCTCTGCTCTTGTTCTATGATAACAGTCGGCTCCGTGCATGTTCCCTCCGTGTGCTGCCCTAGATTTGCACAGATAGCTAACACAGCAGACCCCGAGAGAACTCCCAATGGCCACAGACTCTGGTAAGCTATGAAGGCACCCCGTCAGGTTTATTGTCAAACGAAACACAGTCTCTAGCTCACCAGATTAGATATCTATGGGTCTGCTAGTACATATGTGCTCCCTGACAATGGACACAGCTGTAGTGGAACTTTCCACTGCCCCCTAGGCTGGACAAAGACGTTCACTCGGGGATGTGTTCTTAGGTGAAAACAGATTACACATCACTCCTAACGCAGGGAGGTACAGCCCCTCTACGCATTAGGGTGCTGCCTTGCCCTGGTACGTGTTGGTTCAAACAAACAAGTCTATCCATCATATTGTCCTTTTGACCCTGTCTTTAGGATGGGTCTGCCTGTTTCTTATCTCTGTGAAATGTTCTTGTACTGGGTGTTCTGGTGCCATCCTGGCACACATTTCTCTTATTAGTGCTTATATGTGAATATCGCCTTCTAGTAGCCCTCTTCTTGCCAATTTCTGTGAGCAGGGCCTGCCTCTGACTCACAGCACAACTTTGCTTTATGTTAGCGAGGTCTTGACCATTACTTTAGTTTAGGCCTCAGGCCTCATACCATACTGGGCCTCTGATACAAGGATTTATGTTTCAGGGACTCGTCTTACTACAGGCCTGAGGGCCTTGCCTACACTAGATGAAATTCAACCCAAATTGCATAGCTTAGATCATGTGAATTGATATAACTTTGATCCTGTTTACCGTGGGGTCCACACTACGCGATGTTGATGAGAGAAACACTCCTGTCGACTCCACTGGATCAAGAAGAGTAGGGGGAGTATAAGAGTCAACATAAGAGTGATCTGTGGTGACTTAGCAGGTTTTTCATTAGACCCGCTAAATCAACCGCCTATGCACTCGTTGATCCCTCAATAAGTGTTGACAAGCCTTGAGTGACAATACAAATGTTGGTTGTGTCCATAGTGACTGAGAGAGGCGATAATGAGGAGGGTTTTTTGTGGGGAAGATTGAGGTCTGTTTTTGCAATGATAGGCTTGAGCTGTCAGCTGGACATCCACAAGATGATACAGACACGGGCTAGGATTTAGTCTGTATGGAAGGAGACCAGTCTGGAGTAGGTCTGTTGAATCGTCAGCAAGAGGACATAGTTGAATTTTTGTTTGTGGATGAGATTTCCCAGAGATAAGGTATAGAGGAAGAAGAGAAGGGGACCAAAGACAGAGTCCTATGGAACCCCCACAGACATTTGGAGTGCAGAGGAGAAGGTTCCTCCAAAAGACATACTGAAGGAATGACTAGAGAAGTACAAGGAGAACGGGGAAGCAGCGTGACAGAAGCTAAGGGAGGACAAAATTTCAAGAACATAGTCAACTGTGTAGAAGATGACTGATCAAGGAACATGAGGATGGAGTACTAGTTCAGAAGCTATCTGTGACATGGGAGAAGGAGATGTGAGTTGTAGAAGGGGAAGGGAGAGAGAGAAGACTGTTATATTTTGTCAGTTCTCTCTTGGAACAAATTGCCAAAAATCTGCATGGAGAGGGAAGCGAAGGCAGGTGAAATTCTTGTCCTCATCACTTTATTTAGTTGTAATTATTTTCCTTTAATATTATTTTTAAGCCATCCCTTTCACTGTGTAAGAAAGCAGACTTAGTGCAAGTCTGTACAGCAATGGAAAACCTGTGGCTGGCCCTTCCCAGCTGACTCGGGCTCACGGGGCTTGACCCATGGGGCTGTTTCACTGTCGTGTAGACTTCTGGCGTGGGCTGGTGCACAACCTTGTGAACCTGAATCGACTGGGATGGGCCAGCCGCAGGTTTTTCTTTGCTGTGTAAACAAACCCTTAGATATCTGTGGCTTACCTGTGCCGGCTGACTTGGGCTTAGGCTAAGGGGCTGCTTAACTGTGGTATAGATGTTCAGGTTCAGGCTGCAGTCCACACTCTGGGACCCTTCCCCCTTTTAGGATACAAGAGATGGGCTTGAGCCCAAATATCTACATTGCAGTTAAATAGACTCATGTGCCCAAGTCCTGCAAGCCCAAGTCAGCTGACACAGGCCAACCATGGGTTTTTAATTGTTTTATAGACTTAGTGATCAGGGAGTGTTCGTGTTAAGTGCTTCTCCAAGCGTAAAAGCATGTTACCTTTTGCTCCCCTAACATCCATCAAAATGAGCAAAAACACAAGGCCATTCCCAAACTCAGATCCCCTTTTAGAAACATGAGAGGTTACCATTAACTCTTCAGCCACCTTTTTAAGAATACTTATGGGGAAACTACAACTGGAATAAAATAATGAAAACTTTGACTAAGAACAGTGGCATATTTATCACAAGCAGTAGCTTTCTGAAAGTTTGGAATACAAAGGATGAGATTCTGATCTGATCTTACCAAAGCTGTCCAAAATCTTCCTTGTATGCAAAAGGCCTATAAAGAAGCTTCTTAAAGCATTTTCCTCTTCCTTTGTGCACTTGTTCAGTGGTTTGTCCTAAAGAGGCAATATGATCTAGTTGACTGAGCACAGGACAAGGAATCTGAATTCCATTCCCTGCTCTGCCAATGGTTTGTTATGTAGCCTTAAGCAAGTCCCTTAATCGTCCACTGTTTTCATAGCTGCAAATTGAGAATAATTCTTAATCCTGAAACCTGCCATTGAGCTAGAAATATGCTTCTGAGTTTAGTTAAAATTAATTTGCACAGAACTTTGAAGATGTCAGTCATTAAAAGGCCTTCTCTGTATTAGAGAAATTTAGACTGCTGGCATGCCTGTAACATACCCATGTGTCCACACAAACTTACTCACATTGGTTCACAGACAGTGTCACACTTGAATTGTACTTCCTCTGGTTAAGGCAAGTCACCATGTTGGGCTCCACTAATGTAATGCTAGTTGATTATGAAGCAAGTCTTGGAAGAAGCCATCACACAAGCACTCTCTGCCAGCTGGCCCAAGGCAGATGTCTCGGCACTTGAGAGAATCTGGGAGACAAAATGGTTGTCACAGCTGAAACTCTGTAATTTGGTACACCCTTGTCCCTGAAAAGCAGGGTATTGCTTGCTCTGAGAAACAAACAAAAATGTTGATGGTCCAATCCAGTTCACTGGAGCAGACATGAAAACATGTCTTTCAATGAACTAGTCCCTGTTTTTGGGCCTTTTCCATCTGTGGAGTCTGACGTACTATTGGACAGCATCTAGACACCCAGGATAAGACTTGTAAGGATCTGAATGGAGGACACCTTTAGGATGGTTGAGTCCAAAGCAAGAGATATTTGAAAACCAAGAGGTGCTGGAGACCATGCTGGGATCATAGGACCTATTAAGAATTTCTGGAGTTGGCAGTGAAGATTGCTCAGGTGGAAGAGTACTCTGGAGATGAGGGGACTTCTGTATAAGGTATATGAACTGTTTGTTTTGTTTATTTCTGCTGATCAGGGCTAGTTTTGCAGGCTCATGAATGGGGGAACAGACTTCTGAGTTCATAAGATCACTGCCATAATTGTGAAACTGACAGATGCAGTCTCAAGTGAAAGCAGAAGTCACTCCTTCCATGCCCTCCATCCTCTGCAAGTGTCCTCTCTGCCTGATTGTACTGCAACAGCGCTGCGGTAGCTCTTTATGCCCTTCCCATTTATCCAGCTTTGCTTCACTAGACTCCAGCAAGTAGGCAGCTCTCTCTAACCTTCTTCCACTTGAGGTTGCATGAGCTGTTTCAAGTAAGGCCAACGTTTTTGGGAACTAACAATGGCTAGCTAAATCATACTACATGTCCATATGCAAAATTGTAGTCCAGTAATTTTAAAAGGCAAACATTGAAATACAGAAAATATAAAAACTACTTCATTGCAACAAGTTAGGGCATCTTAGCCCTAGCACGTACTTGCATTGTATCTTTTGTTTCATATGCCAGGCTCAGGATCTGTTCAATTGGCTACCTAGTTACCAGTGCATTTTGTTCTGCTTTTTACTTAATTCATATAAAAATTTGGGCACAAGCTCATTGTTTGCACACAATTAGAGCAGTTCGCTAACAGCCACAGTCAAGGGAAATGGAATTGTAGATCTTTTCTCCTCTTCCATTGTCCTCGCTGCTATTCATTAAGAACTGGTGAATATAAAGTTTCTGTAGTGCCATAACTGTCAGTTGCAGGTGTGTTTTTTTTTTTTTAAACTGATATAGTTATACTACTATAACTCCTAATATAGATGCAGTTAGACTAGTGTATGAGTGCTTATAGAATCAGAATATCAGGGTGGGAAGGGACCTCAGGAGATCATCTAGCTAGTCTAATCCCCTGCTCAAAGCAGGACCAGTCCCAATTAAATTATCCAACAGATTTTTGCCCCATATGTCTAAATGGCCTCCTCAACGATGAAGCTCACAACCCTGGGTTTAGCAGGCCAATGCTCAAACCACTAAGCTATCCCTCTCCCCAAGTAAAGTTTATTCCCATATGGGAAGGGTAAAAAACTACCCTGCTATAACTGCATCCACCCAGGGGGCGTTTTACTGCTTTTTAACTACACCAGAATCATTAAAGCAGTAAAATTTGTGTGTGTAGACAAGGCAGAGCAGTAACCTAAAGTAGAGAATTTATTTTTAACTAAAAAATTCTGAAATCTGCAAATTTTTGTCAATTCAGACTATCATTATCAATCAGACCAGAAGATGATGCTAATATACCTGTGTGTCTAATTTTGGAGCATGTCCTTAAATTATAATCCATGAGACTAACTCAAGTGGGAATTTATCCCTCTGTCCCCCTTGTTTATTTTTGTTTGCTGGAGACTTAACTATATGTTGAGATGCCTGCAATAAATGTTTCTTTAGTCCTTTTTGAAATATACCACACCCCATCAAACCACTTCCCTGCCACCACCACACACCCATGTGCATTGGTCCCAGTAATCCAATACCTCTTCCCAATGAGCCATATTATAAATGTTGCTAGTGTTGGTTTATGTCCCTATCATTTCAAATCCCAAGACAGACTGTGCCATTAATGACTTAATGCATATTAAACCTCTCCTTCTCACTTCAGTGATTACTATTGCACCAAGAGCATCACAGAGCAGAAAAGGAACCAGGAATCCAGGGGCACAAGTAGAGTGCTTGACCATCCTCTGGGGAAGGAAAGTGAAAATGAGATCTTCCTTCATGTTTGTTTGGGTTTTTTCGGTTTGGTTTTTTAAGCACCACTCTTACTGAGTTTGAGGAGCCACATACCAACATTTTTTTTTATTTTTAAGATAACTGATTTAGCCAAGAGAACAGAGTATCAATGAATAAATATACATCATGACAGAGGAATGAAGCTGAAAGAGCAAAGATACATGAGGAGTTTGTGAAAGAATACTTGCAGGTGCAAAGGCAGTAAGCACTCTTATCCCAGCAGTAGTCCCTTGCACTTATTAAATGTGTACCACCTCCTCAGGACAATGCCATGGTACAGGAGAGTAGCAGCTTTTCTTGGGCTGCCACCTATACTTGTGTGCTCCTTTCCATATGTTCTCATAGGACTCCACTTGTGCAAGCAATCAAGACAAAGAGAACAGGAATCCCCAGCACATGACTTTCTTATCTCTGCAGTCTGGAAATATTTCATTGTTGCTTTTTGTATTTTCAGTGGCTTGTATTTTTGTATTTTCAGTTGTAGGCTTAATAAATTTGATTTGTGCCTTCCATTTCTGTATTAAGTTGATCTATCAAATATACTTCAATTTACTTTCTATACATCACCATTTCAGTACTCCCCAGCCTCTTATACCGACTCCTACATTTAAAGAAGTGATGAAGAAAAGTATATTTACTATAAAAGGTGAAATTTGCCATTAACAAAATAAAAAAATATTTAATAGCAAATACCAACAGTTAGACTCAGAGAACTGAAAGGGACCTTGAGAGGTTTTCTAGTCCAGTCCCCCACATTCAGGGCAGGACTAAGTATTATCATATCACCCCTGACAGGTGTTTGTCCAACCTGCTGTTAAAAATCCCCAATGATGGAGATTCTACCACCTCCCTAGGCAATTTATTCCAGTGCTTAACCATGCTCACAGTTATGAAGTTTTTCCTAATATCCAACGTATACCACCCTTGCTGCAATTTAAGCCCAGTGCTTCTTGTCCTATCCTCAGAGGTTAAGGAGAACAATTTTTCTCCCTCCTTTTCAAAACAACCTTTTATCTACTTGAAAACTGTTATGTCCACTCTGTCTTCTCTTCTCCAGACTAATCAAACCCAGTTTTTTCAATCTTCTCTCAGAGGTCATGTTTTCTAGACCTTTAATCATTTTTGTCACTCTTCTCTGGATTCTCTCAAATTTGTCCACATCTTTCCTGAAATGTGATGCCCAGAACTGGACACAGTACTCCAGTTGAGGCCTAATCAGTGCAGAGTAGAGTGGAAGAATTTCTTCTCATGTCTTGCTTACAACATTCCTGCTAATACATTCCAGAACAATGTTTGCCTTTTTTGCAACAGCGTTACACTGTTGACTCATATTTAGCTTGTGATGCACTATGACCCCCAGATCCCTTTCTTCAGTACTCCTTCCTAGGCAGTCATTCCCCATTTCGTATGTGTGCAGCTAATTGTTCCTTCCTAAATGGCGTACTTTGCATTTGTCTTTATTGAATTTCATTCTGTTTACTTCAAACCATTTCTCTAGTTTGTCCAGATCATTTTGAATTTTAATCCTATCCTCCAAAGCACTTGCAACCCCTCCCATTTTGATATCATCCACAAACTTTGTAAGTGTACTCTCTCTGCCATTATCTAAATCACTGATGAAGATATTGAACAGAACCTGATCCAGAACCGATCTCTGCGGGACCACTTCCAGCATGACTGTGAACCACTGATAACTACTCTCTGGAAACGATTTTCCAACTAGTTATTTGTCTTACAGGTTCCAGTATGTTCAGTCCCATACATCCTCCCATGTATTGGCAAAATATGAGCCCAAAGCATCTCTGATCTGATTTGCATACCTATTGCAAACAACATATAAGTCTCCGCTTCAGATTGTGCTCTCCAGCTATGTTTATAAAGTTCTGGATGCCTTGTGGCCTCCTTACTGTATAGTCTGTTAAGCACTTCTGCCTGGCATTCACGGATGTGCAGAATACAACAAGCAGATATTAAAATACCCATGTTGCCAATTGTACTGTGATTGCATTTAGATGCTACCATTTTGTGTTGACTCTTCCAAGCTCACAAAGATGGCCTTGTAATGAAAGCTCTGCACTGGGACTTAGATCTGAGTCCCAGCTCAGCCACAGGCTTTTTATATGACCTTCCAGAACCATTTAATCTCTCTTGTCTCAATTTTCCTTTTATGAAATGAGTATTATAATAGTTTCTTACCGTTATAGCAGTGTTGCAGGGTAAAATTGTTTGAGACACATTCAGGTGTTCTGATGATGGAAGTCGTATACATGTTATATAAACTATCCTGCACCTGCTGCATGTGTGGTTGAACCAACTTCTCTCTGCACTGAGGTGTCTTTGTGACCAGGTAAGGAGTAGATATGGAGGGTCACTGAAAATCACTGTTAGGATAGAAATCTAGTTTATCTCAGTGATATAGGAAGGGAAGTGTGTCCCTCTGTGCTTTCCTGAAAAGTGCAGTTTTTTAAAAAATTCTTACATGATGCATATTGCCTGGCAACTCTGACCGTCTAGGAACCAACTATGATGATCTAGTAGGAGCATTACCCAAGCTTGCATCACCCAAGCTTTTTTCTTTAATGTACTCCTGATCTTGATGGAGTGGGTACAGAATAGATCTCCCCCTCCGCCCCCGCCCCTTCTGTAACTGCAGCACAGTTCAGGTGAAACAGTTACTCAAATCTCTCAGTGATCTCACACACATTTGCTAGTTGATAAATTGCAGTGTAGAGATCCCTTGCAACAGCATACACTGTGAACTTGTCAAACCAAACTGATGCCTGGAGTAATCACACAGTGGTCAGCAGAGCTCTTTCCAGTAGTCTGATGCCACATTTATAAAGACTTGTTCCACACAAAGGCACATAAGTTGTTGGTCTCTTATGAAGGTCTGTAGTCACTGCTGTTCATACCAGGTCTCAGACAACTCTGTATTATCATTCTGTGTCAGGTACAAAACTTAGTACTCAACCTTGTTAGCTCCATCTTGGGAAACAGTTACTTCAAGAACCAGGAAACACCTGGAGAATCTTTCACAATTGTATAGTATAAATTCCAATAATTTCTGATCATCTTTGACTCTACTTAATGTTGGCAGTACACCTGACAAGACCTCTGCTAGGCACCCTGAGAATTCACTTTTGAGGAGTTTCAGCCAAAAAGAGCAAACTATAACTATTTGCCTCGGCCTTCATTTTGAAGATATGTCTTCTCCATCAGAAACTCAGCAATTGAGCTGCTAGAGTTGGACCATCTGCTTCCAGAAAGCCTTTTTGAAATCTCCCAAAAGCCACTGTTTCAGGGATTTTTTTTCCAGGAAGTGTGGGAAAAGTATACAAGAAGACAGTTGAACTGCAATGGCTGAGTAGAGAATTGTGTGGACACAGGGCAGAATTGACCCGAACAGAATGGATGGTTTAGACCCAACTACTCCGATGCCATTTACACCAGTACAATCTTACTAGTTCAGCTGCCAGTGGTTCAACTCTCCAGTGTGGAGACAGCCTAGAAATGAAAATTTGAAACTGATGTTACTTGCATTCAGTCTGTTTATTGAGTTGGTGATAAAGTATACTGTTAACAACACTCACAAACCACATTTCATGAATGCAATACTGGAATTTGGCATAGTATCTTCAAGTAATAAGCTTATGGTTGTGCATCTAATAAGTGCTGTAAGAAATGGGGTAAAATGCAAGAGAACGTAAGTGTGATTTTCTAGAAAAAAATGAGGACCCTAAGTGCCATTGACTTTCAGTGATATTTAGGCTTTCTGAGTGCCCAAGTCACTTTTTAAAATGGCCCTTAAGTGCCCTGGGAGTCTAAGTGCTTTTGAAAATTTTATGCAAAGTCATTTTTTTCTTCATAGAAAAACACTACTTAAAACTCTTTAGCTATGGCTGCATCTGATAAAGCACTGTTTGGCTTTGTGTGTGTTACAGTAGCCCCAGGAGAGCTCAGTCAGATCAGCCCCGTTTCCCCAATATGTAATTTGCTGTCACTCCATGTGTGATTGTGTGGAGGTGCAGGCTCTCAGTGAAACGTGTAATAGCAAAGGGATGAAACACCTACTATGGAAGAAACTGGGGTTTCCCCCAGTTTTTCATTTTATTTTTTTTTATTTTTTTATTTTTACGCTAGAGTGGAAGAAGTGTAAACTCTTTTCTCCTATGGCTTCACACACTGGTGGTGGTAGTAGCACTGTCCCCACTTCTCCCTCCTCTGTTTTTTCCTCCAGCAGATGCTATATGGTATTGGAAGAGGTGTGTGGGATCACACTCATAATTGGAGGATTTAGGGAGCTGGAGATTGTGCGTTGACCATGCCAGCAACAGTCGAGACTGACTGACTGAACATGCAGGCTGGGCTGCAAGCACTGAATCTCCAGGGGGAAAAAATGAGATGCAGCTGTAAAATATCAGCTCTGCAGTTAACAAACTAGTCCACATTGGAGGACGAAAAAATAAGGAAATTGTATATTTAAGCTTCAGAGAAGGAAAAGGAGTCATGAACAATGAGTGAAAGTAGTATCCAGGCAGTACCCCCGTTTAACTAAACACATCCTATTAATGAGTTTGGCGGTGGTGAGCTAAGTACATGGAATAATTCTGCCTGTGGAGAATGCTATGGATGCTTAAAGCAAATCTGTTCAGGAAAGTGGGAAAACAAGCCAGCTCCCATCCCCAGTAGTCATTGCTAACTACATTTTTTGCCACTTTATTTTTGATAAGTTTAAACATTAAATCAATATAAAGTTTCTAATTCATTTTTCTTTTGCAGTGCTCACTGGTTTTTAGCTGTCATCTGTTTTCCTGGTTTAGAAAAACCCAGATATGAACCAAATCCCCACTACCATGAAAGTTCACCAATGCAAATAAAAGCATCCACTTCAGAGAGAGAGCGCAACACTCCATCTCCTTTGCCAAATGAGTTGAATTCGTCTTCACAAAGCTCTCCTTCCAAGTCTGCAGTAAAGAGGACACTGAGTGGAAAACTTCCTGTAGTTTTAACTGACACAAACAGGGAAATGGAGGACAGTGAGTCACTATATTGTAGAAGAAGCCCTTGTAGGGGAAAAAGTGGAATTAAAAAAGTAAATCAAATAGACAGTGATTCAGAAGAATCTAGGACTATGGAATCTGCATGTCATAAACTTGATCATAGAACTGCAGATGAGAATGGCATGCAGAGTGAATACACCACCGCTGTACAACCTATGGGTATGTACTTTTAAAATCTATTTCGATGTACTTTAGGATGAAAGATTCAGAGAGTTCCTATTATCCAAAGAAACGTATCTCATCTGTGGAACCTTGGTGGTTCTCTCCTGTACGTGTGTATTATAGTTTCACATACTTTTTTTCTGCATCCAGTGCACAAGATGGACAACTCAGGAAACGAGGTTATTTAATTTTTGTATACTCCATCTATCAACGTATGGGCCTCTCCCCAGATCTGCCTTACCACACATCATCTAATCCAGGGGTCTCAAACATGTGGCCCGCAGGCCGCCTGTGGAGTTATTTCATGCGGCCTGCCTTAGGTGCCAACTCCACTAGCAGCCAGGCTCCAAACATTACTGAGTGTTTATATTTTATTAAAACCTCTCTTTGCATTACAGTTTTTAAAAAGTTAATACATTGACTTTTAATAGCATACTATATTACTCTTCATTTGTTTCGTTTTTAACTATACTTTTGTATCATTGTATGAAAAGGTTTCAGTGATGCAGCCCTCGGACCAGTTTACTAGTCCTCAACTGGCCCTTGTGGTAATTTGAGTTTGAGATCCCTGATCTAATCCATGCATGAATAAGAGATGAATTTCCTCAGGGGCTTTCTGTGGTACTTAACACCGTTGTGTGAATGCTTCACAAAGCTGATGTATTTATCTTTACCCTGTAAGTTAAAGGGGTTTATGCCATTTCACAGATGGACACAGACAAAGAGGAAGGCCAGCATTTCAAAAGTGTTCCCTATTTTTGGGTACCACTATGATTGACCAACTTGACATCTCCAGCCTGACTTTTATTTTTTTTTAGAGGCACTGAGCAGCTCCCATGGAATTTAATTGCAGTTGAAAGCATCAGGGCTCAGGTTGGGCACCCAGATGATGAGGAACCTATAACTAGTGGTTGCCTGTGACTGTTTGGAGGTTATTCATTTGCCTAGCATCACATAAGAGTCTGTGGTAATGCCGGGAATAAAACATAATTTTCCCGAGTCAGTCAAGTACCTTTACCTCAAGACCATCCTTTCTTTTCCTGTAGTCCCTGGTTTCATTCACTGCACATTTACCAACTTCGGCTATGAATGAGGGTTAAAATCAACAGTCAAATTTGTTACACAAACCTGAATCATTTGCTGAACATCATTCATCCCATCCTGTGCGCTGAGGGAGGCAGCAGTCCTGTGGAAAAATATAGTTTGTGACCATGAAATTTTAAAATTATAATACATATGCACAGTGGGGCCACATTAAAGTTGGACAGGCAGCCTTATTTCTGGTGTTTCCTAACTTCGGGGTGCTGGATTTTTAATGTACTTTTAACTATAGTGATGTAAAGTATGTGATATCCTATATTTTAAAAGAAACAGAAATGAAAACAATTGTCATGTAGTCACCATGCCACCCTTAGAGGGTGCTCTTAGTCTGCTATCCCTCTATTAGGGCAAGCTCCAGCAGCCAGCTTCTCTGTGGAGGCAGTTTCTAGCAGTGGGCCTAGTCTGGAACAGCACTTGCACTAAGGCAGGGGTTCTCACACTGGGAGTTGGGACCCCTCAGGGGCTTGTGAAGTTATTCCATGGGGATGGGGATTGCGAGCTGTCAGCCTCCACCCCAAACACTGCTTTGCCTTCATCATTTATAATGGTGTTAAATATATAAACAAGTGTTTTTCATTTATAAGGGGGATCGTACTCAGAGGCTTACCACGTGAAAGGAGTCACCGGTACAATAGATTGAGAATCTCTGCAGTAAGGGGAGTTCAAGAGATGCCATTGTATCAGGATAAGGCACATGAGTGGGAGGAGGAAGGTTCTTTGTTGTCTTTCTTTCTCATAGTCAGAGTTTAAGGTCTGAAGGGACTGCCAGATCACATTGTTCAGGGATGGGCAAACTTTTGGCCCAAGGGCCACATCGGGGTTGCAAAACTGTGGAGGCCAGGTAGGAAAGGCTGTGCCTCCCCAAACAGCCTGGCCTCTGCCCCCACCCCAGACTCCCCCGAAGTATTCAACCCCATGCTCCTTGTCCCTTGACCACCCCGTCCCGGGACCACCCACTCCAGCCCCTCATATCCCCTGACCCTAGTGACCCCCCAGGTCCCCAACTCCTATCCAACCCCCTCGTTCCTTGTCCCCTGACTGCATAAACTTTTGCAGAATGGAGCCTTTGAACTTTCTGATGGTATTACAGAATTAGAGGATGGTGATAATGCAGTTAACACAGTGCTTTTTAATTTTAGTAAAGCTGTTAATACTATCGTGAAATATTACTTTAAAAATAATGTAAATGGTCTTGGTTAAGAACATTAAAAACCTTCCGTTAGTTTCCAGAAATGGTAGTCATAAATGGGAATGTATTTGAATTATGAGAGATGTCTAGTGCGGTAATACAGGGAACATGTTAAGTTTGATCTTCGTATGCAGTCTTAATTTTGTGGATGGGGGCGTTTGAGATGATTTAATTTTTCTGAGTTTCACAAGGAATATAAATTTGGTTATTCTATAAATATAAGTATGTATGAAACTTCCAAGTTTCATTAACATTTTTGTATAAAACTTCAGTGCACAATTGCCCCAATTGTGTGGTTTTTTTCTGGTTCCTTCATTTCCTTTCAGTTCCAAGCAAGAGACTTCCTCAGCTCTTCCATCAGCATCATAGCGGAAAGGGAAGAGGAGGAAGAAAGAAATGTGTCAAAATGTATTATTACATACTTGATGCCTGTGAATTATTTCTTAAAGTTTGATTTAGACTTCTAAGTGCTTAAAACACTTTTGAATATGGAACGTAAGTGCTATAAGTCACATACGTGCTTTTGAAAATTGTACCCATGTTCTCAAAACTTAAATTTCGACATGTGGCGGCTTTTTCTTTTTTACCTGAAGTTTTTAGCTTGCTTATGCAAAATATCTGCACTGCCAACCTTATTTAAAGGGAATAATATTTCAAATGCTCTACCAGTTGTAAAATCGTGGCTGGAGAATGTAGTAGCTGCCAAAGTTAAGACTGCAGAATAATTTCTAGAACAACCCCATCTTCGTATGCTAATAATTTCCCTACTTTTAGCCTTTGTGCCTGAAATTTTCCATGCTTGATGTCTGCCTCAAAGTGAAACTGTTTTCAGTTTGAAAAGTTTGAACAAAATATTTATCAAGCGTCTGAGTTATGAGGGAGAAGAAAATGTAATTTTTCCACTATTTGGTAGTTGTGATTTATGAGGTGGCTATAGTTGCTAATCCTTTACGCTTCAAATTCAACATCCATAACATTCGTTAGGTGCTTTGCCCAGTTGCTTTAATAATTCATCAGATGATAGCATTACAATAGAACCTTAGAGTTATGAACACCAGAGTTACAAACTGACAAGTCAACCACACAGATCATTTGGAACTGGAAGCACACAATCAGGCAGCAACAGAGACCTCCCTCTACTCCTCCCCCCCCCCTCCCCAACCTCCCCTCCAAAAAAGCAATTACAATACTGTGTTAAACTAGTAAAAAAGGGGAGGGACAGCATTTTTCTTATGCATAGTGTGACGGAGTCAGTCCAGAAGGATATAGGAGAGTGCTGGAAGGCAGGTATATTAGTCTCAGGATGTGCAGGTCCCTGTTCCCTGGATAGCCAAACAAAGGCTATTCCAGGCCAATCAAGACACCTGGGGCCAATTAAGAACCTTCTAGAAAGGAGTAGAAACAGGTAGCCTGATTGGGACACCTGAAGCCAATCAGAGACTGGCTGAAACCAGATAAAAACCTTCCAGTTAGTCAGGTGGGTGTCAGGAGCTGTGAGAGGAAGTTGTGCTGTTGGTGAGACTGAGTGGTGGACAACATATCATACAGAAGGAAGGAGGCCCTGAGGTAGGGGTGAAGTGGAGTTTGAAGAAGCGGGGACTGCTGTGGGGAAGTAGGCCAGGGAATTGTATTGTGTTTTGTGGATAAAAGGTCAGCCATCTTAGCTGATATTATTAGGGTCTGTGGGCTGGAGCCCGGAGTAGAGGGCGGGCCCGGGCTCCCCCCTTTTCCACCTTCCATGCTGGCCTGTGATGAAAGTAACTCACTAGGCGGTGACTCTTGCCAATTATACTGAGAAAGGGAGGTCACTCTGGGGCCTAGATGAGTTTCTGAGGCCCCTAAATCTGCCAGAAATCGCAGGACCCACAAGTACAAACTTGGAGCTTTGTCACAATAGTAACATTTCAAAGCTGTGTTAAGTAAATGTTCAGTTGTAAACTTTTGAAAGAACGACCATAATGTTTTGTTTAGAGTTATGAACACCCATTCCTGAGGTGTTTGTAAGTCTGAGGTTCTGTTGTGTGTTGTACTATCCTTTTCCTCCTTACTCCCAAGGTACTTGTGCCATAGAAAAGTCACATTTTAAACTATTAAGTTAAACCCCTAGATACACTGGGTATAGGAGAACAGCTTTTTAAATGCATAATGTGTTTCCAGCTCCAGTTTATCACCTGTCTTGTGATAGTTTCATTCAATCTTATTTCCAGCAGGTGGGGCTTTAAGAAAAATATCAACTATTAGCTTCCTTTCATTTTAAAAAAAGTTTCTAGTCCTTTATCATACAGAGAAGTTTGAAAACATGAAACAAGTGTACTCCAAAGCCTCAGAAACAAGACAAATAAAAAGAAACTCATATATATTTAATGTGTGTGTGTGTGTGTGTGTGTGTATATATATATACAAAATATGAGATTTTAAAACAAATCTTATTTATTCGAGGGCCTGTCCCATGATTTTTGAATGCATGGGGTTGGCAGCTATAGCACAGAGAAAAAACCTAGTGTTCTGAATTGCTCCAACTCATCATACCAACATTCTGGAGGGGGAAAAAGGATCTGTAAAAGTACACTCCCACTTTCTGTTGCTGATTTCATCTTTAAAATACCCATTTAGGGTAAGGGAGTGAGTCCTGACCTGTACTCTATAGGAAAATTACTTCAAAACTATTCCATAGTTAAATTATGTGTAAAATAGGACTAATAATGTTTCAACTCAACCTTGGCAAGTACTTTGAATTCTGCCAAAAAAAAAAAAAGGACTTTAAGTACAATGTATTACTAGTCTTGTTTTGATAGATGCAGGAAGTATAAAGTATAGAAAGGGTAACTTGTCAGTGTGGGAAAACACTGAGTATGTTATAGGCAAAGGTTTCATGGAGAAGAACGGACTTGTAATGCTATAATCGTGCGCCAAGTCACATCATGTCTCTGCTTTCTCATCTGTAACAGCTATATTTATTTACCTACTTCACAAGGGCTCTGAGACTAGTTTGTAAAGTTCCTTTGGAAATATAGAGGTTTAAGAGAAGTAATTTGCGAAAGAGAATTTTACTAGTGACAAACACATGTAGCTTAGTTTCACTAGTTATTGTTTAGGTCTAGATCTAAAGATTTCAAATACAAAACACTTTCTCAAATGCTATTTGTGAGGAACATTTCACTTAGTCCATTATGAGATTATAAAAATGAGGTATTTGATTTTTAAATGTATGTCTATCTGTGTTTAATACAGATGGCTTGCACAAAATCAGGCTGAACTATAGTGAAGACTCCCCTGATGGCAGTAAACTGAATGAAGATGAGCTTATAGATTTTTCTGAAGATCAAGATAACCAGGTAAAGAATTTAACAACATTGCTTAGGTAATGTGTACTAGTGTTCCCATTATGAAGAATAAAAATCAGATTGTATGTGTGAAGAGTGTTTTTAAAAGCAGTATGCAGATAGTAAATTGCGTATTGTGTGAAACCTAAATTAGGTTTTTTAAGGTTAGAATCTAGAGCATTTGTTGCTCAGTATTAGACTTATACTTGCATCTTAGATGCTAGAAGATCAATGATATACTCTTTCACAAAATTGGTTCATTGAGAATCTACTGTACAGATCATGTACTATGCTTATGGACCATGGAATATAATTTAGCTGATGTTTTAAGAGACCAGTGACTACTATTTTCCCTCAGGTCCTCTGCTTCTGTCTTCATAGTAGGTCCTGGAACCATCCACGCTCTGTTCTTTAAATGCCACTCCTTGGCAATAGACAGGCTTTGTAGGTAGATGTTAGCCAATTTTTTCTCCTTTTTTTAAATTAAATTTAAATAGGGGTTTTTGTCTAGATTTGTTGTCTTTCACTCTTCTCTCCCAAATCAGAGAATCAGAAGAAAACGCTGGGATTTAAAAAATGTGGGGTCTTAGATAGTGGAAAATGTCCTTTAAAACCCAATGTAGGCCCATTGTTTTGAGGTCCTGGGAGGGAGAGCTTTCTTCTGGGCTTTTAGAGGCTGTATTGTCCTTACGGAAGGTATACGAAGTTATCCTCCCTCAAGAGGCCATCAGAACTGAACCAGTGCCAATGCAGGTCTTCACATCTGATATCAGAAGATCAGAGACCCTCAAATCCTTTCACATAAGTAATAGGAGTCTTCTGTTCTACCATTTATCTCCCTTTTCAAAAAAAAAAAAAAAAGTCAGAGTACATCACACCTTGGGATTGGAGTTTTCTTAAGCAGCATTCTTCCTATTGAGCCCAGCATACTGAATAATCTTTTTCAAGTTTGCATTTGTGGAGGGGTAGGGGTGGGAGTCAGAACCTCTTATCTGGGCTGAAACCTAAACTGCTGTTACAGATAGACTAAACTCATCTCTCCCAACTCATGACTGTGCCAGAGTCTGCTTTAAGCCTTCTCCCAAACAGACTCCTTATTGTCTTTTCTCTTGCACTCCCTAAATCCTCAGTGAAAAGGGAACCTTTGCTGGGAGCAGATTGAAAGGCCCGTAAGAGGGATGGGCAGAGTATCTGAGTTGGGGTTGGTGAAGGGAGGCAGTCAGAAGTATGGTGTAGGCAGCCTCTGCCTCAGTCCCTGCATTTTGGGAGGAGAAGGGGGTATGTTGAATCTTCTTGTTGCAGCAGCAGCTCAGGATTCAGCCTGCATTTGAAGTTACCATTCACATCTATCAGAATTTGCCAGAATTGGAATAGAAAATATATAGAGGCTGACTGCAGTAGAAACCTTTAAGAAGGCACAGCCATTATGCTGTACTACTTTGTGGGTTTTTTTTTTTTTTTTTTTTTTTTTTTTTTTTGAAAAGCTGTCATCTTTCCTGTAACAAAAATGGTCCTCAGTGCTAGTCAAGGAGTTTCTGTTCAAAAAGCAAGAGGATCCGTGTGTAATGTTGCATTATTAAATACTCGTAAACACTGGCAGGATTCTCATCTATAAAAGTTCCGTCTTCTCCTAGAAAGGCAAAAACTTTGCACTGAAGATTGCTCTGAAGAGTAGTATAAGGGAATAAAATATGAACCTGAAGAACAAGTTTTTGGCTGTCTTTTTTAATCTTTGCTTATATAAGCAGTATGAATGTCACTTCCATGGAAAATTCACCTTACGCTGCTTAGAATATCCCAACCTGAGTATTTTGGCTTGTTGTGTTGAGTAGCAATTCCCAATGCTGGTAGATTTGCTGATTCTCTTCAATAGGAAACTGACTAGGAGTAATGTTAGCTGAAAGTCTGATGATGCAAAATTTATTGTTAATTTGTGGGAGCAAACTATGCTAAACATGAGTTCCTTGTCTTAAGTAAATATAATAAGTACAATTTTTATTTGCATTCCATTTAAAAAGCAGTCAGCCTATAAATGCCCACAAATATTTTGTTTTTGTAGGAAGACAGCAGTGATGACGGAGGCCTTGTAGATGATAACTGTAATTCGGAGTTGGGACAGTGGCATCTGAAGCCTAATATCTGCATACAGTAAGTAGAAAGATATATTGATTAAAATAAACTAATACAATGAAAAACAGAATGACAGCACTAAAAGGATGTCACTCAAACTTTATAAGATGCTGCTGTAACGTACTGTTTATATTTTTTGAGGTTTCTATACTTTGTAGTATAATCTAGTTTTAGGATTTTGTGTGGCACTCCCTATGCACTGAAAATAGATAGATATTCCCTTTTGGTTTGCTAAGGTTGAAAGACTTGCTTTTACAAGCATTGGAAGATATTTTTATTCTAATAAAACTGCTGTTCATAGTGACTTAGTATTTAGGCTCCAATTCAGCAAGCTACTTAAGCGTGTACTTAAGCGCCACCCCTGTTTAGCAAACTACATATGGAATTGCTTACAATTCAACATATGCCTAAAGAGATGTTGAATTAAGGCCTTAGTTGTGTGCAACTCAAATTAGCAAGGGAGCATGGGACAGATATTAAATAATATAAAGCTAAAAATATGTATACAGACTCCATTTCTTGCCAAAAATATTATGCAGTTGTGCAAGAAAGATGACCTCTTACACTTAACAGGTAAGTCAGGGAATTTCCTTTGCTTTGTTCTGAACAGTCACAATAGAAAATCTGTTACAGCTATAATTGCTTTTCGCTAAAGCATTTCTTTCTATTGCAAACATGAGAACTGAATTCCAAGAACCAGAAAGCTATGAAAAAGCAAATTTATTGTCTGTCACTAGCTTTAGTAGTTCACATTTTAAATGATAAAAATATAGGCTTCTAAAGTCATAAATACTTTTTAATTAGCATTGATGCCTTCACAGCTTCCCTTCTATTCTTTCTCTACTTTTTAATCCTATTTTTCCTTCGTGTTGTGTTATATACTACAAAAGGAAAAAATGCAAGCATGTTATAACATTATAATATAAAGCTTATAGTAACAAATACATTATGGTTTAATGAATGTATGTCATTCGTAATTCATTATATTTTATGTCCTATTTAGAACAGCAGAAAGAATCCTAACTTGTGAGATCTAGGAATATCACAGCTTGAGGTGCAATGGCTTGAAGTTATGGTTTAAAATTAAATGCCCCATGCAGATGATGATGACCCCCTTTGACACTGCTCCCACCCAAAATAAAAAGGCTTAATGTGCCATGGATTACCTTTAGCACACTGAACTCTAGTCTGTCTGTAGAAATGGACACATCACTTTAAAAGCCATAAACTCTTTAATATCTTCACACACAACCGTAAGGTCGCTCTTACTAACAAGATCCTTAGTGTCATCTCAAAGTCTTGGTATAACAAGCACAAAAATCATTTTTGGGGTTTCATTTCTTCATTAATTTAAAATGCACCTCTTTCCTGAAACAATATTTTAATATTTAAAAACCCATTGCTTGTGTAAGTAATTTACCTTGTTTCGAAGTTTAAAAGCTGTGCAATTCAAAAATTTGTACAATTACTAGATTAAAATTTTTATTTTTACTATAAACATGGTTAAATATTTCCATTCTATTTTGAAAAGTAGTTACTTGCAGTAGCATCTATAAAAGTATAAGATACTGCAAAAATTGTTTTGTACTGTCTGAACGTTGCATTTGTTTTCTTTTGTTGGGAATAAGCTGTTCATTTGGGGATATGAATACAAGGACAAGTTGTCTCCACTGTTAGCAGTGATAAGTATATGAATCAGTAACAAATATTAGTGCGATCTAACTTTCAAAAGGTGTTTTGTCTGATTTTTTTTTTTTTTTAAAATGACTTTTCTCTTGCTTCAACTTTTACTGCTTGTGGTTGGAAAGTCCTTGAAAGTAAATGCTTATGTAAAACTTTTTTTCTATATTAGGTTCATTGAGTGAGTTGAAAAAAGTTTGTTTTTCTTTCCCCCCAGTATGGGAAATTTGTTTAACTGCAGATATTTGTTATGCCATTTTACTGACCTACAGCTTAAAGTAGTAAATGAGTTTCTGAAATATTTGATTATATTTATATACTTATAAAAAAGATGACATTGTCATTTTGATACTGACTATATATAAATGTGTATATTAAATAATTGTGTTTCTGTTGTAGTTATCTGACAATGTGTACTCTACATTTTCATTATTATTGTTTTGTTTGCTGTTTCATAAAGGGACATTAACATGAAATCAATCAATTTTAACAAAAAGCTTAGTAGTGTAAGAGATGGAATCTCGGGAATTTACAATGACATTTTATTTTAAATGTCATTTTCCCTATTGATGTGTGAAAGACCCACACAAAAAACAAAATTGATGAATGCCTAATCCAGCTAAGTGCTTAAGCATGTGCTTCATTTCCAGGATGCAAGTAGTGCCATTCATTTCAATGGGATTAGTCACATAATTAAAGTTTAAGTAAATGCTTAAGATCTGGTACAGCACTTAAATGAAGATCAGTGGTACTCACTGTACACACAGTTTTGTCAAATGCCCAGAGTTACACACAGGAAGAATAGAGTAAGTTTTCTCTAATCATTCAGTGAGAGTATCTTTAGGTCTTGTGTGTAACAATGGGTATGTCTACACTGCAAAGAAAAAGCCATGGCACTGAGTTTCAGAGCCTAGGTCAATTTACTCAGGCTAGAAATAACAGTATAGACGTTCCTGCTTGGGTTGGGTTGACTGTGAAACTTAGCGAGGAGGAAGAGTCTCGGAGCCTGGGATCGAGCCTGAGCAGATCTGCTATTTCTAGCCCCACAGCTCAAGACCTGCAGGCCTGTGTCAGTTTACTCAAGCTCTGAGACTCAGCATCACAGGTTTCTCTTTGCAGTGCAGACCTATTAATAAGTAAATAATTTTCAGACACAATGTGATTCTTTAAATTGACATTTTTAAATAGCCACTGAAGCTTTCTGAACTTAGTGAAATGTTAAATCTAGAGAGAACTTCTTTTGCACTTATACTGACTTCAAAGTAATATAACTTTTTGTGCTTTTCTGATTGTTGTAAAATACTCAGTACTTCTCGGAGTAAAAACTTTTTCTCATTCATAGACCCTGCATTTTGCTTATGGACTCCCTGAGAGGCCCTTCCCGGTCAAATGTTGTGAAAATACTAAGGGAGTAAGTTCTAAACATGTAATTCAATTTTTTTCAGAAGTTTTAACATTCTATAAGAAAAAAAAAGTTTTGATTTCTGTACACCTTTTGTCACAGATATTTGGAAGTTGAATGGGAAGTCAGAAAAGGTAGTAAAAGAAGTTTCTCCAAAGATGTGATGAAAGGCTCCAGTCCAAAAGTGCCACAACAGAACAACTTCAGTGATTGTGGAGTGTATGTACTGCAATATGTGGAGAGCTTTTTTGAGGTAAGTTTACTTGCTTCTGTCATGGTATTTATTTTGTATCCTGCATTAGTCAAATAAAACCTAGTTTAAAGAGTGGGAAGGATTCCAGTGCAACAGGATTTGTGGGTGTTGTAAAATAAGTGGCAAGGTGAAACAAATCCATTCTGGAAAAGACAATAGTTCTCACATTTAATGATCACACAGATGTGGTCTGTCACATACAGTTTAGAAGATATGGATGTTCCTGAGGAAAATGTTAAGACGAATAATGTTTTCCATGGCTGCACACAGCGCAAACATTTTTAAATTGTGCATTCAGAAGTGCAGGTTTAAGTGAGCCTTGTAAACAGTTCATCTTTAAACACAGAAGATGCTTCTGTTAACATTTTGACAACTGATCTAGTTCTTGAGATTTATTTTTCTTCCAGTAATCCAGGAAATAAGGTTTTGAATACGCTCAGTAATGTAAATTTCTCTCATTGGACTTCTCACTACACTAGAATTTAAGAAGCTCATCCACCTGGATGTGCAGTTAAATTACTGAATTGTTACCAGATAAGAACCTTGTTACATGGAAATCATGGGAGTTGTACTGTTTTATTTCAATAGGCTCAGAATTTGACTTCAATTGATAAGCTTCTCTTTTAAGTTTCTTACATATTGTATTACTTTTACCTTCAAATTAGAGCCTCATGCACACTTTCCTATGAACTAACCTGGGGAACATGGCAAGCAAGAACTGCCTTCATAGTACATTCCCTCTTTGCATGAATCTGCAGTCATGAGGTCCCAGAGGTTCCAATTCTTCATATGGTGAAAGAGTTAGGAGACAACCAAGTTCTGTAATAGTTTTCCACCCACACTCACCCTGCAGAATCTGGTCTGGCAACGTGATTAAAGAAATTGTCAATCAGGGATGCTCCTTGCCTCTGACATATCCCCTGGGAACCACATTATACTGCAGGAAATAACAGATGGGGGAGAATTTGGCTCTTAATTTTCTAGATGCACAGTCATAAAATATTTTTGAGTTGCTAACCAGTCAGTTTTGGTTACTAATAGATTTGAAAATTACAGAAAAGTCCCAATAATTGTTTCAGCTACCAGGCAAGTAGAAATTAAAAAAAAAATGTGGTGTTTAAGGTCAACTGGGGCCACAACTTACTAAAACAAGTGAAGAAAAAAAGTTGGATGAGAAGCAGCTACAGAATGTTAATCATGTCCTTTTTTCCTGAGACATGGATTTATTTCAAATGTATCTCTATTCTTATTTAAAAACATCTCTACTCATATTTTGAAAGTAAAACTGCTTTGCCTGACAGATACTATAATTAGGGAGCATATGAGATGTCTCTTTCTTATCATGATAAAAAGTAATTACATCTGACCATACATTAATCTTCTAACTAAAGGTAAAATGCTTCAGTTATCAGATGCAGTGTAGTTGTAGCTATGTCAGTCCCAGGATATTAGATACACAAGGTGGGTGAGGTAATATTTTGTATTGGACCAACTTCTGTTGGTGAAAGAGATTTCAAGATTTATATATTTGTGAGTTTTAGAATGTGCCATGGAAACATTAAGTAGTGTGTAATTGTTGTAATTTGGTCAGGTGTCTCAAAACCTAATCAGTCAGCATAGTACAAAGTGTGGATGATACATCTACAACGAGAAAAGAGTGATGCTATAGGAAGTGATGCTGGTGACTAAATAGGGTAATATCCTTTTCTCTGATCTGTTAAAAGCAGCGCCCAGCATGATGGCAAGGAGTGCTGTGCTTCTGAAGGCACTGCCTTTCAGATGAAATGTAAAATTGAAGTCTCTAATTGTGGTCATCAGAGACACTTCTATGAGTAGGGATACTAACCCAAATGTCACGATCGGATTCCAGCATGGGTTATTATATTAAAGTTACCAAAATTTTCCCATTAAAAACTGTAAGGTTGGTTTTTTGTTCAAAATCGTTTGTGTTGTTTTTACAGAACTAACATGTGAAAGCAAGGTTTGTGTGTCCTAAAGATTTTTCAATTTAATTAGACTATTTGTGCAACTTTTGTGTTTAACCAAAGCAGTGTGACTGAATTAGGTTACTCCATGATTAATCTGAATTTATGGGGGAGTGTAAAACAAAAATAGAAGTCCATTTCTTGATGCCTGGAGGGGAAAGAGAAAAATGTATCTTTTCATGGGTGGAGTGATTCCTATATCAAATTATCTGTAAAGTGGTTTGAGATAATTTGGATGACGGGCACTATTTCACATTTACAAATAGCTTTGTCATTTCTACTTTCTAAACTTTCTATAAAGTTTAAGCATTTAATAACCAGTATCAATCATCTCAGAGATCGTGTGGGAAAACCATTTAATGGTAGTCAAATATGACTTTGAAAAATCTAGTTCCCCAAGATGATGATTGTAATAATTCCTCTGTTACTCACTACAGAGAGAGAGAACGAATGTTTTGGTGACAATTCCAGGTTCTCAATTGCATTGTCTTGCATTTAATGTCACCATTGTATAAAGATTGTTATAATACTCAACTGAACTCTTTCCAGAATCCCATTCTCAATTTTGAGCTACCAATGAATTTAACAGACTGGTTTCCACGCCCCAGAATGAAAACTAAACGAGAAGAAATACGAAACATAATCCTGAAATTGCAGGAACAGCAGAACAAAGAAAAGAAAGGACAGAAGGATCTCCGTTCACCAGAAGGATCTTTGCAGGAAGGAACAGAACAATTTATCAACAGTAGCTCAGACTAAATATTACATCTGTTGCATGTTAGCTCTGCAGTCAAAAATATATTTTATCTTTTGTCTGCCCAGACTAAGGCATTGGAGTATTCTCTGCTCAAAAGTTATTTGGGAATGTTAATGCCTGTATAAATGTGTGTCATACATTCCCCAAAAGATACGTATTAAGTAAACGAGTTTGTACATATGTTAATGAGGCCAACTTTTTCAGCATTTGTAATTAATTTTTTTCACTTGTTAGGAAGCTTTTGTTATGTATTTCTGTTAATAGAACTTAAATAGCTACTTCTAAATATAAAGCAAATAAAGAAAATATTTATAGGATGAAATGGTTAACTTTTTCTTTTTCAGTAAAATTGTCATGTAACACATGGGGGATGATCTGGCAGCAAGATAATTAATTCATATTTTGACCTTTATATTTGTCCTTACAAGATTATTCTGCTTAATCTACAAACAATGACTATGTGTCAAAATGCACTGTGGCCCAAGAGAGGGTAATTCACATGCTCACATTAGTATCTAAATGTAAGCAATGTAATACTTAAATAGGAATGCTTCAGATTTGGGGTCATGAGAAGATATGCACTGCTATTTAAAAAAAGAAAAGAAAACAGTTGTTCTTTGATGAGATCACTACTCAAGCAGTATTATAACAGTTTCAAATAAAATGATCTTGAGTGATACTATTAAATCATATTTTGTGGATCCCAGTTGTTGTATAGTTGTATTTTGAAACTTCCCTCCCTATAAAATTGTATTTTGATAAGTGTACTTGGATAGCAGATTGCCCACGTTACATTTTCTGTGTTACAATTCTGAATGTCATATTCATACGTGCTTTATCTAAGTAATGGACATTTACAAAAGTATGATTACTATTTTTTGTAATGTCCACACCAAAAAAACCCAAAATATCAGTGTTCATTGCTTGCTTCTTTGTTTGGTCTTGATTCTAGGTAGCATCAAACTAAGCTGTTGGAAATAATTTATTTAATGGGATATTTTCACGGTGTAATATGATTGTAAGCGATATAAAAACACCTAGAAAGCCAGCATATCTTGGAGTACAGAACGAAGCCACTACCTTGCACAGCCCTTTAAATATTAAAAAGGTTTTGTTATGCAGATGAGAGAATAAGAACTGTTGTTGCAAGAGTCTTGAATAATTCAGTCTTTCCTTAACGTTAATTTGTATAGTGGGAGGGGGAAAGTACCCACTTCTTTTTTTAAAAAGAAAAAAAAAAATCTGCGGAAGTGGGGAAAAGAAAGGTCCCACCCCACACAGTGTTTTCTCCAGATTCTTTGCTTGGTGAGTGTGCTCTGCTGTCCCCTTCTCCTATTGTCAAAGAACCAGGGAATTCAGCTTCCAAGCCCTGTGGATCCACTGAGATCAGCTAGAGACACTGGACCATCCACATGCAAACTTGTGCTTCTACATCAGCTTTTGACACACTAGACCCTAACAGCATTGCCAAATAACTTGTCCTGCCAGGGCAATACTGCACAGATAAGTTGTCTCTGAGAAACCCTATTTGAAGGGTGGGTTTACCAAGGTACCATGACTGACAGCTTTGAGATGTTACCTTTTGCACAGATTGACCATGGGATTTGGGGGAGATTCTGTACATTTCCCCCCACCTCTTCTCTCCATGCATGAATCCTGGACCACACAGAGTCTTCAGAGGGGCCTGCAAGAGTGTGGATGCTACTGACATATATTAGGGAAATGTGTACACAGCTTTCCTTTTGCATACAAGTGTGGTTTAACCTCTCTTGTGCTAATATTAAATATGTAATACACACAACTCTAGTCATGTCCTGCATTCTTGCTGTTGTCTGGGAAAGCCTATGATAAAAACAGGGTCAGAAAGAAGACAGGAGCGATGGGAAGACAATAAACAGTGCAACTAACAATCTAGAGTAGTTGCTTTATACAAATGCAAGTAAAATCAAAGATATAAGAGGAAAATATTGAGATTCTGATATACTTGCAAATAGAAAACATTTTATTCCTTCTCAATCCAGTCTTCCTTCCAATTTTCCCCTAATGAAAGATTCTAATTATATATTATATATCATAATGTGATCAATATAGCACTGTTCCTTTTATAATAATTGTGGTACAGCTTTCAGGGTTACTGATAATTTAGAACTATTTCCATTCTCTTCTTAGGAATGGCCTAGAGCTTATTTTTCCCTCTTGGGATGCGAGGAATAAAAATGCTTGATTTATCATTCAATGTTAAAGTCTTGAGACCTTCAGTCATGCAGCAAACTAATACGTATGTTGAATATAGAAAAACATTTATTTTTTTAATAAAATTTGATAATATAAAAATACAGAATTAAGAATTTGACTTATTGAAAACATTTTGAATCAGATTATACAAATTTATGTATGTATGATGATTGTTTTTAGAGAATTACATGTTTTGATTGAGAGAATTCACTGATCATTTAGGACCACTTTTTTATTTTACAAAAGTTCATGCAAAAAATTGAATATTTAAATATCCATTAAGTGTGTGTAAGTGTATGTGTGTGTCATATAAACTCACCTCCCCAACATTTTAGGTGCATATTCATTTAAAACATGGTGATAAGATTTAGTAGTACAAATACTTTTGAAAAGTAGCATGACTCGGTTATTCAGTGAAAGCTATCAGGTACCTGACTAATTAGATGTAACTGTTGTATTGGCTTTCATGTTGGATAGAATAACAGTTAAGAATTCTTATAAGAGTTTTAGATTACTTTGCATAAAAAATTCATGTCTCTATGGTAAACATTTGGTGGCTAATGTTAGAAGTAGAGGGATGACATTTAAGTAGTCCTTTATGACATTAGTTTTCTTAAGTAACTACATGGATGTGCACACGTCTGTGCATGTACATGCTCGCACATCTTAAAATCACCAAAAACTGGCAAAAGAATATTTTGTTAATCTACCACAGGGAAAAATGACCACACTAGTCTCCTGATTTGGGAACTTACTTCAAAGGATTCAGTGAAGAAATTATTTTTTTTTAAAAAAAAAATCCCCATAAACAAAGAGGAAAATACACTGTATATATGCTGTATATTACAGCACGAAGGAAGAACAATGTGTCCTTGCATGTTGAGATCATGAAGCTTTTTCCCCTCTTTCACGATTATCAACAAATAAACAAACTTTTTCTATTGAACAACCTCAGCTTCCTGAGGTTACAAATACATCATATTGAGCACACAGTCGTCTTATTTTCAGCATGTGTTCATATTCTATAACAAGCTTAGTTCTGTATTGTCTTTGGCTAACATGTCAAAGCACTAAGCATCATATAATGAAATTTTCATATCAAGATGCTTATACTTTACAGTCCCACACACCCCATTTGCTGTTTAAGAGCCAAGATTAAGAGGTGCTGAGCACCTTTAACTTCTGAAGTGCTGGTACAGGGACCACCTGCTTTTAGGCATGAAACTTGCCATCACTTTTAAAATGCGTTGGAGTTGCTTTGTTGTGCAGAATTCCAGGAAGGCCTATAAACATCTCTGCCTGCACAGTGTGCTTGGATGCACTAGGAGACGTTGCTGAGTGCAGTAGTTTACTGGAGTTCACATACACTTTTCTGTCTCTGCAAACAGTGATGGAGCAAGTAATGGTGGCTCTCTCAGAACATAACCGATGTGGTCAAGATGACAATAACCTAGGCATCTTTCATGCCAAATCCCCATCTCTCAGCAGCATTGGGCCTGCTTGCTGATATGATGAAAGATGTGTTCTGGCTCTTAGGACCCAAAAGAGTGCAGTTGTACTCTTGAGAATGACTGTGGAGTTTGTTTTGGGTCTCTCGGACTCAGCCAGTTGATCCAATGTAATAACAAATACTAGCTGCCAGCCCCACATCCTGAGTTCCAGCTGTCAAGCTGTTTCCTTTATTGGCTAAGATCCTGTCACGGAGGTCACAGATTCCATGATTTTCAGAGACGTCTGCAAGTTCAAGCTCCAGCCCTGGGTGGCAGGGCCTTGGGAAGGAGTGCGACCTCCACTGCGTGGCTCACCTGTGGGTCACCCAGCCATTGGGTCAGAGTCAATGCCTACCTTGTAATATTGTTAAATTGTTACACATTTTTTCTTGCTGTGACCATATAATCTGACTATACATTTTTACCAGGACTGTTCTGTGAATTTGGCCTAATTTTACCATGACAAAATCATAACCGTAATCATTGGTAATAAAACGTTGTCAGGAGATAATCCTCTTTCTGCATTTGAGTAATTATAAACTCATTAGTCTTGAGGTACTTAACAATAATTTCATTGTTATATCTTTAAAGGATGAGAAAGTATTTTCCTTTCATAAATGTTTATATCAATAAAAAAGCAGAAAGAATAAAGTCTAGTAAAATAATAAACCACTGAAATATTTAGAGATGCAAGAAAAGGAGACTGGTCTGGTTTTGAGCATCTCTTCCTCTCCCCTCCCTGCTCCAAGTTCTTACTTTGCTCTCTTGAGTTTAGTTGTTTCTTTGAACCTTTGGGGAAATGGCATTTGAAAACAGAAAATAGTATTTGTATATTTATTTGAAATAGTTGAACACGGGATGAGAAGAAACTATTCATATTTGCATTAACGTAGGATTTAAAAATTGGCCAGATGCACTTTTACTGGTAAATGACCTCTTTTTATTGAAATGTTCTAAATTTACCGTGTCTCCCATCAATATGCTATATTTGTCCATTGCAGAGCTGCAGCACATCTCATGGAAATGTCTGGGGTTTTTTTTTTCATACAATAGAATTCTTATTTTAGTACTTGTGTTTATAAACTCCAGTCTACATGGTGGACCAGATCGTCTTCTGGTGTAATTTAAATCAATAGTGCCTCAGTGGTTTGTGTCAGCTAAAGATTTGGTGCCACATATCCTAAAGCAATGCAGTATTAAGGAAAATCCACTGTAAGAATTTTTGTAAGCTTAAATTGTCTTGTGAGATTAAAACAAGATGCATTTCAGCTGTGGTTTAACCTACTGTAATGTATATATTTATACCATGCCAGGGTAATCTTAAGCATTTTTACAACTGTACTAATTAGGCTGTTTAATATTTACAGTGTATAGGTCTTTTGAAAAACATCCTACTATGCCCTGAATATAACAAATGTTTGAATAAAGTTATGTCAGACTGAAAATCTATTCCTAATTTAGAGCTCAAAATAAAATAGATTGTATGCTTCCACTCCCTTGGTGTAGACATAAAATATGGTAGCCTAGATGAGTATCAAAATATTGGGCAGTTCACATCTGATAGAGAAGAAGCAAAACCTAATCAGAGCACCAAGAATATGATTATGATTTGAGTGGGAGTTTAAAATTGCCACTATAAGTCTGATATTAAATGCCACTAGTAAGTTGAAAAAAAAGCAGCACAATTTTATCTTTGCTCATTTTCTCATCGTGTTGCTTTATTCTGTGTAAATGGTATACAGCAATACCCCAGATAGCACCAAGTAAATGAAGTAGGCCAATGTAAAAGGAGCATTCTCAGATCCTTACATCATTTAATTGCACTTCTGGTGGGAAATTAATCTAAATATAGTCCTGTGGTGCACAGGAATGTAAATAAACAGATAAATATGCTTCTGACTTAAAACATTTATTTTGTTCTGAAAGTTAAAGTGCCTGTTTTGTGAACCATGCTCAATCAATACTGTACTATAATCTTTCTGAGTTAGTGGGGGCAATAAAAGGCTGTGAGAAGATATACAAAAGCTTCATCCCATCTGAGTGACCCTAGGAAAGTGCCAGGCTGTACTACTGTATCCGAAAAGCCACATTAAAAGGATGTTCAGGTTGCAAAGTCAAGAAGTCATAAATTAGGAAATGCCTGATTTAAGATGGTCTCTGCACAACATAGATAAAATGCTCATTGAATGAGCAGCTATTCAATATTTCATTTTAAGCCCATCTTGAACCTTCAATGTCTCAACAAATTCATCCATTGTTTCACATTTAGACTGGTGACTTTGGGCTCTCTAATTTCCTCATTAGACCCTTAAGACTGATTCACAGGTCTTGACCTTGGAGCTGCCTTTTTTCACATACACATTCATCCAGATCAGAGAAAATACCTAAGATTCCTAGTAGGAACATCTCACTATTAACACAGGTTCCTTTGTCTTTCGACAGCACTAACGGTTTTCACCAAGTGCTTTGCAGTCATGGCAGGTCATCTAAGAAAAGAGAGGGTCCAGGTTTAGCCATATCACAATGACTGCCTCATCGAAGAAAGCAGATGACCAACTTGCTTCAAGTGACCTTAAAACTTTTCACCACAGTGGGCGTAAAAGTCAACAGAGGAAAATCCACAGTGATTCTGACTCAAAGCATAGAGTTCCTAAGATTAGATTCCAGCTCAGTGAGAGTTTGTCTTTCACAAGAAAGATTCCAGACTACAGTGAACCTCATCAACCAACTTTAAGTTCTCTCAAAGACATTAGTGACAGCATGCCTCGGATGACATGGCCTCAAGCATCAAGGGCTACCCAGCATACTGTGAAAACTGAGATAAGATGCTGGATCAATAATCATGACAGCCATGGCACAAGACGGGCTGCTCTGACATTCATGTCTCACAAATGGCTTAATACAGCCCCTAATCACTTTGCCTCCTGTGACCAACATAGTCTGCAGAACAATGGTTAGATCCAACATCTGGACCGCCCAGCAATCTCACTTCTAACAGACTGGATGATGGTGGCTGGCTGACATCAAGAGAAAAACGGTGTTCAGCTGAAGTTCAGAACATTCTACTCCAAAGCAGAAAAGCCTTTACTAGACTGACTTACAAAGTAAGTGGAATATCTGGGCAGTTCAGCACAAGCTGTTTCCCATGACAACACACACTTCAACAATGCTGGATTATTTACTAGTCTTGAAACAATCTGGATTTTCTGTTAGTTCCATATGAGTCCATCTAGCAGCAATGTCTTCACATCACCTCCTGTTCAAGGCCACATACTATTTTCTCCCCCTGGACTATAATATTCACAGGGTGGAACCCTAATCCCTCTGAATGAACACTGCCTTTTGAGGAGCCATTACCTTAGTTTAAAGGGCAGGAGAAATTCAGGCCCCCTTTATGCATTGTTTTATAAGGATTACTCTCAGGCCTCATCCCAAATTCCTGCCCAAGGTTTTTTCTACACCTCTCTGTGGACCAACTGATTCATCTCTCCCAGTTTTCTTTCCAAAGAATATCTGAACACCCAGAGGATGCTGAACTTCACACACATGATGTAGAAAGGGCATTTTCATATTACCTTACCAGGACAAAACTATTCAGGAACACACGGAGCCTGTTCATGGCCTTTGGTAATAGGATATTGCCTGACCCTTAATCCTAACAAAAATTATCAAAATGGGTTCTGAGTAAGGCTAAGGTTTTGCAGAGATATTTTTAATAAAAGTCACGGACAGGTCACAGGCAATAAACAAAAATTCACAGGAGACCATGATGGGTCCTGGACTTTCACTAAAACTATTCCTGACAAAATGGGGAGGTGGGTTAAACTGCTGCTGGAGCTCTGGGTCCTCTGCCCTTTCAGTGAGTGAGAATCTAGGGTCCCCCCCACACAATGGTTGAGCAGCTCTGGGAGGATCCTGCCGCTCATGACAGCAGGGGGTTCCTTGCCACCTGCAGTGAGTGGAAGCTCTGGGGTCCACCACTGCCTGAGAGGAATGGACTGCTGTGGGATCCCTTTGCCCCTTATGGGGGTCTCCGTGCCACCCATCATGTCTCAACTTTCCTTCTCCACTTTAAAGTCCTACTCCCTGGAGATTCTGTATTGGCAAAGGAACTGAGGGACAGTTAAACCCATTCTTCTCTTTATGCCCTCAGGTGGGGGGATAGGAGGACATCTAAGATACAGGTGCAGCCCCAACATACAATGCTGGCCGAAAGAATTAGATCTTGTCTGCATGTAGTGTATGCATATCAAGAGTGAAATCCATGTGGACAAGACAGCTTGAAGAGCCACTATTATAGCTAGGTAAATAATCTTTTTTTTTTTCTTTTTTTTTAACTTTTGTGCTGCTGTAATCTCATCCCCAATGGATCTCATCTTTTGGGACTATGGAGTGAATGTGACCCTACAAAAAGCAATGGTCTTGAAAAGGACTGAGATTAGCAGGTCGGGAGTGGGGGTGGGGGTTAAAGAAATTATTGAAGCAAGTCTATATTTTGTCTCTTCTTCTCCTCTTGATTTGTTTAACATTATTTTGTGTTCATTTCTTTGATACTAGAATTGAGAATTATGGTTTTTTAAAATACTTGCAGCTGTAGATAGAAAGAAAAGAAATGTTCTTTAGGCACTGTGAATCAAAGAAACTAGGCCAGCAGAACTGCCTTCAATCAAAATGTAGAACTGCAAACAGCCAAGGGATGCCATCGCTATAGGTGCAAATTCAGAATAATCAATCCCTCATTAACTTACATACATTTTATTACTAAAAAGGGGAAACTATGTTCATTACTGAAATCACTCATTAAAAAGAAATTAGACCATATTCACATAGTAATTGGTGCCTTAGATACAAAATCTGACCAACTTGTAACTTAAACAAACAACTTGGAATACAGGACGGATGTGGAGAAGAGGATGACGCAGTTAGAGGTATTCAAAAATTGGCAATAGCTGTGTGACTACATATAATGTTTAACCCAAAGTCCACTGAAAAGAATTAAACCTTTAATGAAGCAGTGTAAAAAAATTAGAGGACAAAGTATTTGCATGAAATATTAGACTTGTTTGGGAAGGTTTTTAGATCTTATTAGCTTCCTATTTCACCAGCCGGTAAAGATTTTAATCTAAAAAAAGTAAGATAGTGAATAAAAGTGTTGAAGCTGGAAGGACACCATCTGCAAGGTATCAGAATAAGGTAGTCAAGCATTTTTATTGGAGTGAAGAATCTTTGTTGTTCTGATACAAGCATTCTGGGTGCTAACGTAAATATTACTTCCGCCGAGCTAGCCATTAAACTACATCTATTTCTGGTAAGTATTCATTTCCTGAAATCCCTTTAAAGCAAAAATGGGTCTTGCCAACCCCCCATCTGGTCACGTCACTACCTTCCATTGTTTGGAGACGTCTCTAGACTCAAGTTCTGTAGCTTCATTTAATCTCTTCTGTTAACTATGTTTGAAATGCTTCTTGCCATTGCCTCCATGGCATGGCCAGAAAAGAAAGTAAGAGTTTAAAAGAATTATATTGTCTTTTTCCTGATTTTTTTTCTTTGAATGTGAATCAAAATCCTTCCACCCACATTTCAGCTTGTGTTTAACTCAACCTATCACAAAATGTCACTAACTGTTTAATAGGGCAGTATCAATTATCTGAGTTGTTCCTTGCACGATTCACTTAAAGAAAACTATTTGTATTTATATTCCAAACTGTGTTTCTTTGTAAATCATTGACACTAATAATTCTACAACAAACCAAATAAATATTTTTATATAAATTTTTTATATAAATTTTTTAATAAAATAGCCAATAAAATAAATTTGATGCCCTAGTCCCCAATGTCAAATATTAGTGATCCATTATATAATCTAAAAAATCATTTGTTCCATAACAGAACATTAACTTCAGTTTACTGATTGGAATAATATAGTGTGTTCACACTTACGGGTGTTGTTTTTTTTTATTAGCAGTCTGAGAACGTTTAGCTTACACAAACATTTCTATAGATATTTCCTTGTAGCAATGGTGGTAACTGCAAACTATTCCTCTCTGTTTCAGGACCATTTATCCTAAAGTTCTAAAGTATAACTACTATCATTTTTTCACTTTCCTTAATTTTATGGGAAAAGAAAACCTCTCCAAGGGAGAACGGAAGTGAGTGATTTGTATACATGAAATACATTTTGTTGAATGATTTCCTGGCATTATATATCTTGTTTCTGCTATGACAGAGTTTAACTATTCAGCACATTTTATATTTAACTCAGTTTTCCTTTCACACATACACAGTTTTCCTCCCCTAGATAATAATTACCCATATCTGCGTATGTTTTGCAAATGGAAAACAACATTAGGCACTTATAGAAGGTACAAATATTGTCCCAAAGGGTAATGCTTTAAATGAGAAGTGCCACTCCAATGCTCTAGATAGAAACATAAAAATATTGTAATTTACCCAAACCCTTAATTTTTAAATGATGCCAAATAAAGTTGTACATAATAATTCAAATGTTTTAAAAACAGGTATAGGCCAAACATAAAAAGTTGTATTTGACACACAAGTGTTCTGCAGTATTAATAACTGTCTTATTTCACATTCTTCCTAACTCTACTCCATACCTATAGTGGAATATTGCAAAGGATGGGATACATTCTAATAGTCCACTCCCACTCTCATTGGCAAAACAGCCAGAGTCACAAACTGCCATTGGGGAGAGCAGTCTTCTATTCCTCCCCTTAATCTGTGCTGTGTTGACCCACTCTAAGTAAATTATAAACTGGCACTTACAAAATACCTGATTCTTCCACCCTAAGGTTGAGTGAAATAATTATTTGCATTGTGGTATCATCTAAAGGCCCTCATTGTTCAACGTATAAATAAAACATTGTCCCTGCCTATATCACTCATAATTTCAGATTAAGAACAGATGTAACAAGATTAAACTGACATATAAAGGTGGATTTGGGAAAAGGTAACAGCAAAAATGATTAGATTAACATAAATTAGAAGTCTAATTGATAATAGCAGTCACAAGTGGCAACCAGCCTATTCTACTGTATTAGCAATTACTCGCGTAAATTTTCATTGAGATCAAATAAATAAATAAAGGTGCAGTGACACTTGAAGGAGCAATGAAATTTGAAAAGAGGTACTGTATGTTTTGAGGAGTGTGCATACTTGTAACTTTGCCATCAAGTGAAAAGTTGCGAAACCTGAAAGTCATCTAGAATTGAATCATTTCTGGGTGTCTCTCCTCTTCTAGACATGCCATGAAATGGAACGGCCCCTGCTGCCATTTATTGCTAACATACTTTCAGTGGAGGTATGCAGAACCTCACTTCTTGCCACTTGGGTCTTTTTTAGTGTATGCACAATGTGCCTCAGGTGGCACATGAATTTGTTCTGCTGGTTGAATCATTAGTCTCTCTGGCCCAGGCCAGCTACTGACAGGGAGTGTGATCCATGCTCCCCATCACTTGGGTCAAACAGAAACAATTCAAACTCTGCAATTATGGCAGAATGGGCACGTCAGCTATGTAGCTGCTGACTGAAACTGGCACTTTACATGCACATGTGGTGATTGAGAGAACAAAACCAACTTGTTCAGAACTTGTTTTATTGACGCAGAGAATGTTAGTCAGGACACAGGATTTAGCTCCAGCTGCACTCCACCCATGTTGTATGAATAAGCACCCACTTTTAATCATACACAACACATGTTCATTTTGTATTGTCCATAAAGTGTCCAGTACAGTGTTGGTCCTATATAAATAAATAACAATATATTACTTATTTTGGAAAAATCCTGGTGAAGGAAAGGAGGTTCCTTTAAGTACTCCTAGGATAGACACTAGCAATGGGCATGGCCAAATATCAGTTCTTAAGGGTAAAATACAGGTACAGGACAATTTGCAATTATTTATTTGTGTATGATAATACCCACAATGTTCTGGGAGCTTTTCAGACATTCAGGACAGAATGGTTCTAATCTGCCAAGTCTAAGGACAGAAAAATATAGAGGTTAGTAGAAAGAGAATAGCAGATTTTTAAAAACTACTTAATTAGATACACTCTAGCAGTATAACAGAAGTAGGATTTTGAGGGACTTAGGGAGTACAATGTACAGATTTGAAGCATAAGATGAGGCTGGTCATATTATTCATGAGCAATGTGTAGAAGAGGGCATGGACGAGATTGTGGGAGAAGCTGATGAATGAGTGACAAAGTTGAGAAGGTTGGAATGGAGGGCAAGAAAGCAATGCGAAACTCAATTAGGGAGGGGCAGAATTATATAGGTCTTTCAAGGTGGAGAAAAGAAGTTTAAATCTGATACAATAACATAGGGAGAGACATTCAAAAAGAGGAGTGACAGGATCACATGGGCAGATGAGGAAAATTATTTTAATGGTTACATCTGTGAAGTGGGTCAGTGTGTGTTTCAGGGATTTCAGAAAACAGGATGTTTTAGGAGTCAAGGCAGAATATATCGAGGGCCTAAATAAGAGCTTTTGGCTGGGAAGGGAAAGAAAAGGCTAGCTTTTAGAGATATTGAGGAAGAAGTAGCATTTCTATCCCCTCTTATGTATGGAAACTAGGAAAACAAATCTTTCACATTAAAGGAACACAGCCAAGTAGTTTGTTTTCTTTTTAAAAACTAATAATTAATTTTCAGAGTCAATAGAATCTTAACCTTTTTAAAGAAATACTGAAACTGAAATATTTTCAGTCTAAATGTTGCAACCCTGTACTAGTGTGTCACAACTTGGAAGTGAAATTGAGGTGAAATTGACGGCCAAGTGAAGTGTGTGGTAAATTTCAATTACCAAGCTGAGCAAAAAGCATATAGTAAACAAAGTAATAAATAGTCAAAAGAAAAACATGTCTTTTAATTGTTCAATTTAAAAAATTTAAATTACTGTTTGTATTACAGTAGTGTCTAGAGACTCCAGCTGAGATCAGAGCCCTATTGTGTTAGGCATTGTACAAACACTACACAACAAAGTTGTCTACACAACAAAGTTGAACTGCTTTAGCTGTAGCCTACATTGGTATAGTCAGCGTGGCATAATATCCCTAATGTGGATGCAGTTATATTGGTAAATACGTGTTCATACAAGTATGGCTTATTTTCACTCCGGCATGGGAATAAACCATACTTCTATAAACACATTTTTACCAGTATAACTGCGTCCACACTAGGGGAGTTGTACCAATTAATGGCATTGATTTAAAAAAAAAAAACAAAAACACATCCACAAATTGACATACTTATACCAGTACAAAAACTGTGTGTAGACAAGATCTAAGAGACAGTTCCTGCTATGAAGAATTTACAAAGGTTAACAGTAATAAAGCTCTCTTATTCCAGAATAAGTATATCCACACACACATGCCGTGATTCAGCAATAACTATTGCAATTAGAATTCCCACATTACCTCAATCCAAATTAACTTTCAAGTGTAGAAAAACCCTAACTCCTGCAAATGAAAGTTTGTAATCCTTTGTACCATGGATACTGAATTAAATGACACTACCCACAGTGTGTAAATTTTGAGGGCTCAAGGGCCTAAATAGATAAAAGAGAGAGACAAGGTTGGTGAGGTCATATCTTTTGTCTCTAATATCCTGGGACCAATCGCACAACACTACTGCATATAGGATAAAATAGAGACAGAGATCTTATTTTCACTAGGAAGAAGGTTGCCACTTCTCACCTAATATGGTAAAATCTTGGTGCATGTCTACAATGCAATTGAAGCTGTGATTGTCGCTTGTGTAGATGTACTCAAACTGGCTCTAATCTAGCTAGCCTGAATAGGGATAGCAGTGAAGTCCTATCAGCCTGGGCTTCAGCGTGAGCAGTGCAAGCCTCTGCAGGACCCTGAGTACTTACTGGTGTAGCCAGTCCAGGTCAATACCTATAGTGCCCTACCTTCGCGGCAGAGCCAGCTAGAGTCAAGCTGTCTTGGGTATGTCTACACCAGATGTAATCACACCTCCCAGGGCAATGTAAACGTGCTGTTTGCAACCGGCTTTTGCCTGCCGTTTCCACTCCCGTAGCAGGTAACCAGCGATCACTACAGCAGCAGGATGTGAGCACTTAGCTGGGGGGAGGTAACTCCTCTCCCCCTCCCCCCCCCACTCCCTGGCCCGACACCCCGGTCACAAAGCAAGGCAGTGCCCGAGCCAGGGCTAAAGGCGGGGGGGAGGGTCATTTCCCCCCTGACAGGCCAGGCTGGAGCAGGGCCCAGGGGTTGCAGGGAACCAGGCCGGTGCCTGGAGCGCCCGGACACAGCCCGTCTCCAGCCCGTTTCAGTGTCGCGGGGGCAACCGGCGCCGAGGGCTGGGCCCCGTCGGCGCCCCAAGGGCCGGGGCCACCAAGCCGGGTTCCCGGCAGTGGGGAGGGGGCGGGGGGCGCGATGAGCCGCAGACCGGCCGCTCCCGGGGCGGCTGGAGGGGGGCCCGTGACGGGCGCTCTGGGCCGGGCCGCGCCTCCCCCTCCGCAGCGCTGACGTCGGCGGCGCCTCCCTGGACTCGGCTCCGGGGCGGGGCTGCAGCAGCGCAGGGGCCGCGGCGGCATCAGCTGGGGACGGGACAGAGCGCGGCGGCGGCGGCGGCTGCAGGTAACCGGGGCAGCGCGGCCGGCCGGGGCCAGGCGAGCTCCGCGCCAGGGCCTCGGTTCACCCCCCTCCCCCCGCGGCTCTTCTGTCCGCTCAGGCGTCCCCGCCCCTGGGGTCCAGCTCCCGCGGGCCGCCCCGGGGTCTCTCCTGCCCCCTCCTCCCGTGCCCGGCTGGCAGGGCCGCTCCGCTGACTGCGGGGTGGTCGCAGCGGGAGCCCCGCCGCCGGGGGGGAGCTGGGGGCGCCGGGCGCGCGCGCACCTGTCGGGGCACAGGCCGGGGGCTGAACACGGGTCGTGCCGGGACCGGCCCCGGGGGAAGCGTCGGCCGGAGCCCGGCGCTCGCGGCGCGCCGGGCTGGGCAGGGAGCGAGAGGTGCTGGGAACTTGCCGGGGGAAGCTGCTGCTGCTGCTGCTTCGAAAACTTTCCAGCCCAGTTGATGTGTCCCCGTGTCCAGAGCGTTCCCCGCCGGGTGCAAGTGTCTTACCCCGAGCGATTCTCGAAACCCCCCGTTATACCCAAACTAGAGGAAATGCCCCTCTGGAGAGGTTTAAAAATGGGAAGGTTAAAGAGGAGAGGAGCTTATTCTCTCTTGCATTTTCCTTGAGTGCAGTAGCTCTCACCTCACACACCTTTCTTTAAATAAACATACAGCCTGCCAGTTCATTGGGAAGGAGAAATAGAAGGGCACGACTAGAACATGAGTCCCAAGTATTCATCACAGATATATCCGGTGCCCCTACACAGGAGTTAAAGAGTCATGGTCTCATGCTGGTGCCTGTAAATTATGTATTTGAAGATTTAGACAATTGAAAGGGAGAGCTCAGAGATTGGTCTGGAAGAAGGTACACCTGGCAGGGTGATACTTTTTCTTACAGTGAGAACTTTCTTATTGTGCATACGAACAGATAACTTTCTTGTGAATACATTTTTGTGAATACATTTTTTGTACTCTGTGAAAATGTCAGTTTAATCATCTCACTCATTCTTTCTTGTGGTGTTTCACAGCAATTTTATTCTGTAACAGAGAACTGCTGCTAAAGTAAATGCTAAAATTACATTGGGTTTCAGTTGGACTATTGTAGTTTCCATTTCAAAAGACTAAATCTTTCTGTGTGAGTACAGCTATACAAAGTAAAGATTCCTCATGTGGACAAAGCGAGGTTTTGTATCAACTGGTGTAAGGACATATAATCAGGACTGCAAAAAGCATGCTTTCTGTTGAAGCTCTTTGCCCTTTTGCAGGTTTGATTTCTTTATGCTCATCACTTGCTCAAAAACGATTTACAGAGCTTAGAAGTCAGCTTTTTGGTAGTGTATCTCCACATTTAATTTTCAAGAAGAACAGAGTTTAATAAAAATGTTCTTTCACTGCCCAGTTAATCAACCATTACTTGGAATACAATGTACAATGTATCCTGTGTACTGTAGAAGCTTACACATACTTGATTGATGGATTCTTAACTAGCAACTCCTAATACTACCAGATACCTTTAAAAACTTGAAATGGCTAAATTAATAGACTAGATGAAAGGATGTTTGTTACTTAGGTAACTGCTGTTGGTAGACTGTATCAACCCACACTGCTTTTGTCAAAGGTGAGAGTAAGTGTACGCCATCATTTAAAATAAGGTCTTAGTTTACTCATGCAGGGAAAGAACTTTCTGTGGAATGAGCTAATTTCTGACAATTCAGTTGAATTTATTAGGCCATAAAATAGCTTGTGAACTTGTTCTGCAGTGATCAGAGTACAAAGGTTGAGAACTGAGTCAAGTTTTCCTTTACTGCAAAAATTAACAGAGTGTAAAGAGAAACTCTCGGGTTAAATTCTATCTGTTATTTAGTTTTCCGGAAGAAAATAAGGTTGGTAAAACCTAAGAACTATAAGAATGTTTTGATAATTTTCTTTAAAGCTTCTACTGGATTTTTTAAAGAACAGTTTTGTTTCTCTAGTGTTTGATGTTCAAACACTGCAGAACTTTGCCTATTCATAAGATCCAGAAAGAGACTGTAAACAAAATGAATTTAATTTAATTTTACTGTCCAGGTTGATATTTTTATTTTGCATTTATTCTCTCAGATGGTAAAATGTAAAATCTTTCATAATCTAAAATGTGTGTTTTAACATGGTAAAATAAGCTTTAATGTGAGTGTATCCTTTGGCTACAGTGCTGCAGTTGTGCCTCAGTAGTCTGTAGTATAGACAGTTGCTGTGTTGATGGAAGAGGGTTTGCCAGGGATGTAGTTAATCTGCCTTTCTGAGGAGTGGTAGCTAGGTTGATGGAAGAATTCTTCTGTTGACCTACTTGTGTTTACACTAGGGGTTAGTTTGATGGAACTGCGACACTCAGGGTTCAACATCTTTCACAACCCTGAATGGCATAGCTAGGTTGATGTCGCTTGTAAGTATAGACCAGACTTTAGTAAATGTACAGTTGCTGCTTCATTATGAAATTTGTTACAAAATTGCAAAGTGAGGAGGAAGACCTCAGCAAAAATGAAAGAATGAAGACAATGGTAAGTGGGTTGGTAAACTTGTGTCAAAATTCAAGTGTGAAGCTATCTATGTGATTGTCATGGATTAAAGCCATAGGATTGAGTCAGAAGGCTATTTTAGACCTGTGTGGACTTGCATGTCTAATACATCATCGTGTCCCTTATAGTAACACCTCCAGTAGGTCCAGAGAGAGCCACTTCACTCCTTAAAATAAATATAATTTTTATGTTAAACTACCATCATTTTCATTGTTTTGTAGTGATATGATTTTACATTTTAAAAATTTGGATAGTAAGAGAAATAATAATTGAGGCAAACTCTTTTAACACATACTCAACTACAAAGTGCTGTGTTTCAGGGCCGGATTAACCTTTTGTGGGCCTGGCGCCAAACGTATTTGTGAGCCCCCATGGAGGCAGTGGAGTATGCCATGATTACAGTCCCCAGAGCAAGGGGTCAGCCAGGGGCAATGAGGCCTGGCATGGCAAGAGTGGCCTTGCTCCGCCCAGTGTGAGGGCACTATTTACAAACCAGTAGTTGCCAGATGCACAATGGCCTGGCTGGCCCTGTGCCTCCAGTGTGTCCCTTCCCCTTGGGGGGCAGGCCAATGCCACACCACACTGCAGCCTCACCCAAAACCCCGTAGGTGTGACTCCATGGGTGTTCCAGGGCTGGAGTGTCCCCAGAAAAAAATAGTATGTGCTGTGCACCCACTGATGGCTCCGCTGATCAGCTGTTCAGCAGTGGGCAGGAGGTGCTGATTGGGGTGGGAAGGAGCAGGGGTAGGAAGAGGTGGAGCGAGGGAAGGGGTGCTCAGAAGAGGTTGCAGAAAGGGGCAGGAAGAGGTGTGGTGGTGGGGCCTGGGAGGAAAGGGTGGAGTGGGGGCGGGGCCTGGGGCAGAGCATCCACAAGGATATTGGAAAGTCAGCAACTCTGCAGCACCCCTTCCCCTCAATTCCTTATGGCCAGAGCCCGCTGACAAATGCAGTGCCCCACAAAACCCTGCAGACTGAGTGGAGCAAGTGGTGGGCAGGGGCAGAGCTGGTGGGGTCTCAGGGCGCAGTGCAAGTGGAGCAGGCTGGGGTCCCTTCTGAATATAGGCTTGGTTCTATTGTAAACCCAGTAATGGTTCACAGGCCCCTCTCCTGCGTTGTGTAACACTTGGGTGGACTGGTGCATCCCCATGCTATGTAATGTGTCATCGGCACTGTAAGTGATTTTAAGCCAGCAAAGACCTGGAAGGTCAGAGATAAGACCGAGATGCTTACTCATCATGTTTTCACTATGTGCTGCAGTGTGTATTGTATGAGTTATTGCCTATGAAGAGCTTCTCTCTTTCATCAACAGAAGTTGGTCATTTAAAGATATTACCTCATTCACCTAGTCCCTTTAACTTCACTATACTGATAGTAGAGAATAGTATAGGGATATAATGAACATGTTGAATAGAATTGCTATTGAATTAAAGGTCTGTTGAAGAAGTTGAATGTGCCTGTGTTATGTGGAAAACTAAAATAAGCTGGCATGATGGACAGTCTTCTCTGGTTATCAAGGTTTCTTAAATTCCTAAATTTTTAATATGAAGATGAAGCTATGCATTCTTGGGCTTTTTCATTTTCAGTAGAATTATTTATAATATTTAACTATTAATGATTATAAACCTACATGTAATTTTTATGCAGTTTACTTGATGTACATATTGTCCATCTAGTGTAACAAAACTCTCAGCATACTGATAGAAATAATTGATTTAGACCAAATGACTGAGTTTTCTTGTTAGGAGCAGAAAAGGCAAGAACAGTAGGTGTGTTTGTTTCAGGGCCCAATCCAGAATTATTCAAATGAATAGAAAAATTCCTATTGACTTAAGTTGGAGTGGGATTGAACCCTTAAACCGTAATTTGCGAAATAGCATCTGTGCTTACCTGTACAGTTTTATTTAATATTGAATGGAAAGAAAACCTTTGTGCTGTCTGTCATTTTCTAGAACATTTCACAAATGATCTTGCTGAACCTATTTTGCAAAGATGAAGTTAAATGAACAGTTGAGTTTTGTTAAAGACATAGTTTTATCTGATAGTGGATTGTTATTTAGTTCGCTATAGTAGGCGTCTTTTTTTTTTTTTTTTTTTTTTTTTTTATTTGACTAGGTCAGGGGTCTGCAAACTTTTTCCCCCGTGACCCCTTTCCGCGGAGGGAGAAGTCTGGTGGCCCCCGGGGCGGGTATGTCTTCTGAAATGCCGCCGCAAAAAACTGGAAGCTGGTGGTGGCGGCGGCATTTTGGCAGGACTAAAATAGCCCGCCCGGGAGTTCGGTGGTCTCCCAGGTGGGCTTAGCGGCAGTGTCGGGGGCTCGCACACCCCCTGGGGTGGTCTCGCGCACCCCAGTTTGATGACCACTGGACTAGATCTAGTTAATTGGTTGAAATCCAGAAAATGTGTCTAAGTGAAATTCATATGTTGAAACAGACACCCAATAGCACTAAAGCAATAAATCTGGCAGGTACACAAATCTTGCTTATACCAGGTAGGGAGGCGGTTGCTTGATTAAGTGGCAACAGCTTTTTGAAGGGAAACTAAGCTACCTACTTTTATAGATGGCCTGGAGCTTGGTCTACCCTCGAAAATTTTAATGCTCACAGGTTAAATCAAGTACTGTACTTAGAAAGCATGGGTGAGCACAGTCTTATGAGCATTATAAGTATTGTTTATATTTACGTTATCTCTGAGCAAATCCTGTTCTTGACTGATCATTCAGAGCTCAGTCTTGCTCATCTGTCAGCTGCTCTGACTCTGCTCTGCTCTCAGGGCATAGAGCTATTGAGGAAGCGTTTTTGTAGACCCACATCTATGGCCAACCCCCAGGATCCTGGCTAGTGTGAGTGCGGTCGAGTAGCCATTTTTAACAAGAGATTGCATATTTGTGAGCAGCAACTTCAGCCACTTTATTCTTTAAATTTACATGGAAATTTCAAACCATACTCAAAGCATTCAGATGACAGGGTACAAGAATTAAAAATATTAACAGATATTTTAGTGATTGTAACACACTTTGTTTAGATGTCTTTATGTGAATAAGGAATTTAATAAGATACATGCATGCTTAGCTTTGAGTCATTAAAAGTTACAATTTTTTCCCCTAATAATGTTTGCTGATCACTTTAAGCCTAACACTTCTGTATCCATGCAGGTCGGTTTAGTTACTGGAAGGTGTTCAGAGACTTGAGTGATCGTCTAGCATTTGTCCATTTCTGCTGCAGTGCTAATAGTCCCACAGGGCATGTCTCACAGGACAATGATGTTGTTACATATTCTGTTTTCTGTTGCCTTTTCCTTTTGATTTCTGGATTAGCTGAATGTCTGTCAGTCTCATTTCTCCCTCCCCCCATCTACGTTTTCTAAAATTAGAGCTGCCAGCTGTGTATTGGTTTGTGGGAACACATGCACATCCTATCATTCCTCTACTGTCCTTAGCTATTCTGTACTAGGATCAAGCTATATTTCTGAGACTAATAGTCTTGTAAATTTCAATGACAGTGTGAGGGCTCCCCCCCACCATGCCACCTGATGTACTGGGATACCACTGAGCCTGTCTGTTCCACCAGCTTGGGCCCCTCACCCTGTCCTGCTAAGCCAGGCCCTCAAGCCTTCTCTAGCACATACACAGGTAGGGACACACCCAGCTGCAAAAAGACAGACACTGAAATCGGTATGGCATGGGAAGGCTTTCAGCTAAAGAATTGCCCAGCACTCAAGTACATTTCCCCAGAAAGCAAACTCAAAATTGAATTGCCTTGCACTGCACCAAGAACTGTACAACGTAAGCTAATTGAAATTTGTGCTCTTCCTCGATGTGGAGAGAGAGATGCACAGCTTTCTATCCCCCCCGCTGATCCCAGTTATGAATTATACAAACAGGGTTTAAAACAAAAACAAGTTTATTAAGTACAGGTGGTAGATTTTAAGTGATTATAAGGGATAGCCAACAGATCAAAGCAGATTACCTTATTAAATAAATCAAACCCAAATAGAGCATAACACAGTAGGTAGGATATAAATTAGCAAATTCTCACCCTGGGTGATAAACAGGTTGGCAGACTCTTAAGGCATAAGTTTCCTTGGCTTTCCCAGGTTTCATACACAGGCTAAAGATCCTTCTAGCTTGGGACCATCACTTCCCACAGTTCAGTCTTTGTCCAGGTGTGGTGTTGCAGGGAGAATGAGGTCCCCCCATGATATCATTGTCCCCCTTTTATATCTTTTTTCCCACTTGTTGGGAAGCTCTTTTGCTGTGACCTGGGTCAAATAATTTCCATTGTGTGGTTCTGTCTCTGAGAAGTTTCTATTGTATACCGTTTCTGGGGTAATCCTTGTGCTTGTATGCATTTCCTCAATCAGCCATTAACATTGTTTGCCCTTTTTACTGTTGTACCTGAAAGGCTGTTTGTGGGTGCTTTGAATCTCTCATATTTCAATTACACATATATAGTCAAACTTCATAACTTCACATACGATGATAATACACACACAATGAGATATTAGTGTCTAGCAGATCAAGACTTTTAGAATGATACCTCACAAGGCATACTTTGTACAAAACATATCCTAATTACATGATGGTGGTGAATATTGGGATGTCAGAGTGTCATAAACAGATCTTCTCATAAGAACTGATTAGACAGGGCAGAGTAAAAGAGTGACATATTTATCTGTTTAAGCCCTGGTGTGGAGCCCTAGGAAGCAGCCTTGCTTGCTACCTCCTAATGCTGTTGCTGGCTTTTATATGAAGAAGAGAGTTGTTGCTGCACAGCTGAGCCATAGAATTTATATAACATGCTGGGAGGCCTCAGAAAGAAAAAGGTTGAGAACCCCTGATGTAGTACAAACTTTCACCATAGTAAGTGGCATTCACTGATTATGTGACTTTACTGGACCTCCAAAGAACAGAGCTCTTGAGTAAGAAGACAATTTTTACTTGAGATTTTTCAGAGTAGGAGCTAGAGGCAGGACTGTGTGCCCCTTCCCTGCTGCAAGTGGGGTGGGATGGCTGGAATCAGGATCCTGCAGCCCCTGATCTGTGGTTTGTGGGGAGTGGGAAGGTGGAGGGACTGCAGCTGAGCTGCGCTTCTTTGTGCCACAGCTGCGGCTAGCTCCGGAGCAGGGACTGGGCACCTGGGGCTACGCTCCCTGCTGTGCCCCAGCTCCAAGGCCTCCACTGGGGGCTGCAGCCCCATGGCTTCCCCTGGCTTCCCAGGCTGCAGCCAGCTCCAGAGCTGGGGTTGCACACTCCCTGCTGTGCCCCAGCCCCGCTTCTGTTGGAGGTCGTGCTGCAGCCAGGGCCGTGCACCCCAGCTCTGTGGCAGAAGCTGCAGTGGGAGCTGTGCGCCCTGTGGTGTCTCAGGGCCATGCACCCCCTCCTTGGCTGCAGCCAGTTCCAGAGCTGGGGCTACACTTTCGTATGTTACCATTCCTGATGTCAGATTTGTGTCCATTTATTCTTTTATGTAGAGGCTGTCCAGTTTGGTCACTGTACATGGCAGAGGGGCATTGGTGGCACATGATGGCATATATCACATTAGTAGATGTGCAGGTGAATGAGCCCCTGGTGGTATGGTTGGGTCTTATGATGATGTCGCTAGAGCAGATATGAGGACAGAGAAGGCAATGGGGTTTGTTACAGGGATTGGTTTCTGGGTTAGTGTTTCTGTGGTGCGGTGTGTAGTTGCTGGTGAGTATTTGCTTCAGGTTGCGGGGCTGTCTGTAAGCAAGGATTGGCCTGCCTCCCAATGTCTATGAGAGTGGGGGATTGTTTTCCAAGATAGGTTGTAGGTCATTGATGATGTGCTGGAGAGGTTTTAATTGGTGGCACTACATAATGGCCTCAACAAGTCTGTTGTTTTTCCTTGTTGAGCCTGCCCTGTAGTAGGTAACTTCTGGGTACCTGTCTCGCTCTGTCAATCTGTTTCTTCACTTCCCCTAGTGAGTATTGTAGTTTTAAAAATGCTTGATAGAGATCTTGTAGATGTCTGTCTCTGTCTGTCTGAGGGATTGGAGCAAATGCAGTTGTATCTTAGGGCTGGGCTGTAGGTAATGGATTGTGTTATATGTCCTGGATGGAAGCTGGAGGCAAGTAGGTAAATATAGTGGTCAGTATGTTTCTGGTATAGAGTGGTGTTTATGTGACCATCACTTATTTGTATTATAGTGTCCAGGAAATGTGGACAGTCTTGTGTGGACTGGTTCAGGCTGAGGTTGATGGTGGGGTGCAAATTGTTGAAATCCAGGTGGAATTCTTCAAGGGTCTCCTTCCCATCGGTCCATATGATGATGTCATCAATGTAGCGCAAGTAGAGGAGGGGGGCTACGGGATGAGAGCAGAGGAAGTGCTGTTCTAAGTCGGCCATAAAAATGTTGGCATATTGTGGGGCCATGTGGGTACCCATAGCAGTGCCGCTGACTTGAAGATATAAATTGTCCCCAAATCTGAAATGGTTGTGGGTGAGGACAAAATCACAAAGCTCAGCCACTAGTGTGCCGTGGCCTCATCAAGGATACTGTTCCTGACAGCTTGTGGTCCATCCTCATGTGGACTATTGGTGTAAAGAACTTCTACATCCATAGTGGCTAGGATGGTGTTTTCAGGAGGATCACCAATGCATTGTAGTTTCCTCAAGAATTCAGAGTTGTCTCAAAGAGTACAGGTAGCATAGGGTCTGAGGAGAGAGTCCAAATAGCCCGATAATCCTGCTGTAAGAGTGCCAATGCCTGAGATGATGGGGCATCCAGGATTTCCAGGTTTATGGATCTTGGATAGCAAATAGAATAGAAACACAGAAAGTTGTTGATGTCAAGGTTTTAATAAGATTTAAAAATGAATTGGCTGTTTATATGGACTTCGGTAATATTCATTTGTTATAATAAACCTGTAACATTTTTTTGGAAATGATTTTAAACTTCCTGCGGCAGAGTTAAGACAGGGTCTAATAGAGATCAAGAGAAGATCTGCTTAATTGTCCTACATCTGCCTAATGGAGGGTTGCTATTGAAGCACCTGCTATTGGTCTCTTTCCCGCAGTAGTAATTACTACTAGTAGAGATTATTGCTGAGGATGCTGAACATTATAATAAAGAGTAGGGTGGTTGTGCTTCAGGTGTGACACTTCCCTTGAAGAACAAGCGTGCTGTCTGTCTGAACAGTATTCCGTGTAAGGGACACCTGTGGTCCAGAGAGTGCTGCCTTGGCTTTCAACGGTTTTCTAGGTGCAGCTCAAGGTTGGTGACAGCAGGCATTTTTAGATGCTATTTTCTCTGGTGTTTGCTGAAATTCAGAGAATAATGAGCAAGGCCTATCTCTTCTTTCAGGGGCTTAGCAAGGGTGACACCGATGAATTCTTTAATGTCACTCTGTTTGTTTGCTGGTGGAGAGGGAGGAAAATGCAAGCTGGAATTTGCCAGAATATGTGCATTCAGAATGGCAGAAGTTGGGGCGGGAAGAGGAATGGTTTTCTAGTTAAGTCTATTATAGACAAATGTGAGAGCAGGAGGCAGGCTTTGGGAAATGGAGTTTATGGAGGAGCTACATGGGGGTAGAGAGGAAATTTAGTGATGGAAGTAAAAAGCTACTTTTTGAAGCTCAGCTGTTAGCACTCTTCAAATTACTAAAACCAAATGGGAATTATTCCCTCCCCCCCAGCACATCCATTATGCTCTGAAACATTTACTGTAAATTCCTGACCTACTCTAAGATTCGGGTGTTCATTAAAAGGCCAAAATGGAACATGTTACAGGACTTCAATGCAGATTATCTAGTAACACTACACTTAAGTGAGATTCTTACAGCCTGCTGTGGTCTCTCTGCCCTGGGTAAAAGGGCTGGAGAGGAATAAAACCCTGTGTCTGTCTGTCTGGGGGAGGATAACCCCAGTACAGGCACTCTAAAAGGCAGCTTTGAGGCTATTCTCTGAGGACACCCTTGCCAACCCTGGCATAGGGGGGCAGATCAGAGAAAGTGTTGGGATGGGAATACAGCATTGTGGAGATCCTGAGCAGCACTGTGAGCCAGAGAGCATCCTAAGGATATGAGCATAATTTAAACAGACCCTCAGGTTTGTCTAAATTTTCTGGGGGCCTCTAAGAAGTGAAGCACAAAACTTCACAGTTGGAGAAAGAACCCTGATTTGCAAGAGGTGGATTGATTCTCTGGGGTAAAGAAGCAGCAATGTAAACTGTTGTTTGTCTCCCCATGTCCCTTACAATGAACCTGCTTGCCCTTTCGGACAGCATTTTGTGGCTGGCTGTCCAGTCCCAACTGTGTGTAAGTCAGTTGTCTTTTGGGCAGGGAAGCTCATTTTGAAGTTGGAGGCGGGGAAGGGATGCAGAATCTGAAGAGGAATGGAGGAGATGAGAGGCCAGGGAACCTTAAAATCAGTCATAATAGTGTGAATCTAGTAATTGTCCTTATTACATTCCTTCTTGTAGTGAAAATATGTCTGATGAAAAGTCCTCCATTCAAATATATTTTTTTAATTTTAAAAAATATTTAAGACTTTAATAACTACTACTATTCAGGTGTGGCTTATTGTTATTAGAGCACTTCCTGGGTGGTTTAAGTATTAACTTGAAGTATGCACCTAGTACATCTGTAATGACTTATTGCCATGGGTTTTATTGGCATTACCACAGGAAGAATTATATATAATTATCTAGGAGAGAGAGACGGCAAAAACTTCAGAGTTTAAATTTGGTTCCTTACAGTAAATACTTCGGCATTGAAAAAGGATTGTCAATAAGCACAGGTTGGTAGGTATGTAACTGAATTCATTGCTTTATAGTAACTGTTGGGTGTTTATGAAGTTCATACAGGTGGATTCACCCACGGTTCAGACTGAGCTGCTAGTTGGTGGCACATTTTTCTAGCTTGTCATTTTCACTTAACAAACATAAATGTTTCTAGCCCTTTTAAAGGAGAGCTGAGGCACCTGTGCTTTTTGACAGACTAAAACGTTCTTCTTCCCCAGATCATAATAGACTTCGTTAGCTTGCAAGATATGCTGTAAGGCCCACTTTTTCTCCCTTGCCTGTGAGGAGAAGAGTATTGGTATGACTGGTGGTGTTGGTTAGAGACTGGCGATTTGTGAGGTGCATCAATTAATTTCTTTTGTTTATGTTGTTACTGGCTTTATTGAATTTGATTCGGGTGGGGGGAAGGGTGGAACTGATGGGTTTGTTAGCTTCAGTATTTTTCTTTAAAATAGATTGTCCAGGGCACTTTGAGTAGTGAGTAGGTGCTCTTTTTACTGTTTATAAATATCTAGATAAAGCAATTACTTTGGAAAGCCAAAAAGAAGAAATTCACATCTTAATGAGGCATTAGCTCTGAAACTTCGTGTTAACTTTGTTAATAATGTTAATTCTCACTGTTTTTGTTAGCTGAAACAAATAGCTGCTTTGGGATTGTGGGTGAAGCTTGGGCTTCCCCAAATCCAATATTGACTGTGTTCTTTTTCTAACTGTCATCTGTTTCTTTTAAATAGCCTTGCACTTTCTGTAAAAATGATCAAAAATTATCTTCAGCCTTTTGTCTATAAAAATGCTCAAAAATGATCTAATATGCCACCTTTTCCTCGTGGGCCACTTCTAGACTGCCAACATTATCCTCCCATCGCACTGTGGCATCAACAACCACTGCCATATCGCCTTTAACAAGTATTACATCTGGTTTCTTCAATTCTCCCCTCATATTCCTCAAATGAGGTTTAGTTTAAGAGGACAAGAGGTATAGCCTGTTTAATTTATTTAGGATGGGCAGGCTTTCGGAACGGGTAGAACCAAGGTGAAGAGAGGGTGGAGGCTCCAATAACATGGTATAATGGGGACACTGATTCATCTCTTAGCTATCTGTTTCACTGAATGGTTCTGTTTATGTTCCAGTTTAAGGGGCCATGAGTTACTTTTCAAAATTGATGGACTTGATACACACTTTATATTTTTTTATGTTTTGTAAGGAAAATGTGCATATGTGTGTAACTTCTATGTTTTGAGTAGTTAATCATAAATAAGTACATGCAAAATAATATTCTCCTAGCCTTTGTAAAAAAGGGACTTAAAAATATAGAAGGGCAAAGTGAGTCACACCACCATGCAGATAAGAGTATATTTTGTAGCTACTACATATCTGAGTAATGTGTCCTCAAAATCAAGGTATGGTAGTTCAGTATATATGTGTTCTCAGTGAGACCCTGGATACCCTCATTGCAAGTAGCTTAGTGAGAACTAGAAAGAGAATAAGTAAAATACAGGGTAGAGGAGACATACCAGTCAGAGAGAGATGTCCATGGGAAGTAGTATAGGTTTGCTGGCACGTAGCCAGCCAAGGATGGGTGGAAGGGTGCATTAGAGAGGTGTTGGGTCTGAGGGCAAGCTGTATCTTTGCTGTCTCTGAGGCACCTCTTCCAGGTGAGAGGCCTATACTTGCACTTCTTTCAAAGTGGAGCCCCTCAATTCACCCCACCTTTGGCCAGACTACAGAACCCCCTGTTCACCAACCATTTTGCCTCAGCAGGTCCATCAGGGTTAGGACCTTGCTGTAGATGTTTCCCTGAGAGCTTGTGACTAAGTATGAAGTTGCAGTGACAGAGGATAGTGTTCCTCAAAACATGGCATGATTAATTTTTGATAGGAATATAACCAAGAGAGAGGTAAGGTTAACATAACAAAATCTTAAATCCATATTGTCTTACCTGAACTGTCAAGGGAAGGCTAAGTTTAAGTAGATGCCACTTGACTTAGGCACCGCCCATCCCCTTCAAGGGGTTGGGAAAGACAGGCTGCACTGCTGAAACCTCTGCTTTCTTGCAGTCTGACCTCTTTAGCTTGTTTGTTTCTCCCTGAGGTCATAGGCAGACATTTTATCCATTTAAAAGTTCCTTTGTTCAAGGGTTCCCACCTTAAGACCCACTGAAGTTTCAAGCAGGGCTCCTGGTCAAATGCAACACTTCAGGTGGGTTGGAGAAAAACTTTCAGCCATGATTTCCTTTTATTGTGTATTTAGCACCCTTGGGCTTCATAAATCCAGCTACACCACAAGACTCCAACAAAATAGGTATATACAGTTTTCTTAAAATTAAATATGTCCCACAGTCTTCACAAAGGGGTAACACAACAAAAGGGTGTGCTGTGACTCTGTTAGGATAAGATCTTTTAGGACTCTTTAGTGATACAGGAAATTCTCACTTAACGTTGTAGTTATGTTCCTGAAAAATGTGACTTTAAGTGAAATGATGTTAAGCAAATCCAGTTTTCCCATAAGAATTAATGTAAATAAGGAGGTTAGGTTCCAGGGATTTTTTTTCCCACCAGACAAAAGACTATTCTATCTAATCTAATCTAAAATACACACACACACTATAAGTTTTAAACAAACAATTTAATACTGATACACAGTGATGATGATTGTGAAGCTTCGTTGAGATGGAGGAGTCAGAGGGTGGGATATTTCCCAGGGAATGGCTTACTGCTAAATGATAAACTAGCAAGTGGCTGAGCCCTCAAGGGTTAACTCTACAAGGCAGCAGGAAAGAAGGGAGGGCAGATGTGCATTTCCCCTTTAAGTACACAGCATTATTAATTAGATCAGCAGGCTTGAGCCCTAGCTGCTGCCTGGGCAAGCTTCCCTCCCTCCTTCACCCTGTTGTGTGTCCCTGCCCTATGGAAGATAGGGTAAGTGGGGTGCAGGGGGAAGGGGGACACCTGACATTAGCCCCCCTCTTTCTTCCCTCCCCACACACAGCAAGCAGGAGTCTCGGGGAGCAGCTCCAAGGCAGAGGGCAACAACGTTAAGTGGGACAACTTTAAGTGAGGAGTTCCTGTATAAAGGGATAGAAAACGTAATTTAAAAGCTTTCAAAGAGAGAGCCAGGAGTGTAAAACCCTAAAACAGATACACTTTTAAAAACCACCATCTTCAAGAAAGAGTTTGATAAACTGTTCATTTTTAGATATTGTCCTGACTCTGCTGGTTTTCATGATTGCAGTGTTTGCTGCCTGTGTCCTTCTGAAACACCATTTCCCTTGAGGAGAAAAATGCTAAATTGGTGTATCACCTACATGTATGTGGGACAGAGAAGGTCCATGCTGGAATTAGTACAAAATTAAAACCTGTCTCTAGAATAAGTTGCTTGTTAATATTTATCAATATTTATTACAGTCCATGGGTACTGAAGACTTATTGTAAACATTTAACATGAGGAGGCCTCTTATATAAAGTCCAAAAAAGTGCCTGTTAGTATGACGGATGGCCTTGCTTTAGTGCAGAAGGCCACAGAACCAAAATGGATACTTTAAAAAGTTTGTGTAATGAAATCTCCATCATCTTCTGTCATACGGTTATTAAACCAGGGTTGGGTTTTCAAGTTCTTTAGTATCTCTGAGATATGAGAAGGGGCAAAAAGATATTTACCAGAAGTCAGTTTGGAAGGTCCAGGGGAAGCATCTTCAAACTTTGGAGTTTGTAACAATGCATTTTTAAAATGGAGGGCTTTCCAGGTCTGGTCAGTCAGATCAGGCTGGAGTTGGTGTAATGATTTGAAGGTGCTGTTCCTGAGATCACAGAAGGTGTTAGGATTAAAAAAAAGAGAAAAAGAAAAAAGTATGAGATGATTTAAGTTTCTTTGGAGCTTGATTAAGAATTATTTAGCTTTATCCTCCTCTCCAAAGGATTGAGTCGTCGGATAATAGGTTTAAATGTGCCAAATAACAAAACGTGGATCCTGCAGCAATTGATCTAAGTGATCTAATTAAGTTTGGAAGAAAGGTTTTTCCTCTTACTTGTCACCTGGGAAAATACTAATAGTATGCAACAGGTAGAGTTAAGTTGGGTTGTGACTCGTTGGGGGATGGTGGTGGGGAGTTTATGAATAGTAAAATGTGATGTGAAAACAAGCGCTGTGCCAAGCTAACTTATCTGCGGTGCATCAGGTGCTCCAACCCTCTCCCACCAAACTGAGAAATCGAATAGCTGATTTATTTTCTTGATGTTAGAAGAAGAGCAGCTGTTGCAGCATTCCTAGATTGTATTTCTGGACATCTAGGGCAGGAATGGATAGAACTGGTGCAGCATAACGTAGCATTTTCTGATTGCTTTAAGAGAAGACTGTGTTGATTACAAAGCTGTGTTGGCCACATCTTAGAAGCCCATATCAAGTGCCCCACTCTTAATTTGGGGAAACATTACATGTGATTATCCCAACCCTCCCTTCTCTACCAGCTGGCCCCAAGAAAGGGTGGTAATGTATCTAGTCTAAAACCTCTGATGCATTTTATAAGGGAGTCTCTCTCGCGTTTGTTGTTTGTGTCAGGAAGTCCTGTTTCCTAAGTCTGGGGAAGAATACATGTGTAGTTTCTTCATAAGTAGTAGGTACATGTGGTTTGCTAAATACACATGTTAAATTTTTTTTCTTTTTTTTACCCCCAAAGAAACTGTTCAGAAACTGCACTATTTATGAACACGTATATTATACCTGTGTCAAGATACATTCTTGATGTAGTGTATTTCTGAGAATTTTGAAAATGTTATTGATAACATTACCTAAGTGATAAATATAAAATTATTCTGATGTCTAAAAAACACTGACTCAGATGTCATTTGGAGAACACCTTTCAAAAGGTTTGGGATTTTAATCTTCCTATATATTTTTTTAAAGCTAACGTTAATACTTAAGGTGATCTTTGAACTTCTGCCTCAGTTTTTCCTGTTGTTTAGTTAGTAACATACACAATATTCAACTGTAGGTTTTGCATGCCATACTATAGGAGAAAGTATTTAAAAGGCACAAAATTAAGCTAAACATTTAGCCATTTTTGTAATCCAGTGAGAGAGAGAATGTTGTCTGGATTTTTTTCCTATCCAAATCATCCAAAACGGTAGATTTGGATAGGTGGATATATCTTAACTTTAGCAAAGTTTTTGATACGGTTTCCCACAGTTTTCTTGCTAGCAAGTTAAAAAGAGTGTGGATTGGATGAATGGACTGTAAGGTAGATAGAAAGCTGGCTAGCTTGTCAGGCTCAATGGGTAGTGATCAATGACTTGAGGTCTAGCTGGCAGCCAGTAACAAGCGGAGTGTCCCAGGAGTCCGTCCTGAGGCTGGTTTTGTTCAATATCTTCATTAGTGATCTGGATGATAGGATTAGTTGCACTCTCAGCAAGTTCGCAGATGACACTAAAATGAGGGGAGAGGTAGATATGGTGGAGTGTAGGGATAGGGTCCAGAGTGACCTAAACAAATTGGAGGATTGGGCCAAGAGAGATCCAATGAGGTTCAATAAGGACAAATACAGTGTTCTGCTTTTAGGAAGCAAGGAAGAATTCCATGCACCGCTACAGGCTGGGGACTGAACTGCAGAAAAGGACTTGGGGATTACAGTGGTCGAGAAGCTGGATTTAAGTCAGCAGTGTGCCCTTGTGGCCAAGAAGACCAATGGCATATTGGGCTGTATTAGTAGGAGCATTGCCAGCAGATCCTGGGAAGTGATTATTCCTCTCTATTTGGCACTGGTGAGGCCACACCTAGAGTATTGCATCCAGTTTTGGTCCCACCAGTACAGAAGGGATGTGGACAAATTGGAGAGAGTCCAGGGGGTGGCAATGAAAATGATTAGGGGGCTGGGGCACATGACTTACGAGGAGAGGCTGAGGAAACTGGGGTTATTTAGTCCTCAGAAGAGACAAGTGAAGAGGGATTTGATAGCAGCCTTCAGTTACCTGGGGTGGGGGAGGAGGGTTTGCAAAGAGGCTGTTTTCCGTGATGGCAGATGACAGAACAAGAATGGTCTCAAGTTGCAGTGCGTGTGTGTGTGTGTGTGTGTGTGTGTGTGTGTCTAGACTGGATATTAGGAAACACTATTTCACTAGGAGAGTGGTGAAGCATTGGAATGGGTTAGCTAGGGAGGTGGTGGAATCCCATCCTAAGAGGTTTTTAAAGCCTGGCTTGACAAAGCCTTGGCTGGGATGATTTAGTTGGTGTTGGTCCTGCTTTGAGCAGGGGGTGGAACTAGATGACCACCTGAGGTCTCTTCCAACCCTAACATTCTGTGATAATTGAAATAGGCTACCCTCACTCCCTTTCATTTTCTCTTCACTTCATCATGATGTCTGTATGCTAACTTTGCTACTTTCTTTAAAAAATGTAGTAGGAGCAATATAGTTGTGACAAAGCTCTGTCCTTATCTTCGTGGATCCTGCGTTTCCTGGCAGATTTTTACTAGCCTCAGCGGCTCACTGTGACCCTCCACGGAGCCCTTCTCTCTCTGGAGACAAGGTCACAGCCTATTGAGCCATTTTCATCACAAACCAGTGAGGAGAAGCTATCCTTCCTGGCACAGTCTCTATTGTCTCCCGATCTCAGAGACTAATTAGGGGAGGCAGAAAGTGGGGAGCCCAGGCCTGCCCTCTACTCTGGGCTCCAGCCCAGGGGCCCTGATAGTATCAGCTAAGATGGCTGACCTTTTATCTACAAAACACAATACAATTCCCTGGGCTACTTCCCCACAGCAGTCCCCGCTTCTTCAAACTCCACTTCACCCCTACCTCAGGGCCTCCTTCCTTCTGTATGATATGTTGTCCACCACTCAGTCTCACCAACAGCATAACTTCCTTCCACAGCTCCTGACACCCACACCCCACCTGACTAACTGGGAGGTTTTTATCTGGATTCAGCCAGTCCCTGATTGGCTTCAGGTGTCCCAATTAGGCTAGCTGTTTCTACTCCTTTCTAGAAGGTTCTTAATTGGCCCCAGGTATCTTGATTGGCCTGGAGTAGCCTTTGTTTGGCTATCCAGGGAACAGGGACCTGCACACCCTGAGACTAATGTACCTGCCTTCCAGCACTCTCCTATATCCTTCTGGTCTGACTCCGTCACATAGTTTAAATAGCACACTTGAGAGAGAAGGTAGGTGAGGTAGTATTTTTATTGAACCAACTTCTTCAGTGCTCAGTGTAAAGTTGAAAGTTTGTCTCTCTCAGAAGTTTGATCCAATACAAAGTATTATCTCACCCACCTTGTCTTGCTAATATTCTGGGACCAACACAGTTACAATAATACTACATACAAAAATAGCCTACTTTGTCGCTTGTAGAGATGATTGGGGAAAATGTTGTATAGCAATCCTAGCTAGTTTGTCAGAATCCCAAAATTTTGGGGGAACGGTATAAAATAGAATTTTAGTCTTAAGTTTTTGTAATCCATAGTCACAATCATTAGGAAATCATAGATTAATATTTCAGAAGATATAGACTCTTTAGGAGATTTGCTCTGATTAGGAATGTATGATTTAAAAGAGTGTGAATTTTTACTACAGTATATTCATGTTCTTTATACAATTACATGTCAATCCTAGCATATTCTTTTGTTTTAAGTTTACTGCTTGGCTTTAAAATTAATTTCTCTTCATAACATAGTACAGAAGAAGGTTACTTACATGCTTCTTCGTATTAATAAATGTATCTCATGTTTGCAGAATGTGCTTTGTTTTTAAAATAAATACTGACTTAATTTTTCTTTATGAATGGGAGGTTGACTCCTGTTTTAATATTGGTTAAAAATAATTTTCTTCTGAAGGTGTGAGGACCTCATTTTGATATGATTATCGTCAAGGCCTGAAAACCTGTCAGCAATCTACCCATCTTCTTTCTCCTCCACTTTTATTTCCCAGTTATGAAAATTCTTCAAAACATTAATTATCGCATATTTTAGTATAGGAATCCTTCACTATCTTGACATAGTTGATTTTAAAAAAATACATAGAAACTGAGAGCTGTGTATCTATAAAAATGCTGTTAGTTAAAATATTTTTGTTGCTTGCTAGGTGAAACATTAAAACTATTAAGCCTTAAATGTGAACTTCAGTCATGTGAACAAGAGGTCCCCTGATTTTTGCTTCAGGGTTTCAGATAAATGTTTGTTAAAGGGCTGGAGGGGAAATTAAGGAGGTGATTGTTGAGAAATGGGAGGGGTAGAATTTATGAGGAAATTAAGGCGAGTGCTCTGGAATGAATAGGGAACTTTGACGTATCTGTGTGGAGGTACTTGTGGGTTGTATAGCAGTCTACCTATTTTGGTACACTGAAATTTACATATGTAAACTTTATTGCACTGCTTTCCTCAAGTTTTTTATCATTAATATGGACAGATCTGATGCCCTCTAGAGTAGTTTTAAAAATAACTGAAGTATACATTGTACTCTAATAATACATTGTACTCTAATAATAAATATTATAATAATAAATAATATTGTCTAGTGCTTTTATCAGTAGATCTGAAAGTGCTTTACAAAGGAAGCAGGTAAGGGGAGTCTGAGCTAGTGGGAATTGAACCCAGATTACTAAGGAATAAACAAATAGCTTAGTTTCTGGAACTTGGCCAAGTGATGAGTATATGACATTTTGGTAAATGTACTTAACTGTTGGCATTTAAATAATGCTTTTGCTACCTCCAGTCTGCCTTTCTACAGGTCAGTTATTCTCACTAGAGGTTATTCTCACTAGAAGAAAAGAAAGTGCAGTATAAATTAGATTCAGCAAAAAATGAAAGCCATAGTGTAAACTGAACTAAGATTACTTTTCTTTTCAAAAAACCTAAGGAAAGGAAAGAGCATTTTGTCACATAGTGAAAGAGCAGAACTTGCTGCTTCCTCACTTCATGCTGCTGTTTCCTGGTTTCCATTGCACACATTCTCACCTTCTGGGGAGGTAGCACTTCTCTCTGATTAGGCTACAGTAGTCACTGAATTGCAATCAGACTACACTATGGGTGTTCTTTTCTGTAATGGCTACAGTATCCCGCTTGACAAACCCATGTCAGGGAGGACTCATGTTAGTTACATTTGATTAGTCATATCCCAGTTTTAATGGATTATACTTATCTAAAATTATTGGTTGATTGACCTTCTGTTTGGTGCCGGGCTGTGATGTCACAAATTCCCAGTTAATGCATAGCACTGACCTCATTGAGAAGATTTAGACCTCCCATAATATGGATGTTTGGTTAAAAGGTGGGATGAGCCTGAAATCTTTCCTCTCCCTTATTATAATTATCTGTTTAATTTCAGGCACTAGCTGCAAAGGTAGTCAACACCTGCCTTATTTTTCCATCCCTCTTCGAGGAGTAGGAACAGCAAGATGAAGATTTCTTTGTGGAGGAGGGTGGTGGAAATATATGGCATTGTAAATTTAAATAGAAACGGTGTTGTGCGGGGGCATGGAAGTACTATATTTTTCACCCAGGCTATTAAGCAAAGGGTAATTCTTAGCAGCTTTTCAAACCCTGAAAACATACAGGGAATTAAAAAAAATATATCATACCTTGAAGCCTGAGAGAGTCATGGGGGATTCTGCTTTATGGTAACAATAGGGCCAGTTATATAATCTCTGAAAGGAAAAAATATTTTGGTATTTATTTGAGCTCTATAGTAATGAAGATTTTTAAAGTAAACGTGGTGCCGAAATATTACACAGAGCTTTGCTCTGTACATAATAGGCCTATACTTGACTTTCATTGTAACCACTCTAAGAAACTCTCAAGTTTGTGATTGGACGTGCAGGGCAAAATACCTAGAGAGTGATAGAGTAGACTGCTGTTAGTTAGGGACCCAACAAACAAACAAACGAAGAAGCTGCAGGCCTTTAACCTCAAGCAGCATTCCTGCTGATGGATGCTCGTGTTCTGGATTCATATCTCACAATAGCTGCAAACAGAACATAATAAACCAGAAGAAAAAATATCCTAGTTTACAAATGTTTGGAGATGCCACAGCTTTTCCCTGTCAACTGTGTCCATTGTAAGGTACAGTAAATATTTGGGACACAAATTGATCATTTTTTTTATCCACTTGTGCCATTCTTCAAAAATACAGTTGATCAATTGCAACTCCTGGGGTCTAGGCCGAGTATGGAGACATTTCAAGTAGTCCCTTAGCTTACGAAAACTGGAAATCTTCATTGCTAGAATCCCTGACAGAGTCAAGAATAGAAGAGAGCATTCTTGTTTCCCATAGAAAAAAAATGGAACTTAAGTTATTTATGATACTCAGTGATGGATTAAGTGGAAATAAATCACTTGTGCTAGATATTGCTCAGTAAAGTGCTGTAGAAATTTAAGAATTAAGTGACTCTTCTGCTATCAAAAATGTGTAGCTGACTTGGTTGATAGATTACTATTCAGGAAGACTGTGAATAGCCTTATAAAAGGTGCAGTCCTGGAAATTACATTGCTGTAACCTACAGAACTAAGTAAACTAGGCATTTTATAACTAATATTTTCTTCAGCTGTGTTGGCATTACTAGTATATTTAAAAAAATGTGAAGAGAAATAAAGTAATTGACAGAACTGTAATGATTTGGACTGCCAGAAGCCTTCACTGTCCCTCATATAAAAAGTTTTGGGAATTTGGACAACACCCAAGTTATGTATCTCTTTAACATCAAATTCATATAGGGAGAGAGAGCTTCTCAGTCATCAGCCTTTGGGTAAAGAATAGTAGCTGGAACCGAACTTGATGCACTTTGAGGTTATGCATGTGATGAGAGAAAAGGGCTTTGAGAAATTTGATATTAATAACATACCGACCATTGCTGAAATCTGTCATCCCATCATCAAGATGGTACAGGGCCTTGGGGGTTTTCTGGGCTTCCTTTATTATTGTTATAAATGCCAATGACTATGGTTGGTAAAAATACTTTGGTCTATCTGCAGAAGACTACACTGTTCTATCAGACTCTGATCTGGCCTTATGCATTTTTGACCTCTTGGCTTGATTCTTATGGTTTGTACTATCCCAAAATAGCTCAGTTTAGTACTGAATGTTGCAGTTCACCTGCCAAAATACATGGGCTGCTAAAAGCACACTGTCCTAGTGCTCTGCTGTCTCCATAAGCTTTCTCAAGGAATATAGAATCATATTGAAGGTTTGGCTCTGATATTCTAAGCTCACTGTGGGATTTGTCCAGTTTCCCGGAGGAGCTAATTTATTCCAGGGGACCATGAATGCCTATGATAGCTATGTTACACTAGAAAAATTGGAAGTCAATCTCAAGAGTGACATTCCAGAGTGCAGGAGATGGAGCTTTCATAGCAGTTGCCCATGACCATGAAATTTGCTTCTACAAAACACTGAAGTGACCACAAATCCCACTTCCTTCTGAACATGAAAAACTAATATATTTGATTTGACTTTCCCATAGTTACACTAATTTTAAAATTCTCATCTAGACTGAGGAGAGAGCTTAGTTTATGATATTTAAAATAAAAATTATTAAAAAAATTTGGAAGCTCATGGATCTTGATTACAAACTAAATAAAATAGAAACTTAGTATTCATGGGGTGAGAGATAAAGGTTATCATATGTTTAAAAACTGGATGAAAGATGAGTAGAATACAGTAGACTCTCGATTATCCAGGATGATAGGGAAAAAATTAATTCTGGTTAATAAAATCCTGGATAATCACCACCCATAGGAAATATGGGGAGGGGGGGTTGGTTCACCAGCTGCCCTGCACAGGGGGAGAGGGTGTTGGTTCACTGGCTGCCCTGTGCCCTGGTGGGGGTTTCTTTTTTTGTGCTTGGGGTAGCAACAAAGTCTGAGCTGGCCCTGCAAGTTACGCATTTTTTTTTTTTTTACATCCTGGTTAATCCACTTTCTGATTAACCTAGTCCTGGATAATCGAGAGTCTACTGTATATAGTCAGTTTTTCCTTGGAAAGAAATTATCAGAGGGTGCTGCAGTAATCTGTACACATTGAAGTTGGCAAAACTTATTGATACAATTATAGGTAATTCAACTATGTAATTGGGTAAGATGGCAAATGAAATTCATTCTTAAATTAAACAAAAAAAAAAATCACTGTCCCAAATTGTCTACAATCTTGGCTCATCACAGGACACCAAGTAGGAATGAAACAAGTGGAGGGGAAGGAGAATGGAGTAATGTAGGTGTCATTGTAGACAGGTCACTGAAGATATCTGGTCAATAAGCAGGACAAGGGGGTACAGAAGAGTACTGAAAAATGACAATTGGCTTATATAAATTGTGGACCTTCAATTTTTATACTGGAGGTTTTTAAAATTAACTGGAGTTAAAATTTTTTAACTGAGGTTAAAGCCTCTCCAACGCATCATCAGTGATCTACAACCCATCCTGGACAACAATCCCTCACTTTCACAGGCCTTGGGAGGCAGGCCAGTCCTGGCCTACAGACAACCTGCTAACCTCAAGCATATTCTCACCAGCAACAGCACACCGCGCCATAACAACTCTAACTCAGGAACCAATCCATGCAATAAACCTCGATGCCAACTCTGCCCACACATCTACACCAGCAACACCATCACAGGACCAAACCAGATCAGCCACACCATCACTGGTTCATTCACCTGCACATCTACCAATGTAATATACGCCATTATGTGCCAGCAATGTCCCTCTGCTATGTACATCGGCCAAACTGGACAGTCCCTACGAAAAAGGATAAATGGACACAAATCAGATATCAGGAATGGCAATATTCAAAAACCTGTAGGAGAGCACTTCAACCTCACCGGACACACCATAGAAGATTTAAAGGTCAGCATTTTGCAGCAAAAAAACTTCAAGTCCAGACTGCAAAGAGAGACTGCAGAGCTGCAATTCATTTGCAAATTTGACACAATCAATTTGGGACTGAATAGAGATTTTGAATGGCTAGCTAACTACAAAAGCAGCTTCTCTTCTCTCGCTATTCACACCTCCAGTTCAGCTGCTAGAGGAACACCTCACCCTCCCTGATTAGAGATAACAAGCTGGTTCAGCCTGATTGGACTAACCTTGTTATCTCCACCTGGTTCTTGCCTACCTATTTATACCTGCCCCTGGATACTTCCACTGCATGTATCCGACAAAGTGGGTATTAGCCCACGAAAGCTCATGCTCTGAAAAAATTTCAATTAGTCTTTAAGGTGCCACAGGACTCTTTGTCACTTCTGCAATTCCAGACTAACACGGCTACCCCTCTGATTCTTGACAATTTTTATACTGTATGCTATGTTCATCACCCCATCTCAGACAGGTATGGCAGAAATAAAAGAATCCAGAGAAGGTCTATAAAATGAGCAGAGTAACTGATAACATTATACTGTGTGCGCGCGCGCGCGCGTGCACACACACACACACACACACACATATCATCATCATCATCATCATCATCATCATCATCATCATAATCAAAATGGACTAAAGACTCGCTTGTTCATACTGTCACATAGAAGATGAGATCTTGAGTGAAATGAAAAAGCAACAAATTTAATATTGATGAGAGGAAGCTTGGGTGTATGTATTTTGAATATGGATTTTGTAATTAACTTGTTGAACCCACTACCATAAGATATTAAGGCAAAGAGTTGTTAAGTCCCAAAAAGGATTGGAGACTTGAATAGTAAAAATTAGCCATAGTTACTGTAAAATTTAAAAAGGATTTCAGTTCTCTGGCTTAGAGACATAAACTCAGCCACCAGCTGCTGGGAGTTAGTCAGATTATCCTTGCATAATTGTCCATTATTGAAGTCACTGGTACAAGTCACTGTTGGAGATGATATAGCATTCTAGGCACTCTTGGCCTTATCTTCCATGACCCTTGCACCCATTTAAACAGAGCCTGCAAGGGCCTCTGTTGTCATAAGCCTCAAAGTCTCTTGTGTTGCAACTGGGAAGAAACGCCAAGTCTTACTATCTTGAATATATTCCATTTCCTCCAATCCAAATTGTGACTATTGGTAGCTTCTACATAAGATGGGACACTTTTAAAGCACTTAATTTTTCCATAAAAAATAAAACATTTTTTTCAGTACTCTTCATGTTTAAAGAACTGGACAGATACAGTACTTCCAACTCATGATTTTATTGTAAGGCTCATGATAATTGGTGCTTTTTCTTAAATTCCTAGCTCCTGGAGTCATGTGATTACATGAAAATTTCCTCTTTTAAAAATAAGTTTCCAGCTCTCATGGTTGTGGTGGAAAGTTTGAAAACTTTAACCCTAAAGGCTCAAAGCCCAGAAAGCAAATAGAGACTCCAAAATGTGTTTATTTTTAAAATCTAACCATTTTTTAAGCTAGTTGATGTTTGTGTGAGGCTTAACTCATGATTCTTGAAGACTTGGGGTTAGCAATACTGCTCAATCAGCAAGAAAGCTACATTCTTGATTTAAGAAATGGAAGAATAAAATGGGAAATGCTAGCAGTCAAGCTGAATTAGCTCTGAAAAGGAAATTAAAATAAAGAATAAGGATTTTTTTAGTTATAAAAATCGAGAATAAGGTTGGGCCATTACACAAAGTGGATGAGAAGGAGATTAAAAATAATCTAGGTGTTGCCAAAAACCTAGATGAATACTTTGCCTCAGTTTTCAGTAAGGATGATAACATGGATAAGAGTAGTACTTCTGATGGAAATGAGTGTCTAGAACTGGAAATCAGCACATCTGTGGTGGAAGAAAAAATTGAAGATCTTGATATGGTCAAATGGAGAGTTGCGGGTGTGAGGGAATAATTTCTATCCAGAATATGGAAAGAACTGGCACATGAGATGCAAGTCCAGTAGTAAGGATTTTTAATAAATCTGTCTATTTGAGGTAGTACCACATGACTGGAGAATAGCTAACATCATACCTATATTTCAGAAAGAGCAAAAAAGTGATGTGGGAAATTAGACTTCCTAGTCTGACCTCAGTAGTATGCAAAGCTTTAGAACAAACTGTGAAGGAAAGAATAATTAAATTCAGGAGGGTAAATAATGAAACATGGGTTTAAGCAAAGGCAACTTATGCCAGACTAACCTGATGTCCTCCTCTGATTTTTTAGATAAGGGAAGTGCAGTAGATTTAATATACTTGGACTGCAAAAAAGCATTTGACATAGTACCACAAGGGAAATTATTAATTATATTAGAGAGGTGGGGATCAATACAAGAACTTTAAGGTGGATAAGGAGCTGGCTAAAGGGATGAAGGATCCCGTGGGCAGAGGAATAGCTCAGTGGTTTGAGTATTGGCCTGCTAAACTCAGGGTTGTGAGTTCAGTCCTTGAGGGGGCTGTTTAGGGATCAGGGCAGAAAAAATCTGTTAGAGGACAGTACTTGATCTTGCTAATGTAGGCAGGGGGCTGGACTCATTCAAGGTCCTTCCAGTTCATATTTCCACATATTTATTTTATTTATTTATTTATTGAAGAAGACTCTGGGTTTTGCTGAAAGGTGAATTATAGGATTGGAGGGAAGTTACTAGTGGAGTTCCTCAATGATTAGTCTTGGGACCAATCTTATTCAATATTTTTATGAAACACCTTGATACAAAAAGTAGGAGTGTATTAATGAAATTATTTTTGATGACACCAAGTTTGGAGGCATCATTAACACAAAGGAAGACTGGAATTTGTGACAGGAAGATCTGGATGCCATGGAAGAGTGACAGAAGTGGGATGAAAATGAGATGAATTAAATACTGCAAAGTGCAAGATTATGCACTTAGGATCTAATACTAAGAATTTCTGCTGTAAGATGGGGGCTGAGGAGGAGAAAGACCTGGATGCAAGGTTGATCACAAGATGACTAAGGGCCACCAGTGTGATGTGGCTATAAAAAAGGAAAATGCAATCATGGGATTCTAGGCAAGACATTTCAAATAGAGAAAGAGAGAAGTATTAATGTTGTTATAAAAGGCACTGGTAAGACCTCATTTGGAATAGTGTGTACAGTTCTAGTCATGCATGTTGAGGAAAGATGAATTCAGATTGGTGCAGGTGTAGAGAAGAGATACTAGGATGATCAAGGGAATGGAGTGCCTTTCTTGAAAGGAGTCTGGAAGAACTTGACTTGTTTACATACCAGGGAGGGTAAAGAGCTATGTAAGCTAAAGGACAACGTTGGCACAAGAACAAATGGATATAGACTGGCCATGAATAAATTCAGGCTAGAATGTAGAAGGCTTCTAAGGACCAGAGAGGTGAGAGGCTGGAACAGTCTTCCACTAGGAGTTGTGGGGGGCGAATAACTTAATAATTTTTGAGCAAGAACTGGACAGACTTCTGAGTGTGATTGTAAGATGGGGTAACTTGTGATGGTACGGAGCAGGGCCCAGCAGCCCAGACGCTCATTTCACATTTCTGCTTGTAAAAGCTCATGCTTCAGGGCTTCAGATGGCCACTGGCAGCAGTCAGGAAGGTATTCTCCCGTCCCATCCCTCCCCCATGTATTCTGGGCTTTTAAAATATTTCCTTCCTTCTGGAGCATCAGGGATGTCCCTTGTTTGAGATAGAACTTTGCAGTGGGCCAGGGCTCTGAAATGGCACCAAGCATACTCTTTCTAAGGTGTTTGGCTGGCTGATTCTTGCTCATATGCTTTGAATCTAACTGTGGGATCAAGAAGAAATATTCCCCAAGGTCAGATTGGCAAAACTGGGTTTTTTCCTGCCTTCCTCTGCAGATTACTTGCCAGGATTGTCTCACTTAATCATTTCCTTACCATTGCAGGAGCCTCTGCCACTGGTGAACATTGGTCTCTCCCATTCTCTGCCTCTAACATATAATAGTCTAGTCTCCTGTAGGTTCTAATATTTTGGTCTCATTTCAGTTGTTGGGTTTAATGTACACTGGGTGGTGGTGGTGGTCTGTGGTATGTGGAAGGTTGGTCTGGATAAATAAGTTGTCCCTTCTGGCCTTAAACTTTATAACTTTATGGGTTAGTAACTTCCAAGCATTTACGCAGGCTCCCTGGAGGGCTTGTACTCAGCTGGCTTGCTGGAGCCCATGCCCAGCACTACAGCTCAGGCTTCACTCGCCATTACGGTGCTGGAGCAAACTAGATTAAAGCTAGTTCAGTTCTATCTACAGATGCCACAGTCACACATCCGATTTCAGCGTAGACATGCCTTGAATGGCTTATGGTGAAGGGGCAGGTTTCTTCCCTATCCGCAGAGGATTACCCCCTTCCTGCAACAAGGTACATACAGCTAGGGAAAGTGTCTTGTAGTCTTAATATGTCGCCATTAGACCTTTGTATGAGTCACCAGAAAGCTCTTGGTAGGCACTCGTGTAATGTGGTGGGGTATGTGATTATGAACTATAAAGAGGCTTGATGCAAAAGAGGCTGTACTACAGCTTCTTTCACAAAGCAGTTCAGTTGTGCAGCATACTTAAGTAGATTTCAATAAAAAGGAAAATCTTTCACTCTGATTTTCATGACTAACAAAAATCAGATCAGCTTAGCAAAGGTGAATTATGGCCTTTTGATAGGGTAGCCAGCCCTCCTCAATTGGCTGTGAGTTTTCTAGAATTGGAATCGATCTTCCGGTGGCTATTGAAACCAATCTGGGAGATTTTAATAGGCAGCTAAAAGTCCAGTTGGTGGCACAGCGGGGCTAAGGCAGGATCCCTACTTGCTCTGACTCAGTGCAGCTCCCAGAAGTGACAGGTGTATCCAGCTCCTAGACACAGGAGTGGCCAGGGGGTCTCTGCGCACTGCTCCCTCCCTGAGTGTGGTCTCCGCAGCTCCCATTGGCTGGGAACTGTGGCCAATGGTAGGTGTGGGGGCAGTGCCTGCAGGCAGGGGCAGCACATGGAGCCGCCTGACCATCCCGACCTTAGGAGATGGACATGCTGGTTGCTTCCAGGAGTTGCCCAGTTGGAGCCCCCACCCCTCCCCTCCTCCTGCATCCCTTTCCCACACCCAAACTCTTTCCCAGAGCTTGCATCCCGCACCCTCTCCTGCACCCAATCACCTGCCCCAGGCTCAGCCTGGAGGCCCCTCCCACACTCTGAGCCCCTTGGCCCCAGCCCAGAGCCCGCACCCCCTCCTGCATCCTAACCCTCTGCCCCAGAACGGTGAAAGTGAGTGAGGGTGGGGGAGAGCAAGTCACGGTGGGAGGGGGGATGGAGTAAATGAAGGCAGGGCCTTGGTTAGGGCATGGTTCAGGAGCATGACCTCAGAGAAGGGGCAGGGCAAGGGGGTTTGAGTTATTAAACAGTTGGCAACCCTACCTTTTAGTGAACTTGAAATTGCTGATAAAATGTAATAGCAGTCTAGGCAACATTTTGCTTTGCAGACTACTTGGTGTACTAGCTCATTTTCTTTTTAAAGATGTAAATAAATGCTAGCAGGCTATAGGTACTAGGAATCAATCCTAATCCCATTGATGATGATGTGAGTCCTGTTACTGGCTTCAGTTTATTCATTTAGATTTACGGAGATGTTTAAAAAAATGTGCTCTGTCGGTATATGCTCTAGGCACTCTTGATATAACTTTAAAATACATCACAAATAATATGTTCTGTTAATTCTTCCTCACCCTCCTTATTTTCAAATGCTAGTTAGGAGGAGGGTGAAGACGGGATTTATAGTGTACCCTGAATGCTAGTGGAACCAAAATGTACCCCTCAATATAGTGGTTAAGGCTTTAAACAAAGGGTATAAACAAATCTGTTCTGGCCAACATATCACAGACCTGATTTCTTATGGCATCCTGGCTTTCTTCATGCTGTTCTCTGCAGCCTGCTTGTTTACTTCTCTCAGACTCATCTTTGTGATTCTGTCTACTCTGTGTCCTGTGAAAGTAATGCCTTTCTATTACCGTTTGTCAAGTAACCATCCTCTGCTCCATTCAAATCCCTGACTTGCTTCTTCCATAATGATCACGAGAACAATAAGTGTGTGGTGTTTTTGTTTTTAAATTAAATCCTATCCAAACTGTTCCATCCTTTGGATTTCTGTATGCATCACTATCATTTTTTTTTGACCATGTCATGCTTTCTTTGGGCAGATTGGTTTTGTTTTTCTGGCTTGTAAAGTGCCAAGGACCTCAGGGTTTAAGAAAGAACAATTTAAAGTGGCTCTCCACCTTGAAATCTACTCTCTTAAAAATAACAACAAATTATAGTATTTTAAGGTAGTAAATAGCTGTGAAACCTCTTGTAATTTTTTGTTATTTTATAATGATATTTTTCTCAATGTTTTATTTTGTTGTATGAAAGACTTGGACAAATAAAAGTAGAAAAGACTACATAAGAGAACCAATGAAACTGTATGTTTGAGAAATCAAGTTTTAATTTACTCACACATGCATGTGCACGCTTGGAAATTGAAAATAGACTAATGAGATCGTTTCTGGTTCTGAAGGAACAATGCTCAAATGTTTGTACAGACAAATTTCTACAATGCAGCTAAGTGCTTTCTGTACTATAAGGTTCTCAGCACATTTGAAACTGTTCAGGAAGCATCAAATAAATGGGACTTAATAGCCAATGAAATAATGCAAAGTATACTGTTGTGAATGTATTTGCTATTGTGTTTAGTTCAAGGAAACCCTCCATTTTAATTTATCTGAAGTTGCTACAGAATTTCTGGTCATTTGCAATGGAGTGCTGAATGTTGTCATGGAATTTTGTTTGCTGCGAAGTAGACAGGCTTTAGTCCTTGATTGAATATGGAACGAGGATGGAAAAATGCCATTTAATTGCCAATAAACAACCTATTTTCTCCAGTTTTGGCTGTTGTGGAGATTGGCAGTATTTTCCCAAAAGTACTGTAGCATGCTAATTGCAGATCAGACTTTTGTACAGTTTTATAAATGTGTAAAGTAAGTTCTTTAACAAAACGTAACCCCATACATTTTTTTTTGCTATGTTTATCACACTCTCTCTCTCACTCTCTCTCTCTCTCTCTCTCTCTCTCTGCGTGTTTGTGTATCTGGATAGGATACCATCTGCTATTGAGTGCAACCAGACCAGTTTTATTTTTCAGTTGGTTTAATTAGTTAATTTAGCAATCAGTACAGTGCCTTGATGTAGTAAGCTGATAGTTCACAGATCGCTTCACCCAGGAGTGTTTACCTCAGACCTCTGATAACCATGTTAGAAATTGCAACACTATATGTTGCAGTTTGTAGAACTTTCACTATGTGCTAGGGTTAAGTTGGACAGAACATTTGGTGGTAGAATGAAGGAAATTAAAAGTGAGTTTAAAAATGGTTACGTTTTAATTCAGTATGTTGTAATAATTAGAGCCCTGCCAATCTGTGGATATCCGCAGACCATGTTTGAGAATCGCAAATAGATGTAGATCCAAATTTTATATCCAGAGCACTGTAAATCTGCGGATATCTGCTTTATATCCACAGATCATGTTTGTGGATTGCGGATTGGATGTGGATACAAATTTTGTATCCACACAGGGTTCTAGTATTAACGTACACATGTGGGGAGTCTTTCACCTAAGGGATAAAGTAGCACTTTACAAATACTGATATTTTTAAAGAGATCAATATCTCTGAAACATTGTCTGGGAGAGGAAGAAATAGAGCTGATAATACTGTTGCTTTTAAAATGTCTATTTTTCCCGGAGGGGAATGTTTACATTTTTGCCATCATGGGCTGGGGCCCCAGGATGCTGATTTATTTATTTATTTTTTTGCCTCAGAAGATTCTTATTGCTTGTTGTCCACATTTAGCACGAATCAGTTTTGGATGTCATCACTGATGTGTAAGGTCAACTATGTTCTTGTTTGCTTATTCTGGTACCTTTTCTGTGTTAGTTTTAAGTAAACAACGTTTGATATTTTGTCACACAATTGGTTTTTAGTCACAGAAGGAAAAAATTAAGGTTATACATAAAAGTGTGTATAAAAATTTTTGTCTGTTGCTGAAATATAGCTACTGTGTGAACAATTCAGGACGGGAAGTGAAGAATCCTGTTCCCAGTAGAGCTAACAGCAGAACTACTTTCAGTGTAATGGAAAAACGAGGGGGCAATATTAAAAATATTAATTAATTAGAATAACTGTTAGATATGAAGTTGGATTCCAATTCAAGTATAGAATGAATATTAGTAAGGGAGTCAGTGTTGCTAAAAGGTTAATTTTCAATTTGGAGGGGATGCGATGTGTTTATAATCAAATTTTAATCTAAACTATGAAAACACACCCTTAAAGGGATTTGCATTGTTTTTGGAAGCTTGCACAAAAAACTTGATCAAATAGTAGTATTTTTGAAATGGTATTCCTGAAATATTTTTTTTTAAAAATGTAAAAATTGAAAAAGATGGTTACATTTTTTCTTCTTTTGTTTAAAAAGATCTTTAGGGTGAGCTTGAGAGCAGTGCCACCAATATTAGGGCCTATCCTTCACTTTTCCTTTGTGCACACACCTTTCCTTTGTGCACACACCTTTCCTTTGTGCACACACCTTTCCTTTGTGCACACACCAGCTTTGATATTTGTTTACTTTCAGTCTACACTTATTGAGGATTGACACTGCTGTGATTGATGTAGCAGGGGTCAATTTAGCGGATCTAGTGAAGACCCGCTAAATGGACCATCAAGAGCTCTCCAGTCAACTTCGGTACTCCACTGTAATGAGAAGAGTAAGGTAAGTCAACGGGAGATCTCTCCCTTTGACGCGGAGTGGTGCAGACACCACAGTAAGTCAGCCTAAGCTATGTTAACTCCAGCTACGTTATTCACATACCTGGAGTAATGTAACTTAGGTCGATTTACCCCAATAGTATAGACAAGGCCTCAGTTTCAGTTCTGCTGCTGCTGTCACAATGTGCTTGCAGTGCTTGGGAAGGGTATGCAAAATAGTGAAAATGATTAGATGTAATTAGTACCCCTGTACAAAATACATTGAAAAACTGGTGGGGGAAGGGTGTGTTTAACATTTGTTGTAGTTATTTTATGGGTGACGTGTAACAACAACAGGTACAGTTTTACGGTGAAAAATATGATTTTGACAGTGACTCTTTTTAAATATAACTCTTCTCAGTTTTGGTATATATTGAATAAAACTTTGAAATACAATCTGTATATTTTAAAACCACAAAAGCATAGCTAACATTTTTTGCTCAACTTGCTTTTTTCAGTGACATGTGCCAAGTAATGGAGAAGTACAAATTAGAGTTGAGATACTAATAGAGATGAGTGTATTACTGGTGCCCAAGATGGATAGATTAGCACAGGAATTGGTATTATTCTGTTTCTTAGTCTTACAAGACTTTTAGATAGTTGTGAGTGTGATTATTAAATATGTTCATCCTCTGAGTGGTCAGATAGTAGTTCTCAAATATTTGTTCACTATGTTTTTAGTCATCATTAGTGTAACTATGTTCGTGAAGTGGATTTGTAAGTTCACAGAACATTTGAACAGTAATTTACCAATAAGATGTGAAACAGACTGCAGAGTGTATGAAAAGGCAAAAGCCTGAATAAACAAACAAAATCAAAGCCCGAAGATGCTAATTTGAGGGTTTGGGTTTCAAATTTAAGTAGAGACAATTCAGTAGAAGCCTAACTGTGTCATAAGGAAACTGTAGAGGTAAGAGATACTATATGTTAATTTCAGGATGTATTTTCTTGTGCAACGTGGTTACATCTGGAGTATTGGCAATGTTCCTCATAAAACAAGGCTTTCCACTGTTTTTAATGGTTGTGTGACATATCACTAAGTACCAACCTGAGCAAGCATTTTAAAGGAAAATGATAGGCTTATGAAAATGAATGTCTGCTTATGCCTATAAATAAATTTAAATGTTGAGCAGCTACACCCATAACAATTGGACTTGAGTCATAACAATTGACTCAAGACTGGCTCACAGTATTTAAAGATCTATAGAACTGTGGTATGTCTTTAATCAAATTTGCAGAAGTTTTTTTTTTAAAAAAAAAATGTGGCCAGCAGCCAAGTCTGAGTGAATACAGATGTTGTTGTATGGGATTTACTGTATGTCGCTGACAACACATGACCAGGATAATCGGGTGTTGTGGACTTCATGGAATGCGGCTGAAGGTTTCAAGTGAACATAAACTTTTCTGTAGCTGGATAGATACTGAAGATTTATACTCTGAACATGAGAGAATATAGAATTAGAGGCTTCTGTTACATTTAATACAAAAAATTAATATTTTTAACAATAGTATATATCCCAGTAATTTCATTTTTTATCTTAAGTCTAGATTCATACACTCTAAGCCAGGGGTGGGCAAACTTTTTGGCCTGAGGGCCACATCGGGGTTCAAAATTATATGGAGGGCTGGGTAGGGAAGGCAGTGCCTCCCTGAACAGCCTGGCCCCACCCCCTATCTGACCCTCCCACTTCCTGCCCCCTGACTGCCCCTCTCAGAACCCTCAACCCATCCACTCCCCCACTCCTTGTCCCCTGACTACTCCCTCCAAAGATCAATGCCCCTAACCATCCCCACCAAGATCCTATCCCCTATTTAAACTCTCCTGCTCCTTGTCCCCTGACTGCCCCCTCCAGAGACCCCCTGTCCCTCATCACCCTCCAGGACCCCATCCCCTGTCCAACACCTCCGCTCCCTGTCCCCTGACTGCCCCGACCCCTAGCCATATCCCCACCCCCTCACAGGCCCCTGAGACCCTCCATCCAATCCCCATCCCCTGACTGCCCCCTGAGACCCTCTAGCCCTTAACCAACTCCCTGCCCCCAGCCCCATTGTCAGGCTGCTCAGAACAGCATGTCTGGCCTGGAGCCAGACACGCTGCCACTCTGATCCACCCCCCCGAAGTGCTGCTCGCGTGGTGCGCTGAGGCTGCTGGGGGAGGGGACAGCAGGGAAGGGGGAGGAGCTAGTCTCCACAGCTGGGACCTCGGGGGGCCAGACAGAATTAGCCAGTGGGCCGGTGTGGCCTGTGGGCTGTAATTTGCCTACCCCTGCCCTATGCCCATGTGCACACTGTCATAGTTTCAAGGTAACTGCATGTGTATGTCCACTCCCACGGTCCACTCCAGGAGTTTCCAGTCAGGTCTGAGGCTTCAGCTTTCACCTGTGTGACTCTTGTCCCATTCCCTTCAGATAGGAGGTGGTAAGGCTGCACAGCTTGCCTGACACTGATATCCCCACAAGCTAGTCTGTGTAAAGGTCAGCCCCTGTGCCTTGCTTTCTCTCTCCCAGGGCTGTGAATAGTGTGTTGCCAGCAGTTACAAGTTACCACATGGCTCTTTCTAAGCAAGCATGCTTTTTCTTAAGGTCAAATCATTACAGAGAAAATGCACCCAAAATCCTAATAAACAGATTTAAATAGACACTAAATCTACCAGGAGTCAGTGCCCAGTCTTATGGGTTGCTAGTAGGCCAAAGTCTTTCCAGTCTTTCTGCAAGGGTCCTGATGGTTTGCTGGACCACAAAGAAGGCCGTGAGTCAGTTCAAGCTCACCCTCTGATGCCAAAAAACCCTTTCTTTGTTTCTTAGTGTCTGGAAAATCCAGGTTGAATCAGTGTATAAGCTTCTGAAGGGAGTCTCTCTGGAATTGTTTGTTTTTTCTCAGTGACTCACCTTAATTATACCTTACTGTTTTTAGTTTCTGGAGGAGTTGTGGTAACCCTGACCCGTACATGAACAATCATGCATAGACTATTTGTCGATTTAATACAATGGAACACCAAAAATATTGCAGGGGGTTGCAATATCTGTCAGACACATTCTAAGATGTAGATGTTGTCATGTAATCTTAAAAAGACTTCTCAGAGTTCAGGTTTTCTATTAAAAAACAAAACAAAACAAAAAACCCCCACTGTGTTAATATTTAATTTTCCCCTTGGAAAAAATGTATATTTTAAAGTGACTTCTACTTTGAGAAAAGGCTATGTATAAACGGCATCACCTCACTTCACAAATCTTTTTCCTCTGTATATTCAGTCATATCTGCTTGCTTTAGTGCGTGTATGTTTTTTAAAGCCATACTTTCAGTACTGCCAGCCATGCAGAACCAGCACAGTACTGGGAGAATGAATTGACATTGTTTTTTCTGGCTTTGATGTCAGTATAGAATGACCAAGCTGCAGTTGTCTGTGCAATGATGTTGTCTTTGAATTATGCTTAGTTATATCTCTGCAACCACGATAAAGATGAGTTTCATCAGAATAAACGTGAAAGAAAAACTTTGTCTTGCAGAGTCTTTATTAGAATCCAGAAAGGACATAGCCTGACTTCCACATCATGGGTTGCCTTTGGAGGTCTGGCAATTAGAAATATCACACATATGGGGGAAGTCATTTATGTTTTAGCATGTTAACTGAGCAAAATAGAAGTGGAATACATGAGAAACATTAACAGTGGCTGGGAGAGGGGCAGATGGGGATAGGCTCAGTATTTTGGAAAAAAACAAAACATGGAAGTGACTAAATGTGTCAGTCACGAACTACACTGATTATTTTGTATGTTGTACTTCCTTCATCCTATTTCATCTGCTCTGTGTCTTGAGATGTAAGTTGAGGAATGTCTTCCTTTGTGTCTACTATGCCCAGCACATTTTGGGCATTGCTGTAATATTAAAAATTTAACTACTCTAGATACATCTTATTTCAATACATCCTCAAATGGTAGTGGAATCTGAGAAATGACTGCTGTGCTATAATTAGTGAAACTTTCTATATCATAAGGACACTTAGAAATACGTTTGAATATAATTTTAAATACTGAGTGTAATTAAAAGTAGTATGTAATTTTTTACCATTTTCTGTTTGTGGGAATTTAATGTTTTGTAAAATGTACAGATTTTTTTGAAGTTATTAAAATAATTAACTTTTTGAGCTAAATAATATTTGCATAAATATTTGGGCTGTGCCACTAGCCAGTGGGAGAGAACCTCCTACATATAAGCTTCTCCCTTTTTGCACATAACACAATGATCCACAGCCATCTCTGAAATTTTTTTTATATTTTTATATATCTATATATCTATATATAGATATATAAAGCCCAGTGATTTTCAATCTTTTTCATTTGTGGACCCCTAAAAAATTTCAGATGGAGGTGCAGACATAGTCTGCAGACCCGAAGTTGAAAACCTCTGCTCTAGGTCAAGGGAGTGGGAAGAGAAAAATCTGAGTTATTCTTCTATTTAAGGAGTACTTTCGTATCCTTCATGGGTATTTTGTATATTTGTTTGAAGTCTGTTTCCAGTTTAATGATTACTGGTTAGCAGGTTGTTTTTGGATAATGGTCAGAGTAGATCATATACCAGAAGTGTACTTTTACAAACTCTGAAGCTTTAGAGGTGACAGAATAATATCTCTTTAATGTGTGTCGAGGGGAAAGGAAGAAACTGACAACCAGAATGAACCTGTCTGTCAGACTTGGTGGAATCCCCAAATCTGATTTATAATGCATGTAATAGAGATTATCTAGTATTAAAGTAGTTGAATGAAGACGAATTCGGTATATAAAAATACTGTGTTAGGTATATTCAGAAAGTCCAAATCCAGGAAAATTCCTATATAATTCAGTTGCTATTGTATGTGTTGAGTAACTGTAAATTGAACACTTGTTTAGGTGCCTAACTTTAGGAATCTAAGTTTGAAAATTTTGTCCTTAGATCTCTAGCCTTTTCAGATGCCTGTGCTTTTTCATAACAAATGGTTCATTTTGAATTCAAGACATAATCTAAAACTGTTTCCAAAGAGCATTTGGACAGAGATTACAGTCAAAGTTCTTTAATCAATAAGGTGTACATATGGGTGTAACGACTTAATACTAGAAATCAGTGTTTCATGTTCTCATTTTGTATACCGTGTGTCTGGATTAAAAACAACAAATTAAAGTTTGTATACAGTTGGTCAGATTTTTATAGTTTTTTTTCCTTACAGGAATAATGATGGACGACGGGAAGCCTGTTTGGGCTCCACACCCAACTGATGGGTTTCAGATGGGGAATATCGTGGATATTGGCCCTGACAGCTTAACTATTGAACCGTTAAACCAGAAAGGCAAGGTAAGAAAGGGATTAAGGAACTATATCATCACCTAGTTCTATGCATAGAGCACATCAACGGGAGTCAATTTCTAATCTCTGCTTTGTCTCTGACTCGAGCAATTCACTTAACATTTCCTTTGCCTCAGCTTCCTCAGTACAAAGAAAAATTACCATTAATATTGAATTTTGCAATAAAGGCTCCCACAGGGAAGAAACACATGCTTTCTAGTTGTCAGATTTCTATGTGTCTGCAGTATATATAGTAAGTAACTGAATATGTGTGTATCTTTCTGTGTAGTGTTACTTTTCCCATATTGAAACTGAGACTGGCTCAGGATCTGTCTTAGAGATGACGCCTCCATTTCCTCCCTCCCCTCCATGCTTGCTTTTATAATGGTTCGAAATCTAGGATGAATTATAAACACAAATTTTGCTTGTATTGATTAATGTCAGATTTCCCTCCCCCACCCTTTTCCTCTAGCTTCACAGTTTCAATAGAATTAATTTTATAAGGAAAAAGTATTTTTTTGAGGACACTTCATAAATGTCTGAAAGCATTCTCTATTACCTGATAGGTAACTCTGAGGAATACTGAATAACGAATTTGAAACAATAGTGTCTCAACTCTCAAATGTGTTAAGACTAGTGAGACATGAGTACCACTAACTTGGGTCTTTGTACCTCAGGAAGCCCAGAATACTAAAGATAAAATCTAAAACTTGTAAATAAAAAATCCTACTGCATTTATGGTGAGAGAAATATTAGTAATTGAAAAATAACCTGTGAGGCTGGTGGAAACTATTTTTTAGGAGTAATTTAAGGAATTTAGTAGCAGCAGTTACATTCCATCAGTCTCCTCCAGACAACATCTCCAAAAATAATATGGTCTCAAACCATAAATAACTCTTTTTGGATTGTATTTTTGTGATGGCTCTCACTTAATTCAATGCAATAGCTAAATTCAATGTTGAGAGGTGATGGATTCCTTGTCCTGACATATGAACTTTCAAATTGGTTGAGTTTTCACTTTGTTATTCACATCCAATAGTCTTAAACTGAACATCAATTTATGACATAGATTCAGCAGTGTCCAGTAGAAATTTGTTGCTAGCCACACTGCTAGCCACACTTGTGGTTTTGAATTTTTCTTATTATTCACATTATAAAAAAGCCACATGCATTAATCACAATTCAATAGCCTGTTTGCCACATGTGGTAGTGGTGAAAGTATTGGACACCACTGGCATAGAAGATCTTTGATTATAAGAAATTTTGTGCTACCCAGTTATTTTAGTTCAGATATCCAGTCAGTTATGTTTTTATATTTTACTGCCAAGAGTGTTTCAAAGTCTTCATGTTTTGGTGTTTCTGAAAATTTTTAAAGTATGTTTGATTTCCAACAAGTTCCCTCTCATTACAACTTAATTTTCAGGAAAGGAATATACCTTCATTTTTCCCATCAACTTTCTCATATTGACAATTGCAGGGAATTTAGTCACAGGTCAAGAGGTGACAGAGCAGACCTTCCTTTTCTGGGGGACATGGATGTATATCTTAGGAAGAAACCTGAATAGGAAGCTTGTCATCTTTGCTCTATAAAAATATAAATTAAGTGTAATGTCACCTGCTGTCATTCTTCTTCATGGTAAGGGCCAAAGATAGATACAATGGACACCTCAGCCTGTTTATACTGTGGTACCAAAACCAGAACTTTCAGGTTGGAGTGTACTGCATATTGTGAAATTACTCCTAGGAAATCTGCAAATGACCTAGACAAATAATCTGTATATCCTTTCTCATCTACCCTGGAAAGTTTTAATAGGGTTTTCTTGCCACTCCTACCAGCCCGGGTTAAGCATTAGGCTGTTAGCCCCAGCTGGCACTGCAGGGCATGGTGACTGGGGCATGGTAAATTATTGACATCATTATTCTCATTGGCTGCTGTGGGACACAATGCACTGATATTCAGGTTATTGCACCAAGCTTCTGTTGCAGGATTTTATGCCTTGCCAGTACCACCACCTCTTCCCCTCAGCATATGAGAGACAGCATCCCAGATGTGGAGGAACCAGAAGGCCTTGAGGGGCCTCTTGGTCCACTGTTTTTCTTTCTACCGCACCCTCTTCCAGCCTTCATTCTTTAGGGCCAGAAGTTTCCTCGCTGTACGCTGGTCAATATTTAACTTGGTATCATTACCAAAGATAGATGGGAGTGTTTTCCAGAGTGAGCAGGAACTTGGCATTTCCAATTGTGCGGGATTTTTTTACCTGAAAGAGTGGCTGCCTCAATATGTGGGCACTTCACTGGCAGCCCAGTCCTGGCAGATTTTATCTCAGCTCCTGCTTTGCCATGAAAACTCTCAGGTGGCATCAGGCGAGCAAGAATGAATGAACAAACAAATGTGAATTGTTATCTGGTTGCTAAGTAACTCTATATGCGTTCACAAGCAATACTAGCATTGGTGGACAGTATTCTGAGTGAGTATGGTGCCTCTCAGCCTAAAAATTGCATGTCCTACAAACTTCTCCCTGGAAAAAGAATAAAAAAGCGTCATTCAAATGTTTGTTTCGTGCAGCTATCTGGGGCTTTGGTCTTTGGGATCAAATATTTAGGGAAATCAGTTCTGAGCTATCTTAGTGGTACAATAAACTTTATGGAAAGCTGCGCTATTCAGAGCCAACAGAAAAGTCGACTTATGATCCTGACTTCTGCCACACACTGTGGAAAGGAATACAGGTCATGTGACAAGTTGAAGCAGTCTGAAGTACATAGGAGAAAATATTTCTTCACAAGTGGTAGCAGGGTCATTAGCTTCTCGTTATTACGTCAGAGCTATCTCCCAAATGGCTCTTTCTAGAGTTAGACCCTAAATTGGTACCAGGCTCTCTGTTTGGGAGCAACAGGGCAACCTGTAGCTTTGATGAAATGAGCTCACTGGACATTATGAGGAGGAACCCACAGAGCTGTGCAAAAATTTCAGGAGCAACTTTGCCCCATTCCCAGTCTCCACAACCTGGAAAGACCATGACATGAATGAAGTAATCCAAAATCTACTTCTGATTGGAATACTGCCACCTGCTCCTAATGCTATGTATAGCCTCAGAGACTCAGGGACAAGCAGAACAGAGCCCTGTCTGAAACATCTAAATAAGTTCTGAATGAAGGCTTGTTTTCCCGTTTGTTTATTATCCTGAGACAATTATGTTTTGCAGATGAATGACATCTGTTTTCTTTTCCCAACTTCAGATATTACCATACTGTTTTACATGCGCTCCCAAGTCTCTCTTCAGGATCTTGGTAGTAATTATACTGGCTTTAGAAAAGAATATAATTCTCTTATCTCTTCCTGGACAATTTTTCTGATCTGGGTTCTGGATGACAGAGAAAACTGAAGCAAACCCATGGAGTGATGTGGTTCCTGGAGTATCTTGGATTCAGGGCAAATGCAAATACATGGTGCCAGGGAAGCCAGTCATAGGCCTGAACTGAGAATGAATCTATCATGTAAAAGATCTTATCTCCGAAGAATGTTAACAGAAGATGAAGAGGGCCATAATAGAAAGTGGTGTCAGAGATGCAAACCCAATTCCTATTGGTTCCTGTTGGGATTTCTGGTCTGATAGACAGGTGTGCTTAAGTGATCCAAAGTTCATATGACACCTCAGCCCTTGGGTGGGCTCTCACACCCTGGGGGTACGAGCACACCCGAGTTTGAAGACCACTGCCCTAGAGCACTACCCAGAATGAATCCCCTGCAGGAGGTGCTGTTACACTTCCTATCCGTTAGAGTAGGACTTCAAATGGCTACTATTTCCAATCAGAAAAGTGGTTTTTTTTTTGTATTTTTTTTTAATTTGAAGTTGGAAGCTTCCTCTAACAGGACCCGATATTATACATTTATTTCAGTCCTCACAATTGTCATAGCATTCATTTCATAAGTACATTCAAAACTATTCCTCCTTTGAATAAATCTCATAATCCAGCACTTAGAGGTACTGAAAAATCTCAGGGAAGTGTTGTCATAAATACAATATAGAAACTGCTAAGAAACAAACAAAGCAGAAGTTCACCAAATTCTGCATATTGGTCATTCAATCCTAGAAGGTACCATTTCCTTTTTTTGGAAGACATCTTATCCATGCCTTAGTGCACATGCTTTGGAGGAGGAGGTATTTGTACAGGGTATTTACCTTGTTTTGATTTTCCATATTTAAAGGATGATCCTGCTTCCCAGCCTTTCACTGCTGTGAAAGCTACATTGTAATAGATTTGTGGACCTTAGTATGAAGAGAAACAGGAAACTGTATTCATGCTTATCTTTGGATAATAAGGTCCTCAGATCTGTCCTACCCTAGAGACAAATAAATTATCCAGGATAGAGATGGAAATTGACATTTAAGGATTAGTGGCTTTTGTTGTTTTGGTGTTTTTTTTGTTTATTTGTTTTTGTTGAGTGGGATTTACCATGTTCACAGTAGGAGAAATTGTTGTGCTTTTCCTTCAAAGTATATTTAATATAATCTGTAATTTAGAAAATAGATTTGAATTTTTTCTGACTGTGAAAGTTCTCAACTAGGGAGAATTTCAGAAGGCTGAGTAGTTCTCTGCTACCAGTGACTGACAGGACTGGTTTTGCCCTCAAGCTTCAAGCAGGCTGAAAGGAAACATGCCAGGAGAGAGAGGAGACTCCAGCTCACTTGGCCCCTGTCCCCAGCAGCTGGGTCTGAGAGGGGGTTGGCCTGCTGCTGCCACCTCAGCCAGGCTCTCTCAGGCAGCTGCTGTGCTGCGCAGAGCAGCAACCCAGAGCGGCCAGCATGGGACATGGCTGGTCCTTCTCTTCCTGCTCTTGGCCCAGCTGACAGGGACTGAAGCTGAGCGTGCTGGGGTGAAAGGGGGAAAGGAGGTAGAGGGGAGGGGAGCAGAGCCCTTCTCCCTCCCTCCTCCTCATCAGTTCAAGCAGAAATCTGGCGGGGTGGGGGGGAACGACTTGATCCTGGATGTCCCCTCTCCCCCATGTGTCACCTATGAAAGAGCTCTCCATGGCTTCAACATGCTTCACTTCGAACAACATTTGTATCTAGCAGCTATGTAGATTTCCCGAGGAGGTCTGGCTAATCTAGATTCTGGGCATCTCCAAGGCAATGTATAGGCCCTCATTTAGAATGTGTTAGCTTATAACGCTAATGAGAGGTAGGAGGGAAAAAAAAGGGAGCATCAGGACAAGATCTGTATGACCCAATGAAGATTCTCCTATACCAGGGAAGGAAATCATGAAGGCTTTTTCACTATTTTCCAACTGGCAACACTTAGTTTATAGACACTTTAATACTTCAGTTTAAGAAACCCACCACTTCAAAATGAATTGGAATAGTGGCTGCTTAATGCTGTGTGCAATTTTAGATTGTGTGATCTACGTTATATTGTTTCTAAGAGGCTGTCTTAGACTGCTACAGAAAACAAGATGTTTATCATGAGGGTGTCTCGCTGAGCAAAGTTTTAAATAGACAAACTTACTTAAAATGTTAAGCTCATTACTTATGATAGACAAAGATCTTGTTGCTTGTCTTTTGCCATTTTAGATAAAGTAGACTAATCTCACTGCCTTAATCCCCTTCTCCTCATGGAAATTATTTTTGTAGCAGCATAGAAACTGTATCATTAATTGATAAAACAAGGTTGGTTCATAGATAGGTATAGTTCTGTAATGTAAATAACCTGTACATGCTGTATAGACTCAGATAAAATGTCTGAATAAAAGTGCATACTTTGCTAAAAAAAAATATACAAGAGCATATTTGTATACTGTGGACACACTGATAAATCTATTCTTGCATGTTTCTCTTTCCTTTTTTAAAGCAGTATAAATTGCAGTTTCTGGAGTATTAAAGAGACAAGTTTTCTTTTGTTACAAATTTGTTCCAGTGAGTGATGTAAACTGTCTAAGTGGTTTTCTTGTATTACTGAAATACAGTATTAAAGCATGTAAAATTAAAATTCAGTGTTTGGGAATATACTGCGTGTTACTATTTATATAGCGAATATAGTGTATTTTAAATGGGAATGTATTTAAATGGGACAGGAGTACTGAAGCATGATTGAGGGTCCTATGCTAGGAATCGGGAGACTTGGATCTTATTCCTAGAGCTGCTATTGACTTGCTGTGGAACACTGAACAACTTCCATCCTTTTTGAGTCTGTTTCTTTTTGAATAAAATACATATAACCGTGGTGGTGTTTTCTGTTTTCTAATGCCCATCACTGAAATATCTAAATATGTGGGGATAGTGCTTATCTTTAAAGCACTTATCTGACATCAGGAATTACAGCATTCATAACATAACATCTGACATCAGGAATCATAACAAATCTGATATCAGGAATCATAACATTCAAAAACCAGTAGGAGAACACTTCAGTCTCTCTGGTCACCCAATAACAGACCTAAAAGTGGCAATTCTTCAACAAAAAAACTTTAAAAATAGACTACAACAAGAAACTGCAGAACTGGAATTAATTTGCAAACTAGATAGCATTAAATTAGGCTTGAATAAAGACTGGGAGTAGCTGGGTCATTACACACGTTGAAAATTCATTTCCCCATGCTAATTTTCCCCTACTGTTACTCGCACTTGCTTGTCAACTGCTTGAAATGGGCCATCTTGATTATCACTGTAAACGTGTTTCTCCTTCTGCTGATAATAGCTCATCTTAACTGATTAGTCTGTTAGAGTTGGTATGGCAACCCCCCCATCTTTTCACATTTTCTGTGTATGTGTATATCTTCCTACTGTATGTTCCACTCTGTACATCTGATGAAGTGGGTTTTAGCCCATGAAAGCTTATGCTCAAATAAATGTGTTAGTCTTTAAGGTGCCACAAGTATTCCTTGTTCTTTTTGCGGATATAGACTATCACAGCCAACACTCAGAAAAGTAGTACAGTTGAGACTACGATTGCTTTAATGCTGCTATCTTTACCATTAGTATCCGTCCGTTTGTCTAAATAAATTAATAGTAAATGCTCTTGATCAGGAGTATATCTTTGTACTATACCTATTATGATGAGGCCCAAATCCTTGATCAGTGTTCTTAGGAGCAATTGCACTAGTAGTAAATTGTTGCAATGGTTGGGTGAACACACTAAAACCTGCCACAGTAAAATGTAGAAATGGCAAATTTCACTTTTCTTAAATAATACACTTATTTAAAAGAGAGCTCATGATGTCTTACAGCCACTTTCCCATTTGCAGTTGAAATTCTGAGAATATCTGTGTTTTTATCTGACAGACTTTTCTGGCTGTTATCAACCAAGTGTTTCCTGCAGAAGAGGACAGTAAAAAGGATATGGAGGATAATTGTAAGTATGTACTTTAAAGTGTGTGTGTGTGTGTATATATATATATATATATAATATATAAAATAGCAAGGATCCATTTGTTTTGTAACCAAATCTCTAAGTCTCTGTTTGTTTGTTTGAAGTGGCACATTACATTTATAGCAATAAAGTTCCATTAATTGTCCTATGTTTAAATCAGTTTTAAGAGGCAATGTATTTTACATTTATGGTGATCTCAATTCTCAAATGAGCATGCTAAAGGAGAATGTTTCATTCTAGTGTGTGAGCTGCAGTACTCTTAGAAAACTGTAACAAAACCAGTGTCAATTTGATTTACATATATTAAATCAAATATGTATCATAGTATAGTAATGACACGATTGTTCAGTTTAATGGACAGTACAGTGAGATACATGGAGCAATACAGAGCTTGATTCAATCTTTTGATATGTGTTGAAAAACTACCTATTTTGTCAGACAGTATTCAAGTTTGGGGGTAATAATGGAAGAGGGATGTTGTACACCCAAATGTTAACGGTATTGTACGCTTCTCTACTTTTTTCTCCTTTTTGAAACTGGCAGCAGTGGCTAGAAACAGTGGTCACTTTCTTCCATTTTGGCGGGTCAGTATCTTCTTCCAGGGTGTAGTGAGCAGTTGCACATGAGCAATGCATCAGTAGACTTGTTAGAGAGCTGATGAGATAGGAAGTACAATTGACCATCAAGAAAACAGTGAAACTTGACTCTAAACAAAGTACTGTCAAACCCTGAAAGGAAACCAACTGAAATAATAGAGATTATTTTGTGTTGCTGATTGTTTAAAGTTTAGCAGTCTAAGGTGTTATTTGAAACAGAAGAATAAGGATGTGTGTGTTCTGTGTTTGAAATTCTAACAGGAAACTAGAGAGACAAGGAGTAGAGGAAGTTCCTAGGTTGAGGAAGCTCTACATAAGAGATGTTCACAGAGTAGCTTTAGGGATAATGCTGCTGTTGACATAGCTGATAGTGATGCCCTAGAATTAAGAGTGCCTAACACTTTCCATTGTTAGCCCTATTTTCAGTTCTTTATAGCTTTGCCAAATGTTAACCATTCAGTCTGAAACTTCCTATGCTTGCTTTCTGTCTCAAGATGGGTTTTTTAAGTTTTTCAGTAAAATTAGTTTGCCTGTTTTCAGCAAAATAGGTAGTTTTGTTAATGTTCATTTTTTTTCTAATAGTTTCTTTGCACACCTACGGAGTTTAGAGCAGGGATTTTATACATGGCCAAGACAATTGTCCGAGGATCAGAGGGATGTTATTTGTTGAAAATACACCCTGATTTGACCAAGTTGTGAACATTTGAAAATCACTGCTTGGATATGCTAAGAATTAGCAATTGCAACTACCTGGCTGTTAGATAGCATTTTTCTGTATGCCCAATGGCAGAGAGAGATTTGAAGGAGGATAAGTTGGTGTCTTTATGTTTGTTGCCGTGTATGAGGGGCAATATGGAGAAAAGCATGAATGTGCTTGTGGGAAAAACTGTTGAGGGAGTTTAGAGCTGCTGTCATTGACGGAACGAAGTTAGGAGATTGACACTTCCATGCTCTAAAGTTCTTTATTAAATGTTAGAAGAAAATATTATTATTTGACATGTCTCTTTTTACCATTGTCACAGTGTATGTAGGTAGAGATTTTCCAGCAGAACTCTATTTCTTTAAATTGATGGTATCCCTTTAAAAGGTTTTGAAGAAATTAGCAGGATTAAAGTACTCATGGGCTAGAAAAGAGGAAGGGAAGCAGAATTCTTAATGCTGAATTTCAGTTGAGTGATCGTACACTAAGATGGTTATTTGTCAAAGTAACTGTAAGTTTTTAAATTGCAGGTTCACTAATGTACTTAAATGAAGCTACACTCCTTCACAATATCAAAGTGCGGTATTGTAAAGACAGAATTTATGTAAGTATTACACAATGTATTAGCTTGTATAATATGCCAATAAATGTACTTATACTATTTATTATGTAATATTTTTTGTGCCATTTTGTTTTATAACAGAAAATAACGGTTTAAATGCCCAAGCATAATTGGTAGCATTTATGAATGTTAGGGTTTTTGATAAGGAATGTCTGGTGTGCCACCTGATTCAGATGGGTAAAAGTAGTCAATTAATTGGATAATTTGGACTTTCTGTATGTTGTTTAGTTCATTATTGTATTACATGGTAGCAAATTGCATTCCTTTAGGTATGTTACTTTGCCAGTAGGTCTGCTGTTACCAAAGATGGCTCTTTTTCTTCATTATTTTTGAACGAAGCAAACAGGTGCCTCCTTTGACACTTTCTAGCTCAGATGACCATCTTAATCTTTTATATTGCTATCAAATTGCCTAATTATACTTAATGAATTCTGACTAAATTACATTTAGTTCTTGCCATCTGCCCTGGCAATGACAGCTGTGAAATAGAAGAAAGGCAAGAAGCTTAGAGGGGGAAAAAATCCATGTAGTTATATAAAATATTTTTCTTCACTTTTTTTTTTAAAAAAAACAAATCAGCAGTGAAATGGTAGAGCTAGGCAACATTTGCATTAAAAATCAGTTGTACCCAACTGTATTTATTTAGACCTAAGCTTTCCTGTCCAAAATTGTGTTCACTCATTTTCAGTTGTTGCTGTAGTAAATGTTATACAGCTATGAATTATTTATAGAGTCAAGAATACCAATCATCAGCTTTAGAAACCGTGCTGGTAGTGTCAATAATTTGAATGCAGTTAAAAACAAAACAAAAAAACAGAACCCAAAATAGATATCTAAAGCAGAAAAGATGAGGTTTTGTTTTGTCATAACTAGTTTTCCCTGATAACTTCAAATACAATATAGTTGGAGTAAACAAGATTTGTTTGTAAGCTGTTTTCAGAATCAGTGGTATGTAATTTATCTGGCACCTAGAGGACTGTTAATATTAGTAGTGATGACTCTTGAACATCTTTACAATACCATTTTCTTCAGGGAAATAGTGAGAACAGAAGTAGCTAACATAACCTTTCTGTGAACAGATGTAGTCCTCTCCCACCTCAAGACAGAATATGCACGCTGAGTTAGTGGCCCATATCCAACCCCCTTCTTGGGGCTTTCCAGTATTCTCAACTCAAGAATAGCAAATGAAGACAGCCTGAATCTCTTCATCATCTGGCTTTTTTAGGATCTTTTTTTGTGCAAGAGTATTTCTTGTCTCATCCTCAGACATCTAACTACACTGCTACCTCCAGTAGGTGAATTCTGATATAACGCGGTAAAGGAGTACTCTGGGGAGCGTGGCTGTGCTCTCTAGTGGATCAGCGTGTCTGGCTTCGATATGCCGCAGTATTATTTTTTGGCTCCCGAGGACAGTGTTATATCGAGGTAGCAGTGTATTCATTTATGTAATCTGGTCATCATCACTAGTATCTGAGTACTCACACAGATTCAAGAATTTATCCACATAACTCCTCTGTTAGGCAGGGAATCTTCATTCTTCCGCACTCTACCCCTGGAATTGTAACTGTCTGATCTGGCTGTAACTGTGAATCAGTTATTGCTATGCAGGATAGTATGATCTGCTACCTTTGCTATTTCACTTTTTTAAGAAGTTTAATAGTTAATGTAAAGTTGTCTCACCCCTAATTGTTTTCTAAACATATGTTTTCCTGTGTATCTATGGAATTTTATTCCAGTAGAATATGGTTTTATGTTGATGTTTAATACACCCAAGACCAATGAGATACATATTGGTAATACAGTGGCTGTGTAGATTCACAGCAGCCTTCGCGTGCTTATTGACAAATTACACACACCTGGTGAGTTAACTTGTTTTACTGGGAGGTGGAGGAGGGTGCTGAAAGGCATAATGTTGTCTAGGACGCTGTTCTACTGAATGTGAAGGGTTTTTTTAGAAAGTGCTTTGGAAGCTTTCGTTTGCTTCTGAGATGTGTTTTAAAGACTGTTAAGAAATATAGCATCTCCAAGAGTGCATTACCCATCTGTATGTGCAGTATGGTGTCCGCATTAGTTGTGTATAATCCTAAACTATGAGACTTTTCTGGCAATATTTGATTGTGTCCTCAGTCTAATTTCATTGTTCCAAACTCTGAGATAGGTTTCTGTTGTCTTTAATAGCAATTCAGAGTTACTTTTAACTATTTAGTTGAATATTTGCTAATGGTTTACTGTGCTTTTTTTTTCTTCACAGACCTATGTAGCGAACATTCTTATTGCAGTGAACCCGTATTTTGACATTCCGAAACTTTATTCTTTGGAGACTATTAAAAAGTACCAGGGTAAATCACTTGGGACATTACCACCACATGTCTATGCAATAGGTATGTCTTCCATTTATGCCTTTCTTCTGTAAAATATGCTTTTATTCATCTTGCAATCACATGTTAAATTACATCTATAATAGCATCTATTTTTAAACCATGTTTAAATAAGATATATTAATGCTAAAATGAGAAATTCTCACCTTTGATATATTGCTTTTGTGTTTAATAATAATATTCTATTGATCTCCGAACAAAAATGCTTAGGCTGTAGATTATATATAGTTTAATAAACAATGCAAACTGAGCTCCAGTTCGTCTTCAGACCTGATAGTGACGAATCTGCACTTAATATTGACTGTGAATGGCTTGCCTATTACAAAAGCAGTTTCTCCTCTCTGGCAGTTCACACCTCCAGATCACCTGCTGGAAGTGGGCTTCACCCTCCCCCCCCCCCATTGGATTTACCTTGCTTTCTTGCCTGCTATTTATACCTGCCTCTGGAGATTTCCACAACATTCATCTGATGAAGTGGGTCTTAGCCCACGAAAGCTCCTGATCCCTAAAATCCCTTAGTCTATAAGGTGCTACAAGACTCTGTCGCTAATGCAATCAAAGCATCATAAAAATGAGACTACAATAATTTAAAAAATGATAAATGCCACCATAAGAACTGAACAATGGCTTCCATTGTGATGTGATCCACATTCTGAAAATTTCAGTCCTTGCCAGGTGGTAGTATTGAAGTACATTTCCTTTCTACTTCAGCATGTTGCCAATGTGGATTGTTCCTTCTTTTACATTTTGCCTGTTAGACATTCAAATGCCTTTAAATGATTTAAACAAAGAAAACAGTTAATGTGAATATTAAGTTGTTTATACATTTAGTATGAAAGTAATATAGTGTATAGAAGATTGTTCAAAAAGACAAAAAAATATGTCATAACTGAATCAATTCGATGTGCGGCTAACTTTCTCTCACAGGGTATGAAAACTATGCACTTTTTTGTTTTGATCAAACAACATTTAAACAATTTTCATAAAATTCCTTTTCAGGATCTCTTACAGAACAACAGAATGGGGGGAGTTTGAAACAATATGAAAATGATTCAGTATGTCTGGGTATAATTTGTCACAATGTCACATGAAGCTGAAAATTTCTTAATAAAACGCCTTCAGAGCTATAAAATCAACCCTCTGCTGTTTTGTAAATAAACTCCAGAGTTGAGTTCAGTTCGTATATTAGCCTTGCATTTGTTCCCCTGTGGACCAATACCTGTATGGGTCTGTACTTCTGTGACTGCTGTCTGGCTAGGCCAGACTGGGACTGCCACACTCAGGGCAGACTGCAAAAAATAGGAAAAACATGCCCCAAAACTGGTAGTTTATTTCATAATTAGATTCACCAAGATGGTAACAAAAGAGCTTCTGAAATACCACATTAGTTAACAAGGGGCTGTTAGGATGCCAGCTCTTGGCTCCCATTTAGACAACCAAGTCTAATATAGTGAAAGGTTATTGAAAACCTGCTTCACCATATGTAAGGTTTGCCAGTTCCAAAGGAATTATCCCTAGGTCAATATACATCTCTGATCTTCTCCAGATATCACACTGTCAGCCAATCCTTAATAATTAAATCTAACACTTATTAACAAAACAAAGAGAGTTATAAATGGTGTGACGGAGTCAGACCAGAAGGATATAGGAGAGTGCTGGAAGACAGGTACATTAGTCTCAGGGTGTGCAGGTCCCTGTTCCCTGGATAGCCAAACAAAGGCTACTCCAGGCCAATCAAGATACCTGGGGCCAATTAAGAACCTTCTAGAAAGGAGTAGAAACAGCTAGCCTGATTGAGACACCTGAAGCCAATCAGGGACTGGCTGAAACCAGTTAAAAACCTCCCACTTAGTCAGGTGGGTGTGGGTGTCAGGAGCTGTGAGAGGAAGTTGTGCTGTTGGTGAGACTGAGTGGTGGACAACATATCATACAGAAGGAAGGAGGCTCTGAGGTAAAGGTGAAGTGGAGTTTGAAGAAGTGGAGACTGCTGTGGGGAAGTAGCCCAGGGAATTGTATTGTGTTTTGTGGATAAAAGGTCAGCCATCTTAGCTGATACTATTAGGGTCCGTGGCTGGAGTCCGGAGTCGAGGGCGGGCCCGGGCTGCCCCCGCACTTTCCATCTTCCTTACTGGCCTGCGATGAAGGTAACTCACTAGGCGGTGACTCTTGCCAATTATACTGAGAAAGGGAGGTCACTCTGGGGCCTAGGTGAGTTTCTGAGGCCCCTAAATCTGCCAGGAAGTGCAGGACCCACAAGTACAAACTTGGAGCTTTGTCACAATGGTTAAAATATCAATATGTACAAATGACTTCGTATTCATAGCTGAAAATCACAGCAATGATGGAATAAACTGCTGGGTTTTAAAAGTCTCTCTGGAATTATCCCAACCAGTCAGAATCCAAAGGCTGCTTAAATATAAAGTCTGTTAAAGTCTTTCCAAGCATTTCCCAGGGTATTCCAAAGAATTATTTGGAAAATCTCCATTTTACAACGTATACTTTCCCTATTCAAAGTTTAAGCAGATTAGCGATGGTAGGATCAGGCCTGAAGTTTCTCTTTTATAGCTCTTATAGAAGGTTGACAAGCCTCCTCACAGAAATTGTCACAGCAGGGCCTTCCAATGAGGGAATAGGCACTAGAGATCACCTGTTGACCATTGCCTCTTAATCTTCTATTTCTTATGCATACACCCATTCACATAAGGCAATTAGCCGATTCTCCATTATATCATAAATAGTTAAACTGAAGACAGTGTAGATAATATTATTAGTTTCCTGCAGTATCTTGCATCTGGACACAGTCACATAATTAAGGCAATTAACACATGTATAATCTACAAGCTAATTTGGTTACATTGTTAAACATCTAAAAGGATATAGGTAAACACAGCCAAATACTCTTAGTATCTACCCTTGATTTCTGTTACTAAAAATGAATGAGTTGCTAGTCTAGTACATCTCTTTGATGTTCACATACAAGTGAGTTGTCTGCATACAAATGCTTCTTGTTAAGTTGTTCTGGGTCATACATAGGTTGTCTGATCTGCTGTCACAGCTTCTCTTAAGATACAAGGCATCGTTCTTTGAGGGTGTGCCACTGTAATGTAATGTAAGGAGGTAGCAGAAATCAACATCAATAGGATGTAATGCAGAAATTTAAATGTGTAGAGTTTTGATTTTTGTTCTCAAAGAGATTACATTAGGTGTCATGTGCATCATAACTTAATTCTGATTTAGCAGTTGGTGGTAGGAGGGTAACATAACAATGTTGTGTCCTTTAATGTATTTTTTGTTGTAGCTGATAAAGCATTTCGTGACATGAAGGTACTCAAGATGAGTCAGTCCATCATAGTTTCCGGAGAATCAGGAGCTGGCAAGACAGAAAATACAAAATTTGTTCTGAGGTTTGTATGTGTGTAACCAGAAAATTATTCAATGGGAGTCTTTTGTATTGATACATTGTATTGATACATTACATTGATACATGAAGTCATTTTTGTAATGTAATTAATATATATTTAAGGCAGGATCCAGCAAGACAGCTGAATGCTCCCAATCCTCTGTTTATTTCAGAAATTCACTGTTGAAATTTAAACGTAAAAGAAATGTAAACGTGATAAGTAAGACTATAATTTTTGAATGGTGGTCACTGTGTTCATAGTAATTATGAGTTTCAATAAAGTCAGCAATGAACTCACCCTGCAGCGGTGACTCCTGTCCTGCAGGATGCAGCCTGGCCAGCTCTTCACAGTGGGCATTGCAACCTGTCACATGTGCTTGCAGTGCCACTTGGGTTTGGTTTGTCCTCCCTCCCTAGATGGAGATGGGGGAGCAGATGGGCCAAACCTCAGTGGTGCTGTGACCAAATTGCAATAGGAACCATTGCTTTCCAACCTTTCTCCAGTGTTCTGGGCTTCACTTTTCAACATCCTCACTATATAATCCAGTTTTATTCCTCTCCCTCCCCCAGTAGTACACTTTTTTGGTGTCAATCTTCCTTTAAAAAAAAAAAAAAAAAAAGAAAGCCAAATATCCTATCAACAACTGCAGTTATGGATTAAATGATATTTTGGGGTGAAACATTAATTTTACTATGTAAAAGTGAAAACTACATTCTTTGGTGACCCTTCTGTGGGACTTCTTTTTACCTGCATTTGTGCTATGAAATTTACTCAAAATTTTCATGCCAAAACTGTAGCTTCAGTGATAAAATATGAAAATGACACAGTTCCCAAACAACCTTCACTCTACACCATAGCGACATCATATAATAACCATACAATTATATTTTGGGTGTTTTAGTATTTATTGTCCCAAATTAGATAAAGCTGAGTTTGACAGATACTAGATTTTTTTTCTACTGTTTTTCTTAATGGTGTCGTGCTAGGGCAGAATTGTGGTTTGTGCCCTAACCCTGCATTTCTATACCTTACCAGGCTTGTATTTCTTTTAAGTTTAATCTTAACTGTGAATTTCCTGGGTTTCTAACTCTTGGTCTAGCGTAAAAATAGTTATCTTAAAAATACTGATATGTTTGCTCAACTTCAACCACAGCATAATACAGGATTTTATTGGGAATTTCTTTTTTGTTCTTATGTGAACACGAAGCAAGAAACACTGAGAACATTAACATCATTTTGCTGATGATGCATACTATCAGCCTTAAATCATTTTTTATTTTATGACTATATTGACAACTATGCTCTGGCTGCTTTATGCCATGCTGGAACAGCACAAAGTAGGCTTTACTGAGCAGTATTCTCTAGTTATCAGCTCATTTGCTTTGCCAGAGTACTGTAGTGCATAGAGTGTACATCTCACTTTCCATATTCCTCCTGTCCTCCGCATTCCCTTGTATGCACCCCTAATTTCTCCCTTCCTCCCTTCCACATTTCATTGCATGCAAATGCCCCAGTTTTCCTTCCCTTCTGAGCTCCAATGCCCAAAATCACTTGCTCCTCAGTAGCGTTCTCTGCCTTTTGACCACTTAGGAGGCCACTCTCTAGCCTGAGGACCATTTGGCTTCATACTTATAGGAAGCAATGGGATGTGGATGGCATTTTGAAAGAGGGCATCTTAGCTGAGGACTCACTGTGGCCTTGCTTCCACTGAGAACATTAGGAGATGGCAGCTGTATTGAAAGAGTTCTTTGTGGATTTTTCTAAAACAGAATATTCTTTCACTGAAAGAATAATCTATGAAGCATAACATGAGGACATTACCACTACTCCTTTTAAAACATTCTTCAAATGTAGCCAATGATTACAAAATTTCAGTGGGTTTTAACTATGTGGAATATTTGAAGGGTCTTCATTGTATCTTGTTACCGATAAGTAACTAGTACAAATAAGTCTAATGGTGGAGGCAAAATTTCTCAAATGATCCATTTTTAAACTTAATTTTAACCTCTAAAATAATTAATGGATTTACTTGTAAACTTCCATTAAGTGGAAGCTATGTTTAGGGAAGCAGTTTTGGAGTGCAGGCAATTTTTCATGTAAAATTAGTCATTTTTAATTGCTCCTTTAATGGCAAAATAGAACTCTGTCCTGCAATTTACTCCTCCAAAATCTAAACAGGATTTTGGGTATAGGCTACTAGACAATATGTGTGTGAATAATCTTTAACTCTTGATGTCTGGATTAAAAAGTGCTATATAAAAAGCTTAACAAATGCCTACAGATGGCCCAAGAATATATTGGTCAAATTGACTAAAATAAAAACACTTTTACAAATATTGATATACATACACAGATATGAAAAGATTGTAAAAATGAAGTCAGAAATACCAAAAACTACATTTAAAGCCAACAAAAATATGTATGTTCCTCTTACAAAAGAAGTGTTTTACTGTATTTAAATGCATATGCACATATGAACTTGTAAAATAATCCTCCATTTAAAATGCTCAGATATGTTCTCCTCTGTGTAAATGGCCAATATATAATACAGACATTTAACAGTCTCCTCAATTAGACTGAGGTAGTGTTACTTGGGGGTAAAAGAGAGATGGACATTTTTTTTTTTTATTCTTCTTTACAGGTATTTGACTGAATCCTATGGTACTGGTCAAGATATTGATGAAAGAATAGTAGAAGGTATTGTATTTTTTATTAAAGTAAACAGAAGCCAAAATGTTCAAATTTAAAATATTCAACAACAAAAGCTAGAATTGAAATGTCATCAAACCAATTTGGGCATAAAAGGTCAATGGCCTGCTCCAATCCATCTAATTTACAAAGATATTTGATTGGGATTTTCTTCTGTTATTTAGTGTAGATATTGAGCACACAATAATTGTCTTTGAGATGGCCCTGAAAATGCATAAGCAAGTATGTGACATTAAACTTGTGGGTCCTTACTTGGTTTGATATATATATGATTATATATATTACATATAATATCTTAATCTCAATCTCAAACCAAGTAAGGACCCACAATGTTTCATATATATATATATATATATATATATATATACAGGGCAAAGAAAACTATTATGTGCTCAATTTGTTTTGAGTAATGGAGTATTCTGTTTTTTGTTCAA
>ML677333.1:37310769-37326573 GCA_007922305.1 Dermatemys mawii
AGTGGAATGGAGTATTCTGTTTTTTGTTCAAAATTGGGAGGAAACACAGAAGCAACTTTCAAGTATAAGGTTTCTCCAACTAGTCTTTCTGCCATGTTAATTTGTATATGTTATAAACAACTCATCCTGAATACTACTTCCACATCATCTTTATTATATTTAAATTTGTCATATTAATACATTATAAGGCCAGCAGTGAACTGTTGTGATTATCTAGTCTGTGTAATAAGGCCACAGGTCTTCCTTGAACTAGAGTTTATCTTTTAGAAAAATATCCAATCTTAATTTAAAAATTTCTAGTGAAGGAGAATCTACCACAATCATTAAGTTGTTCCAATGGTTAATAATCCTCACTGTTAAAAATTTGCTCCTTATTTCTAGTGTCAATTTTTCTAGCTTCAACTTCTAACCATTAGATCTTGTTCAGAGAAATAGAGCAGGCTGTCATTTTTTGTTTTAATAGATATAGTATAATAAGCATGATGTTGCTTAATTACAGCTGGGTATATAAACATCCAAATCCACGTTATGTGCCGTGAGATCTCAGAAAGTGACTGACAGTTGGACATAATGCCTGAAGCTGCATTCCATAATGTTGATTGGTACCTGTAGGTATTCTTGGAAAACGCTATGAAATAATTGTGCTATGTACAGTAGCATCTACTGCACGCTTGAAGCAATTCTTAATAAATTGTAAACATCTTCTTAACAAACATGCTCACAACAGCTGTATTGTTAGGAGAAACTGTAACAGATCTGAAAGACCTCGTCACTTTTTTAGTCAATAAACCACAGTTCTGTAAATATTATTTAAAGTATTTTTAACAGTTCTTCAATAAGTATTTATTATTAATGGGCTTTGGAGCCCAGATTTTCAAATCTCATAAACTTAAGACTTTTTTCTGGTTAAAACAACTGTTAAGAAAGCCAAATTAAGAAGTTTAACCATCAGGCTGTAATACCGAATAATGAAAAACAAAATTCCATGGAAGAGCTGACACTTGATCATCCTTACTTTATCTCACCATTGTTTCATATTGATAACCCTTTAATGTTAGTAGCATCCGATTTGTAGATAATTTCAATAGGCTTTAAATCTGGGGAACAGTTCCTACTGAATTTCTTTAGTTTTAATTGAGTTCAATTGTAAGGTGAAGGCATGTGTCACAATTCAGGGCAACTGCACCTGCATTTCTCTTAGTGGACCAGCCAGGGCAACCAGGCTTCCCGCTTCGCCCCGGTCATTGCCTTTTTGAGTGTAGAACCATATGTCATCCCTTCTGACTGGGGAATTTCCAGGCTGCACTGTGTTATTCCCAGCAGATACTGGCTGCCTGAGCACAGTTGCTTGCTTTCTCTTCAGAGACTGACAAGAGTAATTGTCAACAATTATAAGTTACCACACAGTTCTTTCTATGCAAGCCTATTTTATCCTTAAGATAAGTGTTACAGAGAAAACATTAAAAACAATATAAGAATCTGCAAGCATGCTAATAAGCTTGCCAGAATTCATTGCAACCCTAACATGGATTCTGGCAGGACAAGTTCAAACTCCCACCTCAGGGGATTCCTTGTAGTTATCAATTTGTCACAGTTTCAGCTTAGAACAAGCATATAATCTTCAGAGGTTTCAGAAGGACCAGTCCTGCCAAACCTCTTTTAAGGATTGGGCCCTCCATGGATAGGAGGAAGGCCCTGAGCCAGTTTAGAACCAGGCTACTTATCCAAAAACCCTTTCTTTGTTGGTCCCTGGAGAATCCAGTTTGAACTGGTATATACACGCCTCTCTGAGACGGTGGCTTCCACTGATAGCAGAGGCAGTACATTAGTATCCCCCTCCTGCTAGAAGAGGTACATGCAAAGCCACAATAATACATACATTGTTTTAAACTGAAACTGTGTATCCCAAAGGTATCAACCAATATTCAATAAACCTTAATTTTATGAAGTTGAGAAAGTTCATTAGATTTCCTCAGGAGATTATAGGATATTGTCAATCTGTCACTGTAGGTTGTCAGCAGTTCCTTAAAAATAGTTTTCTGTGGTTTCTGATAGACAAAATATGGAAACAGTTTTGCTAAGCCTGCTGCTGCTGCTTTTGCTAGCTAGCAAAATTATGTTTTTCAGAAGCACTGTGCTGCACAGCTTAAATGGTGCATGTTCAATATGTGGGCTCTGAATTATTGTGATGCATTCTGGATGGAGGTTTTCTTGAAGACTGGGAGCTACAGCTACTGCAGAATGTGACCACTTGCTTGGTGGACTTTAGTGATAAGAGACACCTTCCAAGTCTTCTTCAAAGTCAGCACTGTCTTCCATTGTGTATCTGTGGGCATTCCAGGTGTCAGTTTAGAACTCCGAAGCCTTATGTGATTTGAGGTCCTTGCTACTGAAGAGATTACCTCTTTCAGTATGCACCATTCTAACAATAGTTTTAAGTCCTTAAAATTAAGTGTTGTTGGGATAGATGCTGGGTTTTCTTAGAGAACAGCTCTTGGTTCCCCACCTTATTAATGTAACTGTACATAGTGTTCACCTCATATGTACTTATTCATGCTTTTTTCGGAGGAATAGGTTGAAAAATTAGTTGTGTTTTGGGGCAATCCACTTGGAGCTCAAATTGTCCATCCTATTTTATATTTTGTTTATTATTATTTACCCAGTTTTCTTTAGGAAAATACTAGTTGAATCATTTTTGTTGATAGCCACCAAATATTTTATAGTTCAGATTTAGGAACTGCACCTGGTGTAGAATATTAAAAGTTTATATTACAAATTGCTTCCGCAATAGGTTCAGTATAATTTGAAAAAAAAAAATGCTGTTTTTCATGTTAATTTTATTTCTAAGGGGTAAGACTTATTCAACTTTCAAATGTCATCCTCAGTAGTTACAGTGTCAAATTGCCGGCACTACTATGGTGGGTCCCGTGCTTTCTCTTATTGTGGGTGGGGGCGTTCAGGGCTCTGTTTCTGGCCCCTGAATTGGGGTATCAACTGTCCCACTAATATCCTAGAGAAGGGAAGTGGTCCCAGCTCAGGAGCCGTAGGGATAGCGGTAAACCACATGAACTTAGCGATTCCTTCTCCTGGGTTACTTCCCTCTCCTGCCCTTCATCTTGTGGGGCTTCCTGCCCTCTCTCTGTACAACCCTTTACCTAGGGTCTTGGTCTTCTAGCCTGCTGCAGCACTTCTCCAAACTCTTCTCTGCTTCTCTCCAAACTGCTATCTGTTTCAACACTAAACCACTCTGCTTCAACTCCTCTCCCTGTCTGATTAAAGTGGGTCGAGGGGAGGGTTATCATGTGTTTTAATTGGCTTCAGGTGCTTTAATTAATCTATAGCACCCTTTCTTCCCTCTACAGGGAATAAGGCTCTCATCATTCTGGGGCTTACATATCTCCCCTCTGTTAATCTCCTGCTGCCCCCTGGCCATGCTGTATCACATTACTTTGAGTAATTAGTTACCGTAACTGTAAAGTGATGTGAAGTCTTTTTTTTTTTTGCTAGTCTTCTTTGAATCACATTTTGAAATCTTTTTTTTTTTTTAAACAGCAAATCCACTCTTAGAAGCTTTTGGAAATGCAAAGACTGTTCGCAACAACAATAGTAGTCGTTTTGGAAAATTTGTAGAAATCCACTTTAATGAAAAGGTATGAGTACTTTCTAGTTAGTCGTGGGTTTTGTTTAGTGGCAGAGATTTTTGATGGGTGGCACCCTTCCATCATGTGAATATGTAATTTTTGTTCATCCTTAGTGATGTTTCTCAGTGACCGGTCCATGGATTGACACTGGTCGCTGAGATCTCCCTGGCACAGTTTTGGAAGGCAGCAAGCTGGTCCCTGGTATCAAAAAGGTTGAGAAACTCTGATCTAGAGGATTGAGGATCTTCTCTCTCATCCCATCCTTTTTAGGAGCACTGTATTTTTCCCTATTAAACTGTTAATCTCTTCACATTTTCAAACGGCTGCAAAGATGACATTTAACCATTGCCTAGAAACAGATACACCAGACCAGCAGTAGGCTGAGTGAAAGCAACAGTTACCTTGCTTACTAGACTCAAGGGACAAGTTGTATTCTGCAATCCTTGAAAAAGAGAACTGAAGACATGTAATTACTGGCAAACCATGGGGCCAAACTGATGGAATATTATTTTAATTTACAAAAATGATACTCCCCTCCATTTAAAAATATACTGTTAACAGATTTTAGCCAGGTTTTGGCACAAAATTCTTCTGATATGTGTGCAAAAGTAAATATTGCGCATTATGTATAGGTGTGTGTGCATTACATACGTACATTTGAGGATTTGTACACCTAACGAGGAATATATATTTTTACGCGTCTATATGAAAATGTGGACCCTCTTGTCTATATCTGGTATTTTGCGGCTGACTGAAATCATACTGTTGGACTGAGGGTTTTTTGCCAAAAATGCCTGTAACTATACAGCTTAACAAAAGTTATATTTTAATGTTGTGTTTTAAAAATAGTTTAAAATAGATAATAGTATCTAAGGATAAGTTTTCATCTTTTGCCTGGTAGTGGCTAGCCAGAGAATGTACCATATTGGAACACTCTTGATCAGACCAAGCGCATATATTTTTAAATGTCTATTTTTTGGATGATTAAAAATGTAATTGTTTTTCTTCCTCCTAGAATTTGGTGGTTGGTGGATTTGTATCACATTATCTTTTGGAGAAATCCAGGATCTGTGTGCAAGGCAAAGAGGAGAGGAATTACCACATCTTTTACAGGCTTTGTGCAGGTGCTCCTGAAGATATTAGGCAAAAGCTGTATTTAAGCTCTCCAGATAACTTTAGGGTGAGTTTGCTGCTGTGGTTGGTTTGTTTGTTTTTTTAAAATCTTTTTATCTTGTTATTAACATACACAAATTCTTCAAACAAATACCAACAAATCATATTAAAACCTCTATTTGTTATCTTCAAAAGACCAATTTGTGTTATTAATCTCTTACTGTTGTGTATTTATTCATTTATGATAATCATTCATTATAAAATCTACTTGATCCTAATATTAGGCTTTCTACCATTTTTCTGTTTAAAGGATTTCCCGTACTTTATTTATCCATGCCACTAATCTTGGAGAATTTTTGTGCTTTTACAAACATGAGATGTTGCACATCTGGCTCGGAGCACTGATATTATCAGTGATCCTTCCTTTGGACTGTAACCTAATGGAATCAACTATGGGTTCTGTGGGTAACCTAACTTCAGTTGCCTTGACAATTTATACTTATTTTCCTCCAAAATATTATCTTTGGGAATTGTATTCTGAATGCAGGCAGGTCCAGCAAACAGCATCCTTTCTATCCCCCTGTAGTCCCACCCCTTTGGTTTTGTCTCCTCTCTGTGTATTCTCATCCCTCTCTAGTTCCCACGAGCTCCACTCACTCATCTTCCCTTCTCCACCCTGATCTCCTTCCACCAGCATAAATCTAGGTCCCACATCCGTAGCATCCTCCTAAGTTCTGTTGACATTTACCCCAGTCCTGCTCCTCCCCTCACCCCCACAATCTCCACCTCCCATATCCATTCCTGCCACCAACTTTGTCCCTCTCATGACACCTAAACTCCTGCCAGTAATCCCCTTCTTTCTCCCATCCTTCCTCCCCTTCTCTTTCTGTCTCTGGATTTCCCACTCCATTTCTGAAGCATAGGGCATGATTCACTTGCTGAAGGATTCTCTGCACCTTGAAGTCTTTAAACCGTGATTTAAGAACTTCAATAGCTCAGACATAGGTTAGAGGTTTACTACAGGAGTGGATGGGTGAGATTCTGTGGCCTGCTTTGTGCAGGAGACCAGAGTAGATGATCATAATGATCCCTTCTGACCTTAAAGTCTATGAGAATGCTGCTGCACAGATCATTGTCCATCAGTTTGACCATGTCCTCCCTTCACTGGCTCCCTGTTCTCTATCACATCAAACATAAGCTGTTTTTTTTTTCATTTGTCACGGCTTCATAGATTATCCCTACCTACTCATTGCCTCCCATACACTTATCCAGATGTCTATTCTCCAGTCAGCCCATGATTCTAGCATCCCATACTCATTTGTTTCATTTTCAAATTTCATGCTTTGCTATGCTGCCCTTCATGCTTGGGAGGAAGTCCCCATAAATGTCTGCAAAGCTGCCTTATTCTTCTTCTTCAGAGTCTCCTTAAAACTCTGCTGTGATGTCTCATGCTGACCAATACTGTCTCATTGTTTCCTTGTATTCCCCTGTTGTCCTGCCTGTATTTATCTGTTTTCTCTTGTCTTATACTTATATTGTAAGATCTCTGGTACAGGAGCTGTCTTTTTGTTCTGTGTTTGTACAGTGCCATGACTAGGGCTTCTAAGTGATATGGTAATACTGATAGTAATAGACCCTATTCCCCCATATCTAAAGTTCTTTCTATATAATTTTCTTAGTTTAAATGGAGTGAGGTACTGTTCATAAAATATTTTATAATAATTTTCTGTAGTGATTGCACAGGTAGATGATATTTTGGATCGCTTTCAGATATTTCCCCATTTCTCCAAAATAATATGTTCTTAGTTACTTCTGCAGTTTTTTATCACTATCTGCTAAATCTGTCAGTAACAACGTATGCCATGAGGAGATCGGGGCCTGTTGAGTTGGACTTTCCAGTAGTGGGTGTCATTTATTTTTCCCCTAAATGTTGGTTTATTTCAATCCAATACATCATTTTTTCATTTTTTGGAATAAGGGGAGGAAAATAAATTCATGCAGCTGGTGGAGGTTAGGAGAAATATTTTCTTTTAAGTGCTTTGTTTAGTCTGTACAAACTCATATGAATCTTTTAGCTGTTTAATTGTAGGTTACCCAAGACTTATATTTAATGCTTCAGATTTAGTATTCTTTCTGGTAGCCTAATTTATCACTGAACTCATGAATTTCTTTCAGAAAGTTATAGATTATGCTGGATTGGTAAGCATGAATAACACATCTACATATAGTGCAGTTTTATGTTCTGTTCTACTAACTGTAACTCCTTGCTTTGCTGCTATTCTGATGGGCTCATTGAAGAGGGTTAGCAACAAAGCGAATAGAAGACAACCTTGTCTGATTCATCTTTGTAGATGAAATTCTTCAGAGTTGAACACCTTAATTTTTACCCTGACAGAAGAGGTGGTGTCCCATAATATATTTATCCAGGTCTTCATATTGCCTCAAAACCCCATCTCTAATATCAGTGTTTCTAAAAACTTTACTTTATCAAATGCTTTCATGGGCTTCAGGGATAGCAGTAGACCTTTAATGCTTTTTATTCTGCATTTTCCAAATTCTTCTTATGATTCTTCTAATGTTGTTGCTCAATTTATCTATTGTGTATGAAACCCATGCGGAGTGTGGTAATTGAGGAAAGACAGCTTCTGTTCTTTAGGATAAATTCTTTTTTCCCTTCCAGAAATACTTGTAACTACGTTTTTTTTTTGTTTTCAGGTGTTTTTATTTAACAAATCCATTTGTTTTCACATCACGTGGAAACAGTTTTCCGCAGTTATCTTCTTCCTTATGTTCCTACCTACCTGTTCATGTTTGCTGCATGAGCTGAATCTTAAATTCATGCAAAATTATAGAAGTGGAGGGAAGATTTATTTTGTTTTATAATAAAACCCACTATGTTTGGATTAAGCTTCTCCTTTATAGGAAACCCATTAAATTTCATAGTCGTTCACTTTGTCAACCTGTAAGATTTCTGCTGGAGACCTTAAGTCCTGTTAATGTAAACGTATAACATTTTTTCTCAGTTACAAAACTATTTCTGAGGTTAACTCCTTAAGTGTTTCAATGCATAGAGAAATATTTCTATTTTTAAAATGTATTGTACAGGTGAGCACTGTGCCCTGTCTCCACCCACAGGCGCCACCTATTGGCTTCAGTACCTGGCCAATGGGAGCCGCAAAGCTGGCGCTCGAGGCGGAGGCAGCATGCGGAGCCCTCTGGCCACACCTCTGCCTAGGAACTTAAGGGACATATTGAGGGAGCCGCACGGAACCAGATAGGGAGCCTGCCCCTATCCCCCTTCACTCCCAACAGGAGCAACAGGAGCCAACCCCCTTCACTCCCAACAACAACAGGAGTGCCAGGCTGCATTCCACTGCCCACCCCATTTCCCAGAGCACCCAAGGTTTCGTCAGGGGTATATAGTACAAGACATGAACAGGTTACGGGCCATGAATTTTTGTTTACTGCCTGTGCCCTATCCATTACTTTTATTAAAGCTACCCATGACTAAAATGTAGCCTTACCCATGAAACAGCATGCAGTGTGTATAGTTGTAGCCATTTCGGTCCCAGGATATTAGAGACACAAGGTGGGTGAGGTAATATCTTTTATTGGACCAACTTCTGTTGGTGAGAGACAATCTTTTTTGTGTGGCTTGAAAGCTTGTGTCTCTCACCAGTGTAAAACGTAACATCTTTGTTAGCATCGAGGATAATACTTACCAATCTCCATAACAATGCTGTGAGGATTAATTATGGTAAAGTTTGTGTTGCTTTGAAAAAGTAAAATGCTAGTAAGTACTGTTTTTATTATTTGATGCCTCCAGCAGCTTCCTACTACAAATGGGAAGGCAAACACAGTTCCTGAAAACCAAGCTTGACTACAGTTACATATTGGTGGAGTTTACTACCTATAGGAATACTCATTTTGTCCAATTATAAACTATTTTACCCTTATCTGGAGCTTCATTTCCCTTATCTTTTGAAGCAGTTCATTATGAAAGTACCAGTTGCATCTTCATATGTTTTGCTTTATAAAATGGGGCATAAACTCTTGTTTTTCTCTAACAGTAGGTGTCCTTTTGGTGTGATCTGATGTAGGTGATCAATATTAGCTTTTATTTTGCTAAGGTATCACTTAAGTTCTTTAGTGTGGAGATAAATTTTAAGAGCTTTCAGATATGTACTATAAAAGTTTGAAGAGGTGTGTGTTACTCAAAATGAGTTTACTTGAGAACAGACTAGACTTGTCTTGATGTGTTTTACAATAGTACTTAATATCACAGAATGTCCTTTGGTGTCAAAAAATTGAAATGCTGAAACTGACATCTGGCTTTCCATGAAATAGCACCTTTTATTTTGTTACTTACTTGCAAGGTTTTATAGAGGTTGATTTAAGTCAGACCTAAATACTGTAGGTAAGTCACAAAGATGTTCCTTTTAATAGCTGTGTGTCTGTCTGATTTAATAGTTCATTTATTAGTTCTGACTGTGTCTTCCCAGTTCAGTTACAAGAAGTACTTTTGTTAGAATTAAATTACTTTTCAAATAAGAATTTTGTTCCCATCTTGCAATTCTGTGATTTCATTGTTAAAAACAAGATATTGCTTTCAAGGAAGTACTCCTGAATGCCTGATAATATGTGATTGGTGTCATAAGTTGAAGTTAGAAGATGTAATGCACCTCTGGGTTAGTATGATATACCGTAACTGGTCTGCAGCACTAGATCATTAGCTAATTATTTCCTTGCTGTTTTATTATATTTATATATGACATGCATTTTCCCTTTTGTTTGTAGTATTTAAATCGTGGCTGCACTAGATACTTTGCTACCAAAGACACAGACAAGCAAATTTTGCAAAATCGCAAAAGTCCTGAGGTATGATATATTTTCCACATTTTCACTTGCTTCAAATTACTGTCTTCTGCTGATAATGTTAAAAATGTCAATCACACTTGTTTAGAATAAAATGAAATACTCATTTTACACATCTCACTTGACAGGTTTAAATGGGACTGGGTGTCCCATTTAAAGTTCTAATTTTGGAGAGTTACTAATATTTTATCATCAGGTTCAATACTGGAAGGACTTTTTAAAAACAAAAATGTAAATTAATATGCTAAATATTTTAAAAAAACCCTTTTAATTTTTATCGTACTTTTTATCGTACTATCGGCTATATTTGTCTTAATGGTTCAGCAGATTTTCAACATGAGACAAAACAAATATCTTGTATAGAATATTATCTTAAATTCTTCTCCCTCTTTGCAGAGGATTGCTTATTTACCACTTACAATTTGTTGACAACTTTTTTGCTTTGCTTTTTGTTAATAGCTGGATATGGTATATTCATCCAGATACTTATATGGAATTACTGTATAATTAATTGTATTCCTATGAATTAGATGCAGAAACAAATGAACAGAAAATACAATTAAAGCTTTTTTCTCTCACAGAAAAGTTTAACCAGTTGAGATTAAATTCCCTTTTTTTATAGTTTAAAAAAAAATCTGTTGATGCTGTTGTGGAGCTTTGGATGAGTCTGTATTTCATAGTAGTTACTAAAGTTAGAAGTGTAACTGGGGGGCACTGAGTGTCAACAGCCATAATCTCACTGGCTGGTAAGGCCTTTTGAGTGGCATTATACACCACACCAGCTCTTTAAGCACAATTATGACTTCATCCCCAGGAAGAGCACGTTCTCTTCACCACATTTTTTTTTTTCCCCCCTCAACTGTTTTCTCTTATCCTACTAGTAGAAACTACTATTCCTAGTGGAACATTGCATTTCTAGTAGAACATGAAATTTCACACCTCCCCCACAAAAATAAGCTAATTACATTCTAAATTAAATGACTGGATCTGATAGTCTAATAATAGTAAGCCACTTCAGGTAATTCAACAAAGCTATTGCGGAACTTCTCAGGTGGCTCAAGGTGCTTGATCTTTGGATGAATGCCTGATAATGCATCTCATATGTACCAATAGCTTATTAATATTCACCCTGGAGTGGTTTATTACTACTTTGTGGGTGAGAGGGAGCGTTAAATTTTGACTTTCCACCACCAAGCTGTAAGGCATCCTCATGAATGTCTGTCTTGGCAGATAATTAAGCCAATCAAAGGAAATATTTAATCTAATAGTTCATTGTGATTGCTGCTGACCTATAGAAATGCTGCTCTTTGGTGGACACTTTTTATACCAAAGTTCAGTTTGAAACATTGTTTAAAGTCTGAATTAAAATATACTAAAAGGAAGAGATGATATTGGAAATGAATGTTGACCACTAAGTAGTGAAACACATGATACCACTAAGTGTAACGTCCTTATCTTTGAAGAACTACATTTCTTTGGGATTTGATGGCAAACTATTTACTGAGGAGTAAAAGAAAAAGGCAAGTTTTTCATAGTCCACTAGAACCTCAAGTCTAGCTAGCTAATTGGAAACTATTGTATTGCCCAGTTCTTTTTAGGTAGGCAGTGGTCTTCTTTGCTCTGTCACTTATTAAACTTGTTCCTGTTTTATATTTTAATAGAAATAGCTCAATAGTGAATTAATGTTTAAATTATTTTTCTTTTCCTTGTCAGGAAGATGAGGTGATCATTTTATATAATTAGAAAATTTAGTTTAAGTTTTGTGTGTGTCTAAATACTGTTTGACGTGAATCTTTCAGATGCATGCACTATTTTATTCTGAGATGACAATAGTAATGTTTTCACTAAAGGCTATTATATGGACTCTTATTTCAATTAAATTAGGAGTCCTTTTCAATTTAAAGCATTTTAAAATATAATTGTAAAATTAAAAATCGTGTACATATTTCATTTAGCCTTTTGGTTGCAAACAGTTGTTTGCCACCCTGAAATAATAGACTTATGTGACAATCTGGTGTATTGAAACTAGTCAAGACAATCAGTAAAAGATTAATATAATATTTAGTGGGTGTGTGTCTTTTAACCTTTAAAACATTGCAAATAAATATACTTGTCTGAACAGGAAATGCAAACAAGTATACTTTTGTAAACCATGCAGTGAGACTCCCATTCCTTCCCATTTTTAAATAATCCTGTAGCCTCTTCTCCTTCCTTCTGTCAATGTCATCCACGTAATGATGATGTCACTAGCACCCCAACCTGTCTTTACCCATGAAAGACTAGAAACCCTCCCATTCACATACTGAACTTTTTGCTGTTATCCATGCTATCTGCTGCTGATCCGTTTCCGTTTTCCCTCCCCTAGCTGTCAAACTCTCTTACTTCGTTAAGCCTCTTCTGAAGATTTGTTAATGTTCTAAGAGTCAAGGACACTTGAAAGCACATTATAATATTTTTAAGCATGTATAAATAGTAACATCTTTAATCCCTTTATATATTTTATGGTTTTGATTTTGCATGTTTTGTGCTGCTTGTTCATAAACTAAATTGTTAATTACAATTTACTTTCAATCATTTGATTAAATTGTCTGCTTTTCTTACTCTTTAATAGTACCTAAAAGCAGGTTCCCTGAAGGATCCTCTGCTAGATGACCATGGAGACTTCAACAGAATGTGCACTGCAATGAAAAAGATTGGGTTGGATCATGCAGAGAAGCTTGATCTTTTCAGAGTAGTAGCTGGTGTCCTTCACCTTGGAAATATTGATTTTGAGGAAGCTGGGAGTACTTCAGGTTAGATGAAATTTTTAATTGTTATAGTCTTTTTTTGGAAAAGGTATGAATGTTTCTTGACTAGCTGACTGAGGTAAACTGCACACTACATTCTGAAACAAAATTCTGTTCAATATCTGCTCCATAGCTAAAGTTAATCTAGCTGCCCATTATCAACCTCATCTTCTTTTGAAGATCTGTTTTCTGACTTGAATAACAAATATATAGGTGGGAGGGATAGCTCATTGATCTGTTTTCTAACTTTAATAACAAATATATAAACATACTAACACAGTCCCCCTGAAATTGTTCAGGAAACAGATTTCCTGGAAAGTTTTTTTGGTGGAAGTCAGAGAAGAAATTTTGCACTGCTATGTTTTGAAAATTTACCTGTTATACAATTTTAAAAAAATTCCTAGCTTGATTTTGGCTATTATCGTGAGCATGTCTTGGCTTAGAAACTCAACTGTCTGTTCTGTTTACTTTGGTATGGCAAAATACCTTCCTTTTAGAGATTTGGTGCTGAAGGAAGAAAGTGGTGCACTAAAAAGATCTTCAAGATAATCATCTTTATAATCTTACAATTGGTAGAGAAAGAGGGTAGTTGGGGGCTAACTAGAGCAGAGATATAATTTGAAGGTACAGGAAGGCTGAGGGAGGGGAAGTAAGGAGCAACTGGGAAACTGATAATCTTATTATGCAACTTATACACTCTGAATTTGTCCAGGATAGAAATATTCTCTGTGTGGAATTGTGTACGTTTAAGATGGCTAGATGGTGTTTTTTTAACTTGTTCTTCTCTTCCCCACCTCCTGCTATCTGCATAACCAGGTCCATATTTGTACAAATCTATTAGAATGAGCATGCAGAGGAATGCTGAAAATTATTTTTAGAGATTTATAAGTATAAATTGACTAGGTCCTGATTCCAGGCATGAATTGGGTGTGAAAAATGTGAAAGAAGAGAAGGCTGGGAAAGATGGGCACTAGGTTGTGGGTAGTAAGGAGCTTTTTGATCCTGCAATGGGGTGCTTAGGGGCAGGAGTAAGGGATGCATGGTGGAGTGGGGTGAAGAAAGGAGACAGGTATGGAGGAAGAGGGAGTTGCAGAAGCCAGAACACACAGAGAAGTAGAACTGTCAAGTATTGGGAACGGCATGGAATATCTGAATGCAGAGGATGGAGGGAAACACAGAAGGGCAGTGTCTTTTATTTAAACTTGCAATTCAAACTGTTTTCTAGAATAAAATCTTTAAGAGCTCAAAGTTTAAATGTGAATAAAAGGCCCACCCATTCTCCCCCCTCCTGTGGTCACAAATAGAAGTGTCTAAAAGACTTACTGAAACTTGCAGAAAGGTAGCCTAGTTTTTGTGGGCCACATATATTCTGCTGGAGCAGGACACCACTCCTGAAGTGTGTTTACATCAACCTGATTTAAACTCTTGTTACTGCTTCAGAAAGCTGGGGAATATCCTGACAACATCTTTTGGGTAATAAAATATCTGTTTAAAAGTGGCGTTTCAGTGGAGTCCAGTTTACTCCCAGGCATTACGTTTCTTAATAAAATCACTAATCTTTCAAAGAACTCATATGTTTTGATGTCTGTCCATGAACAGTTAAGGGCAGTCCTCCACTAAATCTTCATCATTTGTGATTACCCTCACAATATTACCACCTTAGATTTAGAGTTATGAGGGATAAATGTTTGTGCTTCTGGCAAAAGTAATAACACTTTCTTTTTTGAGGCTACAGAAACCTTAACTATAGAAAAATGCTGGATTTTTTTTTTTATTTCAAGACCTTGCTAAACTGTTGTGGGTCTATGAGCAGATTCTAACTGAGATTAGAAATAAATCATAAATTTTTAACACTGAAGGCAATTAACAGTTGGAACAATTTACCTAAGGATATGGTGGATTATCTCGCTTGGAAATCTTTAAATCGAGATGAGTTGTCTTTACAGGAGAAATGCTCTAGTTCAAACAGGATTGACCTTAAAAATCTATTGCTCTAATTACACTTTACAGTATCTTGAAACATAGTAATGCTGGAAAGGCCTTCACTGTGCATTTGTCAAAGAAATCATTTATGGAAACTAGTGTCGTTTCTGCCAAGTCAACCCTTATTTTTCTTGTGTACCATACACAAGTTTATGGTTAACTAATGTCAGTCTTGGCACAAAAGATGATATGTTTCTGAGATAGTAAAGTCTGATTTGTTATATTGCATGTGGGGAAAAACAGCTTCAGAAATTAAAGGCAACAACCATCAAGTGAAATGAGAACTAAGATATGTAATATATTTAGAAGTGTAATAAAATTATGTGTGAAATATTTACAAACACAGAATCTTTTAAAAAGTCTTTCAAAAATAGCTATCAAAATATGTACAAAAACAGTATAACAATAACTAACTTGGAAGAGTATAAACAACTACAGTATATTATCAAACATTAACATTTATTTCCCCAACTCTTTTTCTGTGTTCTTAGATAATTCTTTAAGAGCTGGCAAGTTCTATATATCTTTAGTTTTTGGAACCAAGAAATGTGTCCTTAGGTGCTGAGAATTCTATGGGTTAGTAAAACTGATCTTCAGGTTGCAGTGTTTCTTTCTTTCAGGACCTGTTCTGTCCCTACACTGCAGACTGGAGCTGTTTCTCTTAAAGTGAAAAGGGGATTTGTGAATACAAAAATGTCATACTAATATAATATTACATGACTTGTTCATATTCCTCAGACATCTGTCTCTCATCTCAGTAAATAGTCTGTAATCGCTAAATTATCAGTAATGTAAAGGTGGATATTGATCGGTGGACAGTTCTGAGTTGATGTGTGTTTTTTAATAAGTAGTCACCATTTGTCATCTTAGCTGGCTTTTGTTGTAACATCTTTTTTTAATTTGTTCACTAGGTGGATGTATTCTGAAGAACAAATCTAGTCAGTCATTAGGATACTGTGCAGAATTGCTAGGTTTGGATCAGGATGATCTGCGTGTCAGCTTAACCACCAGAATCATGCTTACAACAGCAGGGGGCACCAAAGGAACGGTTATAAAGTAAGTTCAGAACACTCCACTGTTCAGCTGTAAATGCAAAAGTAGCCCATTTAAAAAAAATTGTAATAGTGAATATAGATTTTTTTTTTTTAAATTAACAGCTCTGTGTTGTTCAACACATCTGCTTGTCTGTAAACAGTCTCAGAAACATGGACTTTGATGCAGGATTTCTCAGTCTTCTCATTGCTTTAATAAGATATTCAACTTCCTGATATCAAAGTGCTTGAAACAGTAAATAAAATATTTTATCACCTTACTAATTTTTATTCTCTTACCCCCACCTTCAGCTGTAGGAATTGGATACGACCCATTTAACAAAAATAGCAACGAAGCAAAATATATTGTATTGA